>CM068761.1:2670336-2713253 GCA_035084275.1 Hydrolagus colliei | reverse complement strand
TCGTCAAAAAAAAAAGTTTGCTGACCAACTCATAAGCCTCAAGTGAGCTGAAAGAAAAAAAAAAGCCTGCACTTTAAATAAAGCATCTGCTTTGCGTGTAAATGAGTTCCGATGCGGTGAATTAAAACGCTTTTGCGTTTGGAACTCTTTCACGGTGAGGATGAAATGCCCTTGGTTTGCTTTGGCAGCTCCGCTACGATTAATGGAAGCTGCTGAGAATATTGTCCACTGATGTGCTTAATGGTGGTTAAGTATGTTTGCTGATGGGAGCGGTGAAATCGATACGCACGTCGGTGAGGGCATGCGGATTACTGAGACAGCCGGCCCGCGATTCCAGCTTCGGCTCTGGGCTCCGGTCCACGTTTCCGCTCGTGGCAGAGAACAGATAAATATTTCCTCACCACCCCCCACCCCATTCCCTCCCCACCACCACAATAAATGAATAAACGCATGCAAATATAAATTCTGATGCAGCCACTCTGAACAGCATCCAATACACCCCGGAAAACTATTTACCCAACAGATAAATAAACCGATGAGAACAGGCGAGGTAATACATTCTGAACCATTTTAATGCCGGTCCAATAAATTTAGGAGCCACATGATTGTGAAACCACTTGATTGTAAAGTGAAATCAGCAGTAAAGCATCCCAGGTCCATTCCGCTATAAATTTTAATAATTGCATTAAGATCAAGCCGCACACCTCACTTACACCGAGCAGATTTATATCTCTCCTCTGGTCACGGAACCGGGATGAATTATACATATATATTTTTTAAAAAAAGGTTACATTGAAGAGGCGTCGACAAATTAAATGCTATTTTTCGGCATTTAGCATGAAGTGTCGGCATTTTTGTGTGTGTGTGTGTGTGTGTGTAGGAGAGATTGGATGATGAAGTGGAAAGGTGATTCGGGTGTAAAGCATTAACCCTTCGAGCAATGTGTCCCTCGGGAGTGGTTTGCTGACGAGCCAGCTCACGTCGAGGGAAAGAGGATTGAGAATTTGGGCTTTAAATCCCGGCTAATGCGTTCAACCAATAAGTTTGGGAGACTTTTTTGCTGAGCAAAAATAGGCGATTGGTGGAAAGAACGTACGCTGACGTGATGGTAGGGTCCCCACCGCTGATTGCTTTTTTATTTGTGTCGTTTGCAAAACGGATTCGCCTCATTAATCACGAGAACAGAAGTCGCTGGGAACACTCAGCAGGTCAGGCAGCACCAGACGGGGAGAGAAAAGTGAGTTGGATACTACAGGTCGATGAACGTTCGTCGAATTGATCAATTCAGCTTTAGCATTCACAATGTTGAAACTTTGAGCGCTTCACAGAATGTACTGTAAAGTGAATTGACTGTATGTTTTGTGGGCGAAACGCGGCAGCCAATTGCGCACAGCAGCGTCCCCCACAAACAGTCGTGGATTGAAATGACCAATTTTTTTAAAACAAATTGTGGGGGGGGGGGGGGGGGGGAGAGGGATTATTATTAGGCGTGTGTGCGCGGAGAAAATAAACTTGCCCGAGGTTTCGCCCTGTCGCCCTGACCTGCCTGGATTCGAACACAGGTCTTAGGGTTGCAAGGCAAGTGCTCTAACCACTGAGCTACAGGACTCCACAGAAAATATCCCAAAAGTCAGCCGAGGGGGAAAGTTTGTGGCTCTGATACTCTGCTGTCTAGAAGCGCTCTGAGACGCCGTCTTTTGGGGTCTTTTGGAGACTGAGAGAGAAAATATACGGCAGCCAATTGCGCCGCTGTGCGCAATTGGCTGCCGTGTTGCGCACACAAATGTACAGTCAATTCACTTGACAGCATATTCTATGAAGCGCTTTGAGACGTCTTGAAGACGCGATCAGGCGCTGTATCAGATGCAAGGATTCTTACTGTTATAACCGTGTGGATTGTAGCACGATTGTGCCATCACAACAGTCAGTCAGTCAGTCAATCTCACCTCCACCCTAATTTCTGCTGTTATTTTTACCTGATGTCTCTAAGCCGCTCGAACAGACACACCGTCACTCACACCCACAGCCATTTCTCCTGTTCCCTTTCTGTCGAGCAAGTTAATATTTGAACATGTACAAAAGCTCTTCAAGCTGTCTACAGTTTGCTATTGTGGGAGATAAATAAAAGCGCGTGGGAACGATTCAGCGGAGATCGACGAGGATATTACCACGGATCAGGGTTTCCGTGATGAAGAGAGACTTGAGAGGCAAGGACTTTTTTTCCGGAAAGATTCTCATCCTTGTTCGTCTCCCTTCAACTCACACAGAGCCTTCCCCTGCTACCCACCATTACACACCTCGTCAGACCTTAATCCTTAGCCTCTCTACGCATACACACACACATACGAGATGACAGCCTTCCTTCTCTCTCTCCCCTCTTTACGTCTGAACTGATTTGAATGCATCACATGTAGCTTTTATGAGCAG
This sequence comes from Hydrolagus colliei, assembly GCA_035084275.1. NCBI lineage: Eukaryota > Metazoa > Chordata > Chondrichthyes > Chimaeriformes > Chimaeridae > Hydrolagus > Hydrolagus colliei. Next base: position 2,710,826 of record CM068761.1, on the reverse strand, counting down.
CTCAGCAATTTTTCACCAATGATTCTGATTAATTGTGTGCGAATTAACTGTGGCTAATGATTTTGTTTCAGATGCGAGAGGGACATCCACTAGTGATAATGGATCCGTGGCAGCGTCCACGCAGGAGAGAGCTCAGACAGTGACCTTTTCCTATAAATACTGTACAACTCGGATCTGTCGCCGGGAGCAGTCACGGACACCCAAATACGATGCTGGTTTTAAATGCATTGAACTCCAGCAATTATGACCCTATAACAAGAATAATGAACCAAATTTACTTAACTGATTAAAGTAAAATTAGATCCATCGATTTCATACTTTTCCATACATTACGGACACATTGACAGATAACTGAGATGTCCTTGATTGCGCGGCTTATAAACCACTCCGCAGAAACAATCAGACGGTGATAATCGTTTGAGCGTCACTTTGATCGGTACGTTTTGATGGAGTGTCACTTGCGAGCGGATGTGGAGTCCAAACAAGCTGTGGAGAAGTCAGCGGCCAAGGAAACGCGGGACGCCAAAGATCGGATCGATCATTCAACGCAGGATCTTTTGAGACCAGCACGACAGAAAAGTCTGGCAAGATCAGAAACCGGAACAGATTTGAGCAGTTTAACAATAATAATAATGATAATCTAATCCTTGTATTTGATATCGCGCTTTTCATGTCTTCTGGATGTCTCAAAGCGCTTCACAGAATATACTGTAAAGTGAACTGACAGTATATTTGCAGGCGAACCGCGGCAGCCAATTATTCACAGCGGTGTCCCGAAAAGAGTCTTGGATGGACGAACCAAATTGTTATTGTTCTTTTTTTCTTGAGGGATTATTATTCAGGCGTGTGGAGCAAGCAAACTTGCCCGAGGTTTCGCCCTGACCCGATGGGAGCGGAACCCAGTTCCCACACTTGCGAGGCGAGCGCTCTAACCACTGATCTACAGGACTCCACAGAGAAAGGGGAAGGAAAATGTCAGTGTAAGCGCATTAGTCTGTGGTAAGCCTAGCTGTTAATCGTGTAAAAAAAAAGAATGCGTACAATACCTTCAGATCCATCGGGTCTATTGATGAGAACCCTGCAGGCAGGATGCTGCCGAATGAGGTTACAGATAAATGAAATGATCATCAATAGGCTGTGAGGGGGGGCAGTCAGGGCCAGGCGAGACAGTCTCATGGCAAATGCTGCCACCAAATACACTGGTAAATGGCTGCACAGAAAAGAAACACGATTTTAAAGAAAACAAAAGAAAACTCCTTAAAACAACTTACGAGACCGCAGATTATAAGGTGCAGGTTCCATTTATCTGCTTGCGAACAAGAAGGAGCCTGTTCTCCTTTCAAACTCCCGTCACCTGCATTTCCACAAATCTTAACGAAACCCGCTTCCTCTTACACAGACTAACCACACGTCTTGAGCAGATGAGATCCTCCTACGTTCACACAGTAACTAGCTACCTCGAGACGTTATTGTGGTTTGAAGGGACATTTCGGGGGCAAATTAGACCTGAAGATAAAAGCAACCTCGGCATCTTAAGCTATGAATCGATTCGAAAAAGTTTGAAACCAAAGTTAAACGATTGTTTGCTGCACAAACGAGGGTGAACGTCAGCCAGCTCGGGAGGATTTGTAATGCGGTGGCTTGATCTGGTTTCCAGCATTCTCAGCATCGATATATTTAGAAAGGCTTTTTTGTTGTGGGCAATGAATATTTGTGGGTGAAACGCAACAGTCAATTGCGCACAGCAGTGTGCCACAAACAGTCGTGGATTGAAATGATCCAATTTTTTTTAAGCGATTATTATCAGGCGTGCGGAGTAAGGAAACTTGCCCGAGGTTTTGTCCTTACCTTCCTGGAATCGAACCCAAGTCTCCCGCTTGCAAGGCGGGTGCCGCTACAGTGGTTAGAGCACTTGCCTTACGAGCGGTTAGACCCGGCTTCAATTCCAGGCGGGGCGAAACATTGGGCAAATTTCCTTACTCCACACGCCTGATAATAATCCCTCCCGGAGAAAAAAAAAATTGGCCGTTTCAATCCACGACTGTTTGTGGGGGACGCTGCTGTGCGCAATCGGCTGTCGCCGCGTTTCGCCCACAAATAAACCAGTCAATTCACTCTACAGTGTAATCCCTGAAGCGCTCTGAGTGAGACATCTAGGAGACTCGAAAAGAGCTGTAACGAAATGCAAGGATTATGGTTTTATTATCTTATTATGATTTCAGAGGGAGTCTGAGCAGCCACACATCAGTGTGTGAGCAGCTTTGCCTACAAACGGTCTACACCAGCACTGCTCCTGAAGCAAGGCAGCAGATAGAAGACATCCCCTCCTTGGACATCTGTCCTGGGATGGGTGGGGGGGTGGGGGAATGACAATGAGGTTAAACCTTTAAAGCCCTCCACGGCCTCGCCCCACTCTACCTCCGCGATCTCCTAATCCCTGCCCGTGCCCCCCCCCCCAACCCCGCTCCGCAGACTCCAGCTCCACCCTGGGGGGGAGAGGGTGGGGGAGGGGAGTATGTCCCTGGGGAGAGAGGGTGGGTGAGGGGAGTGCGTCCTTGGGGGGGAGAGGGTGGGGGAGGGGAGTGTGTCCCTGAGGGGGAGAGGGTGGGTGAGGGGAGTGCGTCCCTGGGAGGGAGAGGGTGGGGGAGGGGAGTGTGTCCCTGGGGAGAGAGGGTGGGTGAGGGGAGTGTGTCCCTGGGGGGAGAGGGTGGGTGAGGGGAGTGCCTCCCTGGGGGGGAGAGGGTGGGGGAGGGGAGTGCGTCCCTGAGGGGGAGAGGGTGGGGGAGGGGAGTGCGTCCCTGGGGGGAGAGGGTGGGGGAGGGGAGTGCGTCCCTGAGGGGGAGAGGGTGGGGGAGGGGAGTGCGTCCCTGGGGGGAGAGGGTGGGGGAGGGGAGTGCGTCCCTGAGGGGGAGAGGGTGGGTGAGGGGAGTGTGTCCCTAGGGGGAGAGGGTGGGGGAGGGGAGTATGTCCCTGAGAGGGTGGGGGTGGGGAGTGTGTCCCTGGGGGGAAGGGTGGGGGAGGGGAGTGTGTCCCTGGGGGGGAGAGGGTGGGGGAGGGGAGTGTGTCCCTGAGGGGGAGAGGGTGGGGGAGGGGAGTGTGTCCCTGAGGGGGAGAGGGTGGGGGAGGGGAGTGTGTCCCTGAGGGGGAGAGGGTGGGGGAGGGGAGTGTGTCCCTGGGGGGGAGAGGGTGGGGGAGGGGAGTGTGTCCCTGGGGGGGAGAGGGTGGGGGAGGGGAGTGTGTCCCTGAGGGGGAGAGGGTGGGGGAGGGGAGTGTGTCCCTGGGGGGAGAGGGTGGGGGAGGGGAGTGCGTCCCTGGGGGGAGAGGGTGGGGGAGGGGAGTGCGTCCCTGGGGGGAGAGGGTGGGGGAGGGGAGTGTGTCCCTGGGGGGTTTGAGGGGGGGGGGGGGGGGGGGGTGCAGTGTGTCCCTGAGGGTGAGGAGGCGGGGGGAGGGGAGCTGGTTGTGACTGTGAGCGCGGGCGGCACATTCGCCATTTCCTGCTGGGCTTGGGGGAAGGCCGCGGCGGCGAAACTGCCGCCGAGAACCCGAGAGTTGAGTTGAGGAGCGTGGAGCGGGGGGAGGGTGGGGTGGGGGGGAGAGAGAGAGGGATAGGGCAGGCGGCAATCAGAGGCCAGAGCCCGGGGGGGGGGGGGGAGACTGACACTCAAGACCCGAGGCCCGGAGAGCCTGACACTCAAGACCCGAGGCCCGGAGAGCCAGAGGCCGGGGAGAGAGGGAGAGCCAGAACCCGGGGGGAGAGGGAGAGCCAGAGCCCGGGGGGAGAGGGAGAGCCAGAGCCCGGGGAGAGAGAGAGCCAGAGCCCGGGGAGAGAGAGGAAGACAGAGGCCGGGGAGAGTGGGGGAGGAGACAGAGCCCGGGAGAGAGGGGTGGCGGGGGGAGAGACTGACACTCAGGGCCCCGAGGCCCAGGAGCAGGAGCCGGGGACTCTCAGTGATCAGAGAGGCCCAAGCGGAGAGGAGCCGGAGCCGGTGCCCGCCGGGGAGACACTGACCCTCCCCCCCCACCCCCCCCTCCCGGGGGCCATGGCTCAGGCGGCTCAGGCTCAGGCCCGTTCCCACCACAGGAAGGCCGGGCAGCCGGGGCCCGGGGACAAGGGGAAGAAGAAGAAGGAGAAGCCGCCGGAGCTGCTGGTGTTCGGCTACGCCTGCAAACTGTTCCGCGAGGATGAGAAGGCCCTGGCCCAGGAGCGGGGCAGCCACCTCATCCCCTGGATGGGAGACGACATGTTACAGATCGACAGGTCAGGTCAGGCCGGGGCTCGGGGCCTAGGGCCCGGGAGCGGCCACTGTGCTGGTGATAATCACATTAGAATGATATTAGAAATATTGTTATTATAGTATAATAATTATATTATATTATAATATGATCATACGGTAATATATAACTATTATATAGTAAATGATATAATAATGTAACTATTGTAGTGTAATAATGATATAATAATATAAGAAATGATATAAGAATATAAGAAATGATATAATATAATAGTATTATTATAGTATAATAATGATATATTATAATGTAGTCATATGGTAATATAACTATTATAGTGTAATAATGATATAATAATATAATAAATGATATAATAATATAACTATTATAGTATAATAATGATATAATATAATAATGTAACTATTATAGTATAATAATGATCCGATAATATGATGCTATAGTATAGCATATATATAACTATTGTAATATAATATAACTTATGTAATAATATAACTATTATAGTATAATAATGATATAATAAATTATATCATCATATATCTTATGATAGAATAATTGTATAATAAATGATACAATAATATAACTATTATAGTAAATAATGATATAATATAATGATATAATAATAACTATTAGAATATAATAATGATATAATAAATGACATAATAATATAACTATTATAGTATAATAATGGTATAATATAATGATATAATAATATAGTTATTATAATGTAATAATGATATGATATATAATGATATAATAATATTATCTAATATAATATATTATAATTTAAAATAACTATGATAATAATATAAAACAGTAGTGTAATAATTATTCAATTATATCATTATTATAGTTATATTATGTACTGAATAATGATATTATATCATAATGATATATTAATTTATAATAATAATCCTTGCGTTTGATATAGCTCCTTTTTTTCCATGGCATCTAGACGTCTCAAAGCGCTTCACGGAATATACTGTAAAGGGAATTACATATAACCTGTACTGTATATTGTGTGGGAGAAACAAGGCAGCCAATTACTCACAGCCAAAGTCCAGGAAGTAAAGCCCTCACAAACACGAACATTAAAATGTGATATATATATATATATATAGAGAGAGAGAGAGAGCGAAAAGAGCAAAGCCCATATACCACTGTTTACATCTCTGAAAAACATTTATTTACTCTTGTTTTCTCTCCCCTTAGTTGATTATCTATCCATTGCTGCCGAATTCTCTCAAACTAGTCCGCACTGACACGATGGGCCGAATGACCTTCTGCGCTGTGAATTTCTTTGGCTTCTATTCTCTTGAGTGGCTCACACGCGCCTCAATCTTGCCGACCGGCCTTATCTAAATGTCTATGGAAGATCCCTAGTTAGTCATTCCCCGTATCCCCTTCCTCCCCGTTTCCGAGTGGTGATGCGTGGGCAATACTTGAAGGATGCTCCTGTCTGCACAGGTACGATTGCCGGGGGCACCTTCACGACCTATCCGAGTGCGATGCCGGATCCTGGAACCGTGACTATCAGTTGTCGGAGGAAGAGGCGAGGATAGAGGCGCTGTGCGATGAAGAGAGGTATTTAGCCTTGCATACGGACTTGCTTGAGGAGGAGGCAAGGCAAGGTACTTTTGGCAGATCAACTTTGGGCTTTCAATCAAAAAATTTCACATGAAATTCTGCAAAAATTTGATTTTGTATCATGTTTCTCCCGTGATTTGCACATGTACTCATTTTTTTGATATTCCTTATTTGACAGTATCCTGAGGATTGGAAAAGGAATCCTTCCTTATCAGAAAGGATCTCCGGGGTAGTTAGACAGCAAATAAGCAGCTTATAGGGCAGACTGAGGATTCTGTCGTTTTTCAATGAGAAATCTGCTTTATTGATTATTAGTGTGTCTTGGTAACATTGTGTTAATCTTCAAGCGGTGTAGACCTGCGGCAATTTGTTTAAATATACTTACTGGATTTGGAAGTGCTTTTGTTTTCGAAACTCTAATGTATCTTTCCTTCTCTGCCTCTCATTCAAGAGGAAGAATACAGGCGCCTGAGTGCGGCTTTAGCGGAGGATGGGACCTATCATGCAGTGGACTTTGCGTATAGAAGTGACTACTACGATCCATCGCAACCAACGGAAGAGGAGGAAATGAACAAAGCTGAGGGTAAATATAACACAAGGACAGCAACTTGCCTTCATTTAGCGCCATTGTATCCAACTCGTCAATAGTGTATATTTGTGATCTTAACAAGAATTCTAATCCTTGCATTTGATATAGCAAATATCTTCGCGGCATGTCAAAGCGCTTCACAGAATATACCGTGAAGTGAATTAACTGTATATATTCTGGGCGTAACGCGGCAGCCAATTGCACACAGCAGTGTCTGACACACCAAGCGTGGGTGGGTTTGAGCGACCGGTTATTTAATTAACCAATTAATTTTTACTAACCCTTCTTTTGACAGCTGAGCTTGACAGTATGGAAGAAAATGAGGAACCCTACACTGCTCCTGCTGGGCTGCTTGTGCCCTCTGATGTAGAAGTTGTAAGTAGCTCTGTTACAGTTTTATTTCTTTTGCAAAGCACCCCAGGATTTAATGTCTGTCAAAGAGGGCAGGAAAAAACTTAGTTTGTGGACCGACCAAAGAGGTGTAAATTTCCATAAATTGGGATTAACGAGAACTCTTGACATAATGTAGTTATCTTTTGCTTTGATGCACGTACCATTAAAAGGGAATTGGGCCCTGCTTTAAAAACCTAAATTAATCATTGAGTTTAGGGTTCTATTCAAGTGCAGCCGTCACCGATAACGTTGCATACTGATGTTAAATAATGATAATAATAATTCTTGAATTTGATATAACGCTTTTCATGTCATCTAGGCGTCCCAAAGGGCTTCAGAGAATATACTGCCAAGTGAATTGACTGTATATTTTTTCTGGGCGAAACGTGGCAGCCAATTGCGCACAGCAGTGTCCCTATAAACAATCGTGGATTGAAAGGAGAAATTTATTCTAGGTTATTTTTAAATCTCGGCACCGGTGTCGGAACAAAGCGATTGAGTGTTCTTTCTTATCACCTAATCATGTCATGCAAAGTCTGACATTTCAATTGCAATGTTTAGTTCACAAATTTATTGAATATACTGTACTTGGTGTAAAGCCACTTTTGGTGTCGTTCCACTGAGGTTAATGTGTGTGAGCACTTTAGGACGTCCTGACGTGAAAGGCGCTATACAAATGTAATTTATTGTTGTTTGTGAGTGTGTTTTTCTAGTTACATGTACGATTTCTTGCCCCTTCCAGCCTGCAACGTCCAAAATGCATGCCATCATCGAACGCACAGCAAAGTTTGTCTGCATAGAGGGAACCCAGTTTGAGATCATGCTTAAGGCTAAACAAGCACGGAACTCTCAGTTTGACTTCCTACGATTTGACCATTACCTGAACCCCTACTATAGGCACATTCTGAAGACAATGAAAGAAGGAAAATATGTTCCTCATCCAGGCAAAAATTCCGACGACAAACGAAGTAAGTTAAACTCCCCCCGTTCCTCCTCCTCTCATAAGAACATAAGAATTAGGAGAGTAGGCCATTCAGCCCTTCGAGCCTGCTCCGCCATTCAATAAGATCATGGCTGATATTCTCACCTAACTCTGATTACCTGCCCTATCCTCATATCCCCAAATCCCTCTATTTTTCAAAAATCTATCAGACTCAGCTTTGAAAATGTTCAAGGACTGAGCATCTACAGCCTCCTGGGGTAGTGAATTCCATAAATTTTCAGATTAAGTTTTCAGATGAAGGGAATAGAAAGGGGGGACAATTGTTGTGTTGCTGTACTAGAGAGAGAGAGACTTGGGTTCGAATGTTTTAACAAAACCATATTCCAGTAAAACTTTTTAACAAAAAAAAGACGCTTTGAGCAAAGTGATGCTGAGGAGTGACAGAAGCGTGCGTTGAGGGGAGAATTCATTGTGGAACCCAGGTACCACAGTGCTTAACGGCAGCCAAAAGTCCTCCAATGTAGGATATGCGTCAGGAGACCCAAGTAAATCCATCTCGTCATTTAATGCCAACCCCTTTCCACTAGAAGTAGTGACTTAATCAGCGATGCTCTTTCAAGTTAATCTCCTGTCCAGCGCTCTGGCTTTTCACTGCATGCGGCGTAGTAAAGGGCGCGTTTTGGCTCTTTACATAAAGAGAATGATTGGTTCTGACAACTGAGCCACGCCTCGACAGTGATGCCCTCGAAGGCTGCACTCCCGCTAATGAAGTCGAGGGCTGACACTGAATCAGGAACCCTTGCGTTCAGCTTCGAGTCGTGCTGAGAGTGACGACGCAAACACAGTCGTCCCTCACTGTTTTGAAGTGGGGCAGTTTTGAAACATGATGTACAGTCCACACTGACACTTTATAATAATGATACTTGTATTTGATATAGTGCTTTTCACGTCTTCTAGACGCTCAAAGTGCTTCACAGAATATACTATAAAGTGAATTGACTGTACATTTGTAGGCCTATTATACAGTCCCGACTGCTGTTTGAATGTTGTCTTTGCTTTTGTGGCTTGCGTAGGCAGGAACGGCAGAGGCCGTTTCACTAACGTATTTTTAAAAAACTGCTCAAACCTCTTCCCAGATTCCTTGTCTGAAGATGGTGAGGAGGATGATGATGATGGCGATGGTGGTTACCTGCACCCCAGTCTATTTGCAACCAAACGTAACTCGCGATTGGAAGAACTGACCAGGGTAAGCCTCCACTGAGGTCCTTTCAGAATAAAGAAATAAATAAACTCGGTTTCCGCACGCCACGACTGAAATGAAATGATATCGGGTGGCTCCAAGCCAGAAACTAAACGCAACTGCAGACCTCAGCCTGTTTTCATCTTTCCCAGTTGTACCCTCTCTCCAGATTTCCTCTTGAATATTGATGAAGTGTGTGCTGAGGGTTCTGTTTGCCCTGGCGTATCTAGAGGGGGTCAGTTTTGTGTGCTTGTCGGAATGTTGTCAAAAGCAGTTGATATCCAACTGGGATTGTTTTTCAACTCTCGAGAACCTTTGGGTTCGACTTCCAGCTCGGATATGCAAGATAATGTCTGCACCGTGGTGCCAGCCTGAGACAGTACATATGATTCCAAAGTGCCCCAATCCAGAAGTCGGTTGCTAGCTTTGTGAATAAGCCTGCATTGCAGTGTACGTGATTCAAAACGCAACGCTTGAGATTGTTGGCCAACGAGTTGGTCCTCGTGTTTGCTGGTTGCCGTTTTCTCAGTTAAAAAAAGATGAAAGGTTTGCGTGTGTACGCTGTTGGCTACCGATATACTATTATTGAATAGTTGACTAACGTCGCACTCTTTAAGTCTTACTGGTACACAGTAAAAGCCCGTTTATCCGGCACCCTTGGGACCTGGCCAATGCCGGTTAAAGCGTAAGCCGAATATTCAGCGAAAAAAAATGAAAGAATTTTCAATGCATTTTTCCGGATAAATTCCGGTTAATCGAATATAGACTTTTTTTTGCGATGCTGGTTATATGGAAGTTATAGTTGATCGGGTGCTGGATAAACGGACTTTTATTGTGTATATATATTATATATATTTAAATGGTTATTTCTGCATTGGTCCCAGGTTTGATGATTGGCAGCATTATTTTTGCATGGAAATGCTATGTCGATTGGGTTTTGTGGAAATATTGTGAAAATAATGGATGGGAAATTTGCATCTCCCTCAACATCCCTCCATCCAAGTTACCCCTTCAGTTCACCTGTTACTTGGAGGATTATTAAAATTTAATTGAGATGTTCTACATTAAGTCCTGTAGCTCAGTGGTTTACAAGTGAGAGACCTGGGTTCAATTTCAGGCAGGGCAAAACCTTGGGCAAGTTTCCTTATTCTACACGCCTAATAATAATCCCTCAAAAATAAATTGGTCATTTCAATCCATGACTGTTTGTGGGGACACTGCTGCCGCATTTCGCCACAAATATACAGTCAATTCACTTCACAGTATATTCTGTGATGTGTTTTGAGACGTCAAATGCAAGGATTATTAGAATATTATTATGAGAAGGCAGACGTGGTTCGTTTTTCCAGCTGGGACTGTGATGTTTGCCCTTGCGTCATTGACAGCAACAGATCGGTTCAGTTAATTGGAAGTGAAATGGCTGCCACGTTTATGCCGCCGTCTTACACGGGGTGAGTGACATGTGAGATGATAATAATAATATTCCTCGCATTTGATATAACGATATCTTCTTGAGTACCAAGATGGAACCATTCGCACTCTCCTAATGTAAAACCACTCGTGCCAGCTGGCCCTCCCGATTGTCGAGATATACTGTATTGTAACTTATTTGAAACGCTTCCAAAAAGAGGTAGGTAGGTAAATCATTCGGTTAATGTTAGAACCTCGTGTTTGAAAGATTTACAATCTTCTTTCTTTACTTTAGCCATTGAAAATCATGGATCCGGACCACCCGCTCGCAGCTCTGGTTCGCAAAGTGCAGGCGGATGCCAAGATCTCCAAACAGCTAGCGTCGGAGGAGGCAGCCGCAAGTGCTGCCACGGAATACAGCACAGATGGTAAGTGTGCACTAAAAACATAAGAATTAGGAGCAGGAGTAGGCCATTTGGCCCCTCGAGCCTGCCCTGCCATTCAATAAGATCACGGCTGAACTTCTAATCTAACTCCACCTGCCCCCACCTTATCTCCATAACCCTTAATCCCTTTATCCATAAGAAATCTATCAATCTCAGGCTTGACTATGTTCAAGGACTGAGCATTTTCGAGACGTCTCAAAGCGCTTTGCAGAATATACTGTGAAGTGGATCTACACGAGGAGAGTTAAAACCCTAGATGTTTTAAACACTGTACTGTTGGCTTGAACAATATGCCTCTGGATAACTGTTATTTTGCAGTGTTACTTTTTTATGTTGCGTGGGTCCCAAATCAGGTCCCGTGGGTCTCATCAGGACCCAAACCTGTCCCTCAGGTTTGGGGCCTGATGAGAAAGCGTTTTATTTTAAGGTGTTATGAAATAAGAATGAATTGCTCTCTCTGCAATATCTGATGTCAGGCCCCTTTGTTTATCCTTGAACCCGTACCTCTTGTCATGTGGTCTTGGCAGAGCTGTCCTATCTCTTGTCCTATCTGATCAGTTTCCCTCCGAGGCACTGTTTAAAACACTAAAGAGCCCTGAATAATTGTTCCTCATTGCTGATCCCTCTTAACACTGTGAATCTGACTCGTTCCTCTCTCGTGCAATGTTGTTTGGCAATGTAGTCAGCGTCCCATTTGCTGTGTTTTATTGCTGCCTCACGCTGTTTGAAAATGATGATCAGTGAGACATCTCACTGCCTGAGGACTGAACGAACGACCACATTGATTTCCAACATCCATTTCACTCTCGTTACTGTGTCCTTCCTTCTGCTTGTCTCTTTCCTTTTTCAGCCAGTCGTGTCTTGTCTTGAACTTGCTCAGAAAAGAGTCTCTCTTTCTGCAAAGCTGAAGAAAAATCTAGACAGTTGATTGAACGCAGGTCGACATTGTTGGCCTGTGTGTGTGTGTGTGTTAGTTATCAGAATAGAGCTATGAATTCTCTGGTACAGTACTCTACAACGAAACCCCACAGCAGTTCAGATTCTCAAATCTCAAAACACTTTTGCATCTGCATTAATGGAGCCAGAAGATCCTTGCTAATTGGAAGATTCATGAATTATTAATGATTTGGGGACAGACAAAGGTAAAAATACATTACTCAGTTAATGCAAATTACTGTTCCATCTTCTTTGAGCTTCTAAGTGGGAACGTTGCACCGAATTCAATGTTGTTAAATTATTTGCCGTTCCTGAAAAAAATGTCCTCACGCTCGGAGAATTGAGTGAGGAACTTTCCATTTGACTCTTTAGTAATTCCGTTCCTTCCGCAAGCCGTATCCAATCCACTCTCACTGATTGAACCACGACCTATTTCACCTCCGGAGTTCACCAATTTAACCCAACTGCAAACATCTCCATCTATCTTTAACTCTTGGAATTTTAAACTCCTGCCTGCACCAAAGCTCCTCCACGTACTTTGATACAAGATTGGTTCAGTTTTATTGCCTCTTCTTTCAGTACAGATTTAAGTCTTGTAATTTCTCTTGCCTATCCTCTGCACTCTCTAAATGCATCGTTGAGCTTCTTTACCATCTCCATGTGCTGCAGGCACAGCCTGAGTGGCTGTGTGTAATACAGTACCTATATATAAGAATAATATAATAATCGTTGCATTTGATATAGCACTTTTCACACCTTCTAGACGTCTCAAAGAGCTTCACAGAATATACTGTAAACTGAATTGACTGTGTAATTGTGGGCGAAACGCGGCAGCAAATTGCGCATAGCAGTGTCCCACAAACAGTCGTGGATTCAAATGTCCCAATTTTGGGGGCGGAGGAATTATTATTAAGCGTGTGGAGTTAGGAAACTTATCCAAGGTTCGGCCCTGACCTGCCTGGTTTCAAACACAGGTCTCACGCTTGGAAGGCGAGTGCTCTAACCACTGAGCTACAGGACTACACTATCACACCTGTGTACACGGGTGGAATTATCTCCTTTTCCTAGACGAGACTCGATTTTGTATGCAATACTTTTACTGGACGTTTAATGTTCCTTCAATGCTTCCTTTGGTTTTTGTTCCTGCAGTCTACAGCATTTTATGAAAGAATAATTATCTAAATTGTCTGGTAAGATTCTAAATGTGGAGTTATACTTTAAGAGCCTATTACGTATTGGAGGCCAGGGAGAGTAGTTAACCTTTTTATTACATTTAGCTCAGCTGTAAATCAAAACCCATTAGTTTTTTTTTAATGCTTAAAGGTGAGGAAAGTAGAAATTAATTTTGTGTAAACTTTTTTTTGACTAAGTGGGCTATTAGGTTAGGTGCCGTCTTTGTAAGTGCTTTAGTCTAGTAGGAGCTATAACTTGTCTTGGAACACTTTGCGACTTTGTTAAGGATAGGCTCCTGTCGTGTAAAATAGCACTGAGTTTGTGGAATAATTGGGATGCAAAATATGGGCATCTCGTATTTATTTGACCTTTAGCTGCGGAATTAACACTGAAACAATAGGACTCTAGAGTTCTTATTTTGTTTCTTTCCGCTGAGTGTTTAAGGGAAGGGAATTGCCTTACGGGCGAGGTGGACCACAGAGAAATAAGTGGCAAATGAGGAGAGGAGTAGGGTGGTGGGGGGGTGGTCTTGGGATTCCTTTGCCGCTCTGTGAGATGACTCGTTCGCTCACAAGTCTCTCCTTTTGTGCCCTCCGAGTAGATTAAGGAACGCGGTTACCCAGTACGATTGATTGCTTCTTTTGAACCAAAGCGACAGCGCGCGTTAGAAACAAATGAATTTCATTACCACCGCAACAAAGATTAATGTCGACGATAGCTGTGGATTATTGTGTCTTCGCTGCGATTCCGAGTCCGAAAGCCAAGCCTTGTTAGGGTGGAATCAGCCTTGCGGAGCTGGATGGTAAATAGTCATTGATTTAGCACCGAAAGCCCTTCCATGTGCTTGTCACAGTCGTGTAGGCAAACTTCGCGGCCGATGCGAAATCCGCTGCTGAAAATAGGATTTAAATTGGAACTCAGCTTGCGTCAGAAGCACCTGATTAAGAGCCAATTTACAAATGTTTGTAGCACGATCTATATCTATTTAATCATTTAGCAAGGCTACCGCACTGTGGTCAAATATTATTCCACCATGATTGGACTTCGGAGTTCCTTGCCAGCTGCACTGAGCCTCAGCGCTGCTCAGTGTCTGCAGGAATGTACGACACTTGTGCTGAAACACTGAGCCTCGAGCTTCTGACACTGTGAAAACTCAAGAGACCCGAGAACGCAATTTAAATCCCACTGTACAAACGGCAGTCCTTGCCGGCGGCCTTGCAGCCCTGCGAAGATTTGGCCATCAGGCTGCAGACGAGAAGAGGGTCTCTTTCTGATGCGCAACTTGCGTAATTTCGAGGGCCGCCCATTTAGTCTGTGCTGAAATGAGAAAGGAGGTTTATGGGATGCTAGATATTTTGAATTCAATCTGTCCTTGAACATAACAGTGTGGAGTCCTGTAGCTCACTGGTTAGAGCACTTGCCTTACAAGCGTGAAAGCCGCGTTCGAATCCAGACAGGTCAGGGCGAAACCTTGGGCAAGTTTCCTTACTACACACACACCTAATAATAATCCCTCCACACAAAAATACATTAACAAAATCGGTCATTTCAATCCACGACTGTTTGTGGGACGCTGCTGTGCACAATTGGCTGCTGCGTTTCGCCCACAAATATACAGTCAATTCATCTTACAGTACATTCTATGAAGCGCTTTAAGACGTCTAGAAGGTGTGAAAATGCGCTATATCAAATGCAAGGATTATTATTTTTTATTCTTAAAGAGCCAGGAAAATATCAAACTCCATTCATACCCTCTGGTATGTACGCATTCCCTGCATCCAGTTATTAATGATTTGCTGCTCATTCTATTGATTCCTTTGGGAATCTGATGTGTTGCCTTTTGCTAATATTACACTGCACAGCCTATTAGAAATGTCGTCTTGTTTTGTTTTTTGTTTAGCAATTAAACCTTTTCTTCCTCTTGTGTTAACTGTCATTCGACTCGCCACTGAAATAACACGAACAACATTCCTAATCTCCCCAATTATTGACATGAAATGTGTGCAGTGTTGAGGAGCAAGGGTCTCACATGGCAAGCATTGTGCATCATTGATCCGGTGACCTGGCCTCTCTGCCTGCACTGCTCTGGCTTGACAATTGTGTATCTTGCCTCTTGTTGTTGCCTCTTGTTGTCAGACATCAATGCCCACATTGCATTTAGACTCTCTCTCTCTCACGCTCACTTCTCTCTCTCACCCTCACTTTTCTCTCTCTCTCTCGCTGACATACTCTTTTTCCCACTGTCTCTCATTCCGTCTCAACTCTCTTTCCTCATTCTCCAAATCTCGTGATCCTTTTGTATCCGTATATTCGAGTGCCCTGTGATGCCGGGTGGTATCCGATCATCTTAATAATAATATTATGAATAATAATAATAATCCTCGCATTTGATACAGCACCGAATCACGTCTTTTGAGACGTCTCAAAGGGCTGCACGCAAATAGTCTGAAACGCGAACTGACGTGACCGCAATTAGTGATGAGATGGTAGTAAATGTGTCTTGTGTCAACGCAGCGATGGGAGCCATGTATTACGGTTATTACATGATGCCAGACGGTACTTACTGCATGACGCCGCCTCCGCCTGGGATGGAAGTTGCCGGTTACTACGGCACGGTGCCTTCAGAAGCGGCGACTTCGACAGCCACCGGTGTATCGGCCCCTCCGCCGCCCGGCACTACCCCACCACCATCACTCCCGGTTACTGACTCCGGCAACAACCAGCTCCCCGCGGCTACAGTCACTTCAAGGTAGGAGTTTTCCCGCGATCGATGTTGTTTCGTTCCGTTGGGACGACAACACTGATAATAATCCTTGCATTTTGATACAGCGCTTTTCTCGTCTTCTAAACG
This sequence comes from Hydrolagus colliei, assembly GCA_035084275.1. NCBI lineage: Eukaryota > Metazoa > Chordata > Chondrichthyes > Chimaeriformes > Chimaeridae > Hydrolagus > Hydrolagus colliei. The sequence goes on along the minus strand of CM068761.1, from coordinate 2,695,010 downwards.
TCTCAAAGCGCTTCACAGAATATACTGTCAAGTGAATTGATTGTGTATTTGTGGGCGAATTGCGGCAGCCAATCGCGCACAACAGCGTCCGCACAAACAGCCGTGGATTTGAAATGACCAATTTTATTATTGTGTATTTTTTTGACGGATTATTATTAGGCGTGTGGAGTAAGAAGCGAGATGAAGCGATTGTGTGCAAAACCCACGCAAATGGATTTGTGTCCAAAGCTATTCTTTAATTCCATTTGTCTGGGCGAAAACTTACTTACTTATTTACCAGCCACGGATTGGATCACAAGAGACGTGTGCTTTTTGATCGATGCTCCGGATTATTTGGATGGCTGGATGTCTGAAACGCAGTATGAAAAGAATTGTGGATTTATTTGAAATAAACGTAATCCACAACCATTGACTCCCTCAACTAGTGCGGGAGATAATAATAATCTTGCATTTGATGTAGCGCTTTTCACATCTAAGGAAAAGTTGCCCAAGGTGTTCGCCCTGATATACCTGGATTTGAACACGGATCTCACGCTTGTAAGGCGAGTGCTCTAACCGCTGAGAGCTACAGTAGATGTTCCGAGCGGGAACAGAGACTGTAGACTAGAGAGACTACATGTTGACCACACATTACATTTGGGACAAGGGAATATAGCTGTTGCAGTGAATTTGCGGAGGAAGAAAGTGATGAAGGAAAACTTTAGATCTTCTCCTCATGAAAATTTGATGCTGTGTGTATATATTATTTATCTATAGATAAGATCGAGTGGGGAGATCGTTCAACATATGTTCGCATACTATGAGATGTTACACGATGTGACAGGTCCGAGGGTTTCGCGCAAGGAAACCTAGTCGAACGCATACTTTGAATCTTGTTCCTTCAAAAGCTTACACCAGGCCCGGAGTGAGCTGGTAACGTTTGCCCTCTCCAGAGCCTGTCACTACGGTGGTAACTTCAACACTTGGGTGTCCGTGGCCACATTGGAAGTTTATGCCTCCGAGTGTCTCTGATTGTCTCGTTTATGCGCCACTTTGTGTGTTCAGCTGGAGGACAAAATAGCACTTTTGATCTTTACAATCTCGGCGTTTGTACAAAGATATGACTCAATCGACCCGAGCGAGTGAATCTATTACTAAAGCGGTGGTTGCTCTGAGAAGAATATATCCTGTGTTCATTGATCCTTTCGCCATAAAATGCCCGGAATAGTTGAGACTTGTTCTACCCACTCCATGATTGCTTTTTTGGGGTCTATTATACAAGGCGTCTTTATATCATGTACAATGTTGTTCCACCGCCTGACCCGGGTGTTAATTTCAGAGTTGCGTTCATCGCTGCTCTCCATATGGCAAAGTGGTTGAGCTTTTTGTGGCTTGTTTGTAATCAGTTCATGAAAGGTTCATCCTTATTGAATTCCATCGAGTCGCTGTGAACATGGACAGGCAAGATATTCCAGGGATTGGCCTTCTGCTGTTTTTGTTAGGGTTTTGTGTGTTTGGCAGCTTAATTGGGGAGAGGATTTGTTCAGTGTGATTATAGACGTTATCTTGTTTATTATATATTATCTATGGTGCATTTCCTTTCTTGTCCTCCTTCCTGGCGTCCTTCAAGTCCCCCCTCAAGACTCTCCTCTTCGATGGTCCCATCAGCAACTCCTAATCTCCTCCTTCCTCCCCCCCACCCCTGCCCGAGCTCGGGTCTGATACAGTGACTGTCCAGCGCCTTGGGACGTCCTCCTGACTTGAAAGGCGCTATACAAGTGTCATTTTGTTGTTGTTGTTGTCTGGTCTTGTAGGTGAGTTGCCACAACCCCTTTGATTGTCCCACATACACGCCGGCCCCGGGCTTACTAGCTGTGTTGCTTTTCTGCTGTGTCTTGCAGTGCCTCAACTTCGCTTCCTGTCATCATTCCTCCGCCCCCCGATACCCAGCCAGTCATCGACAAGCTGGCTCAGTACGTGGCACGGAACGGAACCAAGTTTGAAACCAGCGTGCGGGCCAAGAACGACCCACGGTAAGGAAGTCAGGCCAAACAAAACCTTGGTTCGAACTTGCAGCGTTCCAGCCATTTCCTTCCCTGGTGGGAATCCTATATGTTTGTGCTTAAAAATAATTTGTGTGTAAATATATATATATATCGTTGTCTTATAATAATAATAATACTAATAATAATCCTTGCATTTGGTATGGAGTTTTTCACGCATTCCGGACGTCTCAAAGCTCTTCACAGAATATACTGTAAAGTGAATTGACTGTGTATTTATAGGCGAAACATGGCAGCCAATTGCGCACAGCAGCGTCCCCCATACAAACAGTCATGGATTGAAATAACCAATTTTATTATTTTTTTGCATGTGTTTTTTTTGGGATGGATTATTATTATTAGGCCTGTGGAGTAAGGAAACTTGCCCAGGGTTTCGCCCTGACCTGCCTGAATTCAAACACAGGTCTCACGCTTGTAAGGCGAGTGCTCTAACCACTGAGCTTATCTTCCCCAAGCGTAATATGTGCGGTGGTTTCTGCAGTCTGATGTCGGTGATATACTATCAGACAAAGCGCTAAGCTTTCCCAGTGGCAGGGGAGAAACTGACACAGAATAGTCAGTACTTCATTCTGACAGCTGATGCGCGGGGGCGGGCAGGCGGGTGGGATGGGGGTGGTTGTGTGGAGAGCTGCACTGAAACTGACGGTAACTCTCCCATTAGTTGCGGCTGCTCGGTTCACGGAAGGTTATTACTTTCCTGCCTGCGAAGTCCGCTGAGCTATCGAGGAATAAATGTGCTCTGCTGAAATGTGGGCTTGCTTGATTGATGGAAGGTAACATTGGAAAGGGTAAAATAACAGATGGTAAACATCTGGTGAGATGAAAATCGCAACACACACGCGCGCGCACATACACACTGCCAAGACCATTCCTCTTGGCATTCTGCAAATTCAAAAGCTAAAACACTTGCAGGAGCTCATTACACAATTGTTTTCACACTGGAACTCATCATTAGTCTCACAGAATCTATATTGTTCCATTAAATTTTTTTGAAGTTGGATATTCTTCAGGAAAATGTACTCCGCTTACTTGCTGCTCATTTGCTATTTGTCGTACATACACCGGCATTGGAGGCGGGGCGCACGATAACGCGTACGCACGCGCACACGCGCGCGCAAGCACACACGTGTGCGCGCACACACCTCTCTGCCTGAAGGGGATCCAACATTATATGCTGCTGCATATTACTTTTTCCGAGGCTATAGATGCAAAGAATTCGGATGTTGAACCTTATTCGGTGACATTCAACTACAAAGGCAAGTCACCCAACACTGAGCAGTAAAATTCTGTGAAGCGCTTTGAGACGTCGCGGTGACATACGTGTTAAGGCATTATGTCAAACGCAAGGATTATTATTATTTTTATTATTATTATTACCATTATCGTCTGCGTTGTTGTACATCTTTTTTGAAATGTGAGTGACCTTGCTCATTGTTCGCTTCCCTTGTTGTGAGCAGTACAGTGGCTGATGTATTGGGTAATGCGCCAATTCTAGCTCGCAGCCTCCTGTGTTCAGAATACAACCAGCGCTGACTTGTACTGCAATACGCTTTCTCATTCTGGTGTGCGTCTCGGAGGACGGCAACTGTTAAATTTCCCTCACTTTAGAGCATGAACAGTTCCTGATACACCGCGGTGTATCAGGGTTTAAGTGTCTTGTTTCCCCCAGTGCGGGAAAGTATTTATTCAAGCCCTTTCCCGTTTGGTTCGAGTGAAAACTCTGGAACATTGGAGGAGGATTTTGTGATTTTTCCACGCTGTCCCCTGTGATTTGCTCTGAATTGGTTATATGAGCTGTGAGAGTGTTTAATGGGATGTTGCACTGAACTAAACCAAATCGCTTGCTTTCCCGTCTTGCCTCCGCAATAGGGGAGAAAATATATCAGTATTTTTTTTCTCGTTGGCTGCTCCAGCCCCCATTAGCCATTCATTCAGTTCAACAGCCACACAGCCAGGCTGCTTTCACTGGGAAGAGAGTGAGAAGCGGTGGTGGGGAGGGTGGGGTGGGGTGTGGGGGAGGGGGAGGGGGTGAGTTGGGGAAGAACCTGAAATCTGCTTTGATGTAATTTGATAGCTGTGGGGTTTAATGATTTCTGCGTGGTTTGAAAACGGGCCGTTTTAAACGTCGATCCTTTTGGATCGCGGCTTTTCTCTCAGGTTTGAGTTCCTGCAACCTTGGCACCAGTTTAACGCATACTACGAGTTCAAGAAGCAGTACTTCGCTCAGAAAGAAGGTGGTGGAGTTGTTCAGGTGGGAGTGTGTGAGTGAGTGCGTGTGTTTGTCAGGGGTGGGGAAGGGAGTGTGACTGGATGGGTGGTGTGGGGAGGGGGGGGGGCAAACATATGTCTGTGATGATGGATAGACCGTGTGCCCAGTACAAGTTACGTGTCCGAACCTATTTAAAACTTGCGCTAATTACATTCGAGTGGGTTTTCGGTGAACTTTCCCTAACAGCAAAGGGGCAACTTTGAACGCGGATACCAATCCAGGTGCGCGATACTGAAGCTCTGACTCATGCATATGCAGCAGGCACAATTGACAGATGTGTCGCGACTTTCGTTCGGTTTGAAGCGACAAAATATCTCCCAGAAAGGCCCGGATGAAACGAAACCCGGCGTCTCCAGGGGCACTCGCTCGCACCCAGTCCTGAAGTTGTGTGCGAGGCAATATCCTTTGATATTCAAAATGAGATCCCACCTTCGGAATAAAATGACTACAACATCCACCGCCGGCATTTACACGTTGATGGGAGTTCAGCTGCCGTTGGGCAGGCACTTCGCTTGAGGCAATGCTTGTAGGGTTAACTGCTGTTGCTTGCTGGTGGGAAAGAGGGAAGAGACGGATCAGAGGATGGGTGGGGGTGGGGGGAGAGGGAGGAAGGAAGGCAGTAAACTGGAATAGTTTTGGAATTTTTCCAGAGGTTAGTGGGACTGAAGGTCGCCTTCTAATTATACCCCCATGCACCATATCTGTGCACCTGTGAGCAGAAACGACAATTATTGCTGATGATTTAGAATGCAATTTGCCACTGTTCAAGTGTTCATTTACTCTTGGTTTTTTATAGGAGACGTTACCGGCGAGCGTGCTCGCTGCTGGCACCTCCGCTGAGTCACTGCACGCCTCTGCCGACGACGCTCTGACCAGCACTGAAGCCCCTGGCGTGGCAGGCCCAAAGCCCGATCTCTCCAATTTCCTCGACAGGGCGGCAAACGACGGCAAGCTACTGAAAGGTAGTCGGCGGAATGGCCTGCTGCGCGTTTCGGGCTGATTGTGCTGTGTGACGCCGCGTCATGCTTCGCAGTCTCGTACGTACGGGGGTTCGCATTATATTCCGTGAAGCGCTTTGAGACGTCTCGACGACGTGTATCAAACGCAATGATTTATTCCGTGTTATTCACCGGTCGCACTTGGGAAAGTGTTTAGTGTCAACAACTGTTCCAGATATTGTACACAATATTGTAGAACTTTCACCTTGCTGGAGTTCAGGAAGCTGGGTTTAGATGAGCGCGGTATATATTTTCTTACTCCACACACCCGCCTAATAATAACCCATCCAAAAAAAAACCACTATAATAAAAATGGGTTCATTTCAATCCACGACTGTTTGTGGGGGACGCTGCTGTGCGCATTTGGCTGCCGCGTTTCGCTCTCCCACGAATATACAGTCAATTCACTTTACAGTATATTCTGTGAAGCGCTTTGAGACTTTGATAAGATGTGAAAAGCGCTATATCAAATGCAAGGATTATTATTAATTATAATATTATTATTATTATTGGTTATCTGCTTATCTCACTGAACCTCGTCGACTCCTACCCTAACACTGATCACAGGGAGTGCTCTCTCTGTTTTTCTCTCTCTCTCTCTCTCTCTCTCTCTCTCTCTCTCTCTCTCTCTCTCTCTGTCTGAGGTTATAGTTACTCGATAACCGTAGTCTGGCAACCGAAGAACAGATTACATGCTGTGTGGGTTCCTCGGGAAGCTGCAATTACACGTTTAGGGATGAAAGCACTCTTGATTTGAAAGTTGATCGCAGATTTGTCCACATCCCCCCCCCCCCTCCCCTATTTTTTGGTGGGGGCAGTGGGGTGGGAAAACCAACCAATTTAGTACATTATTAAAGATATCTGATCCGGCGTGAAAAGAGCTGTCTCTCACGCCATCTGTCTCCGATTCCAGCATCTTTCGCGCCAATCAGCTTTGCGATCAAGGCCAAGGAGAACGATATGTTGCCTCTGGAGAAGAAGCGAGTGAAACTGGACGACGACAGCGATGACGAGACGCTCGATCCTTCCGACGACTCGCACAAAGACGCAGCCTGCTTCGACCGCGCCCCCGAGGAAAGGAGACCGCAACTGACTGCTGAGGAGATCGAGGCTAAACACGGTAGGAATCTGGAGCGCTCTTCCCCCCTCTCCCCCCACCCCCCGCGACTGCCAAAAAAATTCCTATTTACCACTCCCTTATATATCTCTTCCTTTTATAGCTTTCCCTCGACATTTATTGAGGTTTCTCTCATTTTCATCAGTACTCTTGGCTTCAGCTACAGTAACGTTTTTTTTCCATCGCAATATTCATCACGTCGCATTCTTTGAAACTTTCTTTTCTCTTTTTAAAAATATATATATACTTTTTTACTCAGAATGTGTCGGAATGTGTCCAACCATTATCCTCTCCAGCTCCAACATTTAATATCCCCCCCCCACCCCCGTGTAGCTCCATAGCTAATTATTCTATAATGAGCGCCTGTGGGTTGTGTCTCGCTTCATCCCACCGATGTTTGCTTTCTTCCAATTTTGAATCTTTACTCCTCGATCCCCCTTTTGGTTTCTCTATCTACACCGGGAACTTGATTAGGTTACAGTCACTACTTCTCCTTTGTTCCTCCCCCCTCCACCCCACCTCTCTCTCCCCTTCTCTCCTCGGGATCTCTTCACTTTTCACGTTTCGTTACCCAGAATCAGATTTAACATTGCATCGTGTCTTGTCAGACTTGTGACAAACCGACAACGGGGAAAAAGCCTTCCTCTTCCGCTTAAGAATCCTTTGCCTATTTGGAACGCAAATATTGTTCCAATTTCAGTCAACCTTGGGATAGCTATAAAGTTATCTGTACTTAGAAGTATTTTTACGACTGCAAAAACTCTCTCAATTGCCCGTAAATTTCATCCTCTGTTTCCTTCATACTGTTCATTGGGCAATAATGTCCTCTCAGTGTGATAGTCGGATCGCTCATTACTTCTTAACTTAGCCCAGAGAAATTGCAATCGAACACCCATTGTCGATGATGTGTTTCTCCTCTAATGCTGCGAACAGGACTGTTCACCATTAGTAATGCGTTTTCCCGTGCAATTTGTAGAATCCATCCCTGGCTAATCAGAAGAGACACTTGCGTTATGTGGACACCAGTTACATGATAATTCTACTTCTAATGCTAGGTTTTATATCTCTGAATGAATTCTCACCAGCAGGGAAGCGCAGTTAACTTGATTTTCCATCTACTTATGTTCAGACTAAACTGAGGATGTGAATTGGAGACTGTGGGGGGCACAATAGAACAGACTCTCGCTCGCTCGCTCGCTCGCTCGCTCGCTCGCTCGCTCGCTCACTCACTCACTCACTCACTCACTCACTCACTCACTCACTCACTCACTCACTCACTCACTCACTCACTCACTCACTCACTCACTCACTCACTCATCACCAGTCTCACATGATTGGTTTGAATTCAGACCCTTTAACCCTTCCGATCTCCATCCCAGCCTCGCAGTACGAGAATTGGGCTGTACGGGTGCATGTGTTCAGCATAACGCACGTCTGCTTGTGGACTAATGCAGAAAAGCCACTTTCCTTCCTGGTTCATGACTTTTCACTTTCTTTCCCTTACCTAAGTTGTTACTGAGTAAAGCATCAATTACACTGTACAGGCATTTTTGCAAATGTAGTTAAAAGTACTTGGCGGCCAGAAAGTGTGGGCATTCATAATGGGAATTAATTGTGAAGTTGCATTATGTTCTTTGAGGAAATTGGATTTTTATGTACTTAAATGATGCATTGATTTCATTAACGTTTTCTTTTTGTGGCTGTGATATTGTCAGAGGCACGACAAGTACCTCAGCCGCAGTCTACTCTCTGGCTGAGCAAACGGGGACCTTGTCGCTTTACTGCGCACAGACCAAAAATTGGGAGATCTTTAACCAGACCCATATCCGCCCGCTGAGAATTTACATTGTGCCTTGCTTCTGCTAATTTGTGTCGTAAAGCACGCTCGTGCATTCTGTAGCACTTTTATCACCTTGAATGCGAGTCTCAAAAGAGGTCTATCACCCTCCATTTTAGTGAGTGTTCACCTGCCTGTAATATTTTGGTGATGTCACTGTCATTATACAATAATAATACTGCTTGCATTCGATAGAGCGCCTCATCACGTCTTTGCGACGTCTCAAAGTGCTTCACAGAATGTGCTGTGAAGTGAATGGACTGTATTTTGTTTCCTCTTCCTTACCTAAAATTAACTGGTGACAGAAATGATAGATAACCTCTGTGTGTGTGTATATGTGTGTCTGGCTGGCTGGCTGGCTGGCTCAGCCGAGATCAGCTAAATCACAGCAGCAGAGACCAGTAATGTAGACTGTGCTTTATTCCCTGGTGTAGCCCAGGTGTTTGTGGGCTGCATGGTCAGCTCAAAGGTATCAACATCCAACAACATTGATTGAACATTTGTGCGTTCATTACATTTCATAAAGGTAGCGAATGGAAGGAGCTGCTAGAATATTCGCTGGGTATAATAAACACAGAGGCACGTAACCGCAGTAATGAAGAGGTGCAAATCAGGAGATGGGGGAAGATTGTAGAGTACAAATTATATTTATATAGTATCTTTCGGGTCAGGAGGACATCCCAAGGTTCTGTGACAAAGGGAATGGATCAGTTTGTCATGTCCTTATTCTCTGCTTGCTGCAGCATCATTTCCCTTTGAGGTCAGGTCCTGATGGAGTCTGTGTTACAGCTAAACAGCGGCTGGAGGCCAAGCTGGCGGCGGCCGCCAGGGAGAAGCTAGCTCAGGCCTCGAAGGAGTGTAAGGAGCGACAGCTACAAGCCGAGCGCAAGAAAAAGGCAGCGCTTTTCCTCCAGAACCTGAAACACCCGACAGCCTTCGGGGAGGCGGAGGCCGGGACCGCAGAAGACAGCGCTCAGCACATTGAGGTCAGTCGTGAGCAATAACTTAGTCCATACACACACGCAGACACACGCAGACACACACATACACACACTCATATACACACACACGCCTAATAATAATTCCTCCAAAAAATAATAAAATGGGCCGTTTCAATCCACGACTGTTTGTGGGGGAGGCTGCTGTACACAATTGGCTGTCTCGTTCGCCCACGAATATACAGTCAATTCAGTTTACAGTATATTCTGTGAAGCGCTTTGAGACTTCCTAGAAGACGTGAAAAGCGCTGTATCAAATGCTAGGCTTTCATCGTCCCCTTGCCGCTGAACTTGGTGTTTATTTGGGTTCAGTTTCAGGCGGCCAGCGAGATTTGTAGCCAGGTTTTGTCCGCGGCGGCGAGGAAAACGCCAGAGCGGTCGTCGCCAGCGCCGCCGCCGACGGGACCTTCCAGGCAGGACAAGAAGAAAGAGAAGAAGCATCGGAAGAAGTCTCGCTCCAGATCCCGCTCGCGTCCCAGATACCGACTCCGATCCCGGTCCAGGTCCCGATCCCACTCCCATTCGAAAGCCAAGCATTCCCTGCCCAGTGCCTACCGCAGCGTCCGGCATTCCCGGTGAGTGCACAGACCGGCTCGTTAACTGCCCACCAGGCCTACCTCGCAAATACTCACCTTCAAGGCCATTCATAGCCTTGCTTCCACCTCTTGCTCCACCTCTCTGACCTGCTGTCTACCTATGAACCTCCCTGCCCACTCTGTTGAGCGGGCTCCGGCCTGGGCGGATGGGCTTTCAGCATCTCTGACCCCCACGCCCTGGATCTCCAATCACAGTCCCTTCGCCCGGCTCCCTCCCTCATCTCCTTCAAGGCCGGCCTGATGACCCCCCCTCTTCGACCGTGCCTTCTGCCGCCTTCCCAACTCTCTCCCATCCCTCCTAACTCTCTCCAGCCCCTGCCCTGCCCCTCTCCCTCGCTTGTGTCCCCTCCTGACTGTTCAGCACCTTGGGATGTCTTCGCGATGTGAAGGCGCTCTATCAATGTTGTTGTATTACAGTCGCTAACCCCCGGTGACGGTCATCTACTCGTGCATTACATCAGCTGCGGTTTTTCTCTCTCTTCCACCCCCCCCCCCCCCGCCCCCCACCACCACCACCACCACCACCACCACCACCACCACTCCTCCCGTCGAACGCAACTCTAGGTCGCCCCACGGGAGGAGAGCCCAGTGTTCGGAGAGACGGCGGGAAGATCGGGAGCACGACGTTCCCAGCGCCTATCGCGTCGGCAACAGCTCAGGCCTCAGTACCCGGAAACGATCCCGGTCACGGTGAGTCAGGGCAGCTGGAAACCGCTCCTCTTCAGAAACTCGTCCCTTAATTGGCATCTAATTCTGTTTTGCATCTTGCAGTTGACAGGCTATCATGTCATTGGTTGCCGAGAACACTCGGAAACTAAATTATAATCTTCCTCGACTGTGAAAGGTACTCGAGGTCTATTAAGTGCGTGCTAATGATTTTCCAGCATCTTCTACAGATGCATATTTGACCAAAAAAAACCACTTGTTAATGATCTCTGCGAAGGTTTGAGACTGGACGTCACAGGGCTGGCGCTCTCTCCCCTGCCTCAAACCCAGCCAGGCTGGAGTGATGTGTCCTGGTTGCAAAGGGAGACATTCCTTAATACCATAAAATTCAATGATAAGGTTGTTAAGTTTATTGCCTTAGCTTCACATAAAGCTGATGTAAGATTTTTTTCCCCCCCCCCCCCCATGAGCATGGGCTGTTCAGCGTGCGAGGTTTAATGTCCAAACTACCTATCCTTCAGCCTGATCACGGGTTGATTGAGGAGACGGGAGAGGGATTACAAACGAGGCAAAACTAAATGGCATCTGGAGGACACTTCCAAAGACGCGTTGCATATGTCCGGTATATTGGGATTTAATGAGCTCTCGGCTGTGGCGGCGCCAGCAGCAGTGACGCCACTTTACACACCGCGTGTTTGCCTCTGCCGCGCGGCAGAGGAAAGCCTAACATTGTCTCTTAGTTTTGATGTTGGAAGCCGTTCCAACAAGTTAAGCTGATGACTTGATGTGTTTTAAACCTGGCGGCAAGCGAGCCTGTGTTTCACTCTCTGCTCTCCCCTCCACTCCTCTGTACACACCACCCACCCCCCCCACCCCCCCCACCCCCAACTACCTCTCTGACCTCTTCTCTCCTCACCACAGTAATGTTGCGAGTGTTTCTGCGCACCATTCCGCAACAGGGTTTATTGCGAGTCGGCAAACTCTCTTATTTTTTATTTGCTAGAAATGCGCTCTTTTTTTTTATTTAACCAGGATCACAGCCCAACAACAATCTCCTTTAATGTTGCTTAATGCAGTTTGAAGATTTCTAATGATGACGATGTGCTGCCTCTTGACCCTGTGTGCGTCAGTCAGTGTATATGTGTAGTGTGTGTCTGTGTTTGTCATCAGAAATAAGCATTGTCGAGGATTCTCCTATAACAATGTGAGGCTCTGGTGGTGGCTTGTGGCGTTTTGCCGGCTGGTTGGCTTGTCGGTGCGACAAACGTGACTTTGCGTGACTCTGGCGAACTCTCTTCCCTCCCTCCTCAGATCCCCGTACGAGAAGAAGAAGAAGAAGAGTTCCAGGTCACATCCCAAGCTAAAGGGACGGACGTTGCGTTCCCGATCACGGTCTTTATCGCCTAAAAAATGCTCGAGTGTAAAGTCTTCGGCTCATTCGACTAGTTTATCGCCAGCGGAGAGCAGGGTTTCCAGTCCTAGCCATTCCAGGTAGCATATTATACACCTGGCCGTTGCAATAGCGACCGAGATCGCATCTCTGTACGTCCTCCCTACGTGAAAACGCGTGGTGTAAATAAATGGCGGCTTATTCTCACGGGAGAGAAGGATCACGCTCGCTCGCTCGCTCTGAAGAACTCTCCCGCCCGGCCATCAGCTTCATTCATTATTAATCCAAACGCAGAAATCCTTGGGGACAATTTCTAGAAGTAAATCCTAAGAAAGATTTCACCACCCCACTCCACCCACCACAGCTACACGCCATCTCTCGTAGACCCCCAGCCCACCTCCGTGCCACCCGCCCCCCTCCCCTCCCGCCAGTGGTAAAGGAAATTAGATTTTTAAGCAACTCTACGCTTGCTCTTAACCAATAATGCTGCCAATCGGAATTCCGCTCCTCGCTATTAAATCAAAAGTGTCACGCAGCAGTAAAAAGGCTTTTAAGAGCAAATTAGAAATTCGGTGGCAGAAAGTTAACGGATTTCTGTGCTGTTTTGAATTCAACAAGAGTGTGTGGTTCAGAATGCGGAACGGAAATGCCGAACCAGATAACCTTAACGTTCTGTCTTTAGCCTTCATCCACTCTGCCCCCAACATCTGGAACTCCATCCTTCAGTCCCTCCGCCTCGCCCCCTCCCTGGCCTCCTTCAAATCCCGTCATTTCAATCCACAAATGTTTGCGGGGACACTGCTGTGCGCAATTGGCTGCCGTGTTTTACCCACAAATACACAGTCAATTCACTTTACAGTATTTTCTGTGTAGCGCTTTGAGACATCTAGAAGACGTGAAAAGCTTTGTATCAAAATGCAAGGATTATTATTATTATGTTAGAGCTTTGGGGTCACACTCCAGCCAACGTGGGTAAGTAAGTGGGGCCGTGTATTCTGTCAGGTAAATACATTTACAATGTGTCGTACCAGTAATTCATATTGTGTATGAATGAGAAACATCAGTGGTAATAATTGTGTGTGTGTCTCTCATTTAGGGGTGTCTCCCAGGAAAAGGATGGAACAGCATCACCAGGACTGCTGTCATCAATGCAGAGCAAAATAACTCAGGTTAAAATCCTTCTTACAGTATCATTCACATATATACTGCGCGCGTGTGTGTCTATATATATATATAAAATATACCGCGTATTATATATAATATATGTGAGCCGCTGAACCAAAGCTTATCCACACACATAGAAAATTGTGCAAAATATTCTCTGCATCAATCTACCTCCCCTACACATGCACACACTTATACTCAGACATGCGCTCGCTCAAAGACTGACACAGACACACACACGTGCTGTCAAACACACACACATACCCTGAAATTCCCAAACAGACATACACACACACTCAAACACTCACACAGACACATGCACACACACGTGTGCAGAAACTGCTTTCTTCTTTCAATCTTTCTGTCCACAAACTGGATTTGGGCTTTGATCGGCTTGTTACTGAAAACATTGGCGTAGTTTATTGGCTGTTTATTCAGTGGGTGTGATTCCGACGCTGAAAACGTGCCAGGGGGAATAACGCCAAATTGATTCAATGCAAAGATCGAGGAATAAAGAATCAACTGTTGTCCGCTCTGAACGCTTATCGTTTATTGTGTCTGCGCGCTGTGTAGTGCAGAGCTTGGTCCACAAGTAAAGAGGCTTCCGAGAGATCATGTAACGCAGTTATTTGTAATACATCCAGTCCCGTGTGTGTGGAGGCTGGGAAATAGCAACCCACTGCACTGCAGAGAAGATGATGCTATTAGAATGGCTTCAGCAGAGAGAGAGAGAGAGAGAGAGAGAAAGAGAGAGCTCGCGCGCAAGAGAGTAAGAGAGAGAGAGACCCTGTGCCTGTTTCTCGCTCCACCTTTCATTTTCATGTCTACATCTAATTATTTTTCAATCCTCAACAGGATCTAATGGCCAAAGTGAGAGCGATGCTGGCTGCTTCAAAGGATATACAGACTAATGTGTCCTGAATAAACCCGACAGCACCCTCCCCCCAGAGGGGTGCAGGGACCTGCAAAGTGTTTGCACCACCATTGAGGCAATTAAGAACTAATTAGTTAGAGCTCAGTTGAGCACTTTGGGCAACAGTTCTGTAGACTTACTTTTGATAAATACCGAACGAGCGTTTCTGTTATTGGCGTTTTGCGATGTTCCGCTGTCGAGCTCGGGACGCAAGAGGGAGTCTAAAGACCTGCGCCTTCGTGGGTGGGGGGGTGGGGGGGGAATCGGAATCCCAACCGAATCCCGAGTGGGGGGAGGGGGAGGTGGGGGAAGACTTGGCTGCCTCCGCGTACTTGTGGTGACCAGATGGGAGCTCAAGTTTTATCCTTCTATGAAGGAGTTTACTACTACTCAATGACGTCTACACAGAAGAAAGAAAGAACAAGTTGGCTTTCTGATTTTGTAATTAGCAGTGTTCTCTACGCCCCGCCTCCCACCCCCCCCCCCCAACTACCACCGCTCACTGGCCCCCAAACCCTCTTTGATAGTAACTGTTTTGGGGGCGATTTTAGCCTGGAACCAGTCGAGGAACTCGTTTTAAACATCCAAAAAATCAGACAGGGGGGGGCCAAGAGCAGTCACAGTATTTTTGCTTCCTCCCGGAGAAAGCGTTTTACAGTATATTCCACCCCCAGCCTCCCCTCCCCAAACCTGCCTTTGGACACTTGTTGAAATGTGTACATATCATTTGACCTGATTTTCGCACTGTAACGTGATGCTGTTTGTATGGGGTGAGATGGGGGGGGGGGGGGGGGGGAGAAAGGAGTGGTGGTGGCGGGGGGGGGGGGGGGGGGGGGGGGTGAGGGTAACCCCAGCAAATAAAAAGTTTCCAACCACAGTGACAATATTGTTAAAAGTATTGATGCTGATTTCATTTTGTTTTCAGTTTGTTAGAGCGACGGCGGGTCATGTTTGCTTCCGAACACTGCAAATCTTGTTGGGAGAGGCAGAGCTGCCGGCTGGTGCTTTGCTGTAATAATGTCGTGGCAGCTGCTGCATCCGAATTAATATTTAATAATCACTTCATTGCTTATCATAATAATAATCCTTCTATTTGATGCAGCGCTTTTCACATCTTATCGACGTCACAAAGCGCTTCACAGAATATACTGTAAAGTGATTTGACTGTATTTTTGTGGGCGAAACACGGCAGCCAATTGCGCACAGCGGCGTCCCCCAAAAACAGTCGTGGATTGAAGTGACCAATTTTATTGTGGGTTTTTGTTTTGCGGGATTATTATTAAGCGCGCACGTGTGTATATGGACTAAGGAAACGTGCCCAAGGTTTCGCCCTGACCTGATCTGCCTGGATTTGAACACAGGTCTCACGCTTGTAAGACGAGTGCTCTAACCACTGAGCTACATGAGCGGTGAGAACTGTGGCAGTTGTGTTTCGGATATGAAACCGTAGGTGAATGGAACGGTGTGATTCGAGCAGAGCCAGGGATAGGTTACAGCCGAGACGGCTTGACATTTCAGCAGTGAGATACGCAACTGCGGAAGGAAACTACAATTGTACGATATGTTTGTGGTGGGTGGGTGTTTTATTCACGTGTGTTTTGGCGTGTGATTCATAAGGTACACGTCAGACTGTGGTCTGTCTGCGACTGAGGGGAGGCTGTTCAGTGCAGACATCAATGGCTGAGGAATTAACCATCCTGTTCATTGTATTGACATTCACATACACTCACACAGAGTCAACATATCCACCGACAGACTGCTGTGTTGTGGTGCCTATTGATTGTAAAACGCGAGCGATCTGCGTCGCAACAATCCTTTGAGTGGTGGGGGGGAGGGAGGAGGGTGTGAGGGGACGGGGGGGTGGGGTGGGGGTTGGTTTATGACTTAAGCTTTTTCATTCAATAACAAAACCCTGCCAGGACCGGAGAGACATGGTCGTGTACGGTTGACGTCAGAAAACCCTAATGAAAGTAGCGGAGGCAGATCCAAGCTGAACAATTTCCTCTGGACACTTGGGAGTAGAGGTGAGAGCATGTATGTGCTGTTGAGAAAGTGTCTGACTTGGCGCATAAACGGTGAGTCACCGGTGGGGATGGATGGAATTGACCACTTGTTGCTTAGAGCGGTTGTGTTAATAACGAAACTTAAGTATCTTATTTGTAATTCAAGATTTCAGGCCCCCACTCATTGCCTCAGCGTCAGCCCTGGTCCCTTCGCAAATTTCTTACTCCACACGCCTAATAAAAAAAAAAATTGGTCATTTCAATCCACGGCTGTTCGTAGGACACTGCTGAGCGCAATTGGCTGCTCTGATTCAACAACAACAACAACAAAATTACATTTATAGAGCGCCTTTCACGTCGGGGGGACGTCCCAAGGCGCTGAACAGCCGAGCAGGGGAGAGGGGCAGGGTAGGGTGGTGGGGCGGTCTCAGGAGTGAGTTAGGAGGGGGGAGGGAGAGAGTTGGGAGGGCAGCAGAAGGCACGGTCGAAGAGGAGGGTCTTGAGACTGGCCTTGAAGGAGGTGGGGGGAGGGAGCGAGGCGAAGGGTCTGGGATGGAGTTCCAGAGGGTGGAGGGCAGAGAGAGAGAGAGAGAGGCTGAAAGCATGTCCGTCGATGGTACTGATGGACTGGCATGTAACTTGTGATCAGAATATCCTAGTGCCTTGTGCATCGGCCTGATTTGATTCCGCGAACAACATTTGTTGCGTAAAGGACTGAACTGTACGAAAAGTGTGATTGAAAAGTGCTCTCTAAGTATGTTTTTTTTGAATAACAATTGTAAATAAACGCTTTTATTAACTTTCCCCCGTGACCGGCATCGAGTTTTCACTCATTCAAGCAAAGCTTGGCTCCCTCGCCAGGCCGGTGAACTTAAATCGTGTCTGCGGAGATTTACAGGTAAATACTGTAGCTGCTGAATATTATACAGTATTTTAATGTTAGTGTTAAGAGAGTATTACAGTATTCTAACGTTCGTATTTCACTGTGTGGAATGCACAGTAATCTATCTGGCCCAGTGTAACTCTTTCCCCGAGTGGCGGAGATTGGAAAAACCGAGTGAGGCTTGTATCAAGCCAAGGATGAAATCAAACTTCGTTCGAAAGCGGGGAATTGAAGACCTGGAGAAAAAACTGGCGTTTTTGTTCATCGCAGTTTATCGAAGCGGAAAAAAATAAACGATCGATCAGTATTATTTTAGCCGCTCTGCGATCTGCCAGAGCAAGCAAGAGCCAACAAAAGTATTTAATAGGGTTCGTATATAATGTTTACACGCAATCAACTTAAACTGCCGGGGTCTGAAAGTGGAATTAAAATGGTGAAAGGATTTCACCTGATTTTTTTTTAATATGTCTTTAAAGTGTCGCGGTTTTCTTTGAAAGACTTATCGTTTCGTGTTCGTCCCTTTTGACTTGTATTAATTGTACAATCAAGGAGACCACAGTGGCGTAAAATCACCCTCGAGATTGGGCTACCCATAACCAGATTGCGGGGGGTGGGGTGGGTGGGGTGGGGGAGCTATACATTTCCCAGCCGGGTTGATCCGTGAAATGTAATACAGTAATAATAATAATAATCCTCGCATTTGACATACGCCTTTTCACGTCTTCTGGACGTCTCAAAAGCGCTTCGCGGAATATACTGTAAAGTGAATTGACTGTATGTTTGTGGGCGAAACGCGCCAGCCAATTGCGCACAGCAGTGTCCCCGCAAATGACAAATTTTATTTATAGGGATGGGTGGGGGGATTGAAATGACCGATTGTATTTATTTATTATTTTGGGGGTGGGGGTGGGGGGTGGATGAGTTATTGTTGGGCATATCGAATTAGCAAAAATATTTAATATTTCATGGATTCATTTCGCAAATCAAATTGTTTCCACACAAAGCTTGTGTCTGCGAGCTTTGCGTTTGGCGTCGTACAATCGTAGGCTGACGAGAGAGAAAAAGGCCATTCAGCCATAGTGTGTGTGTGTGTGTGTGTGTGTTTGCCCTCTCTCTCGCTGAAATACTTCTCGCTGATTTGGATTCCGAGCAAGTATTCTGTAGACAGTGCCTGAGTGCTCCCAACACTAATTTACAAATGGGGAGCCAGCCTCGGCTGTGTACAGCAGCAGTCAGTTTAGGGCATTTACCTAAGTGAAAGTATATGTTTAGTTGTGGTCTGGGTATCAGATTAATCTTCCTGAGTGGATTAGCTGTGTGTAAATCTATCTGCACCGTGGCATTTATATATAAAGAGAGAGAAGAGAAAGAGTTGCTTTGGCATCTCAAATCTAGTCTAGACAGCGGCTGACAATGAACACGCCACACAAACAGCGTTGCGTGCCAGTGTTTGAATATTGCAGACGTGTGCGTGCATGTGTGTGTGGGTACGTGTGCGTGTGGGGTGGGAGGGGAGTCGAGTGTGTATAAGGATATTGTCACTTGCAAAATGTCAAGAGGTTATGACATTGCAAAACTCTCCTGGCAGAGATGGCAGGCTGGACGGATTGTAACTTAATGTGTAAAGAGATTGAAGGGTGGGATAGTTAGTTGGAGTTTAAAGGAATTGTGGGGGGTGAGGGGGGTGGTGGATGGGTGGGGTGGTATCTTGAGTAGGAAAATGCTACGTACATCGTCCTTATCGTTAACAACCCAGCGGCTGTGATCTCGGCGTTTAGTCACAAGAAGAGGTGCAAGGTTTGACATTCTGCGCGATGTCTGGGCGGGAGTGGGAATCGATTGATAAGTGATTAATTAATACCTCAAACCTCCTCGCCCGCTCGTTCCCGTAGTGAGCTACTGCCAACCTCACACTGAAAACAGCCAACACAGTGCACGGCAACAGGCTCTGCTTGTGGCACTATTAAGAATTATAATAATAATAATCCTTGCATTTTGATATAGCGCTTTTCACATCTTATCGACGACTCAAAGCGCTTCACAGAATATACTGTAAAGTGCATTGAGTGTACATTTGTGGGCGAAACGCGGCAGCCAATTGCGCACAAGCACAAACACTCGTGGATTGAAATGACCAATGTTTATAATGATGTGTTTTTTGGGGGAGGGATTATTAGGCTTGTGTGGAGTAAGAAAACTTGCCCAAGGTTTCGCCCTGACCTGATCTGACCTGCCTGGATTCGAACACGGGTCTCACGCTTGTAAAAGCGAGTGCTCTAACCACTGAGCTACAGGAGCAAGGACAAGGCTTGCATGATTATTTTTCCTTTCCCTCTACCCTCTCCATCACCGACATCATTTTGTGGTTGTATTGACTGAAATACTCAGCTTAGAGTCTGAGCTATAGTCTCTCGTTTAGCGTTACTGTGCACAATGAGGTGAGATTGGGGGGGGGGGGGCAAGAACAGAGGGCTGGGTTTGACAAGATTAAGACAACATGATCCTACGATCCTGTGCGTCGACTGAAAACTGGGACTATTGTATCCGTGACCTAACTGCCCTCGTCTCCACTGGGCGTTTGGTGTAGTAACTGTCGGGCGCTTGCATGGCTATCTCTCTGACCTACTGTCTCCCTATCTCTCTCTGACCGCGCCCGTCCCCTCCGTTCAGCAGACTCAGGCCTGCTCTGCGTCCACCGCCAACCATCGGCGGCCGGGCTTTCAGCTTTGGGATGTTCTCCCGACGTGAAAGCCGCTGTACAAACGGCAATTTTGTTGTTGTTGATGGGGTAACAATGCGTTTCGCCCACAAATATACAGTCCATTCACTTTTACAGTACATTCTTTGAGGCGTCGATAAGATGTGAAAAGCGCAGCATCTATTGCAAGGATTATTATTATTATTATTTTGTACACATCAGAAATCAATCAGAAAGTAGAAGCCATCGGGAGTGGGGGGGGGGGTTGCAGTTGGGGGGGGGCTGTTGTATGTTTATAGATACGTTTCTAAGCGAGGCGGATCGGGCGTCTCAAACACTCAGCGAGTGCGGAGGGATTTGGTCACTTCGAAAGGTTGATGACTGGAGGCTTTCCCGAGTCCCTGTGCGACATAGTCGGGTCACCAGTTCACGTGAGGCTAGCGCGGAGGCTGGCAGGCGGTGGCACTGAGCTGTCTGCGCGGACAACGTACCGGAGGCATCAACCAGGGCGCGAGGGGCGGGGGGAGGGAGGCTTGGGAGGGGGAGGAAATCCTTCGTACAGGAGGGAAAATGTTATTTTATTTGTCGAGTGTTTTATTCATCCTGAGTTGGCGGGGTCCGGGCAAACGTAACCTAGGCACGGACTTGCTGCGAGATAATTTAGCCGAACGATGTCCCAAAAGTCTGGGCTTTGTAACTCTGTGCGGGAAGTTTACCTTCGACGCGACTTCGCAAAGCGATTGGGTTGCGTCGGCCGGTCGACGCGCGGTGAAATCATCAGTTGGGGGCTCCCGTAGCTCGGTGGTTAGAGCACTCGCCTCACAAGCGGAGAGAGGTACCCGGGTTCAATACCAGGCGTAGGTCAGGGGCGAAACCTGAGCCACGGTTTCCTTGCTCCACGCACAACGCGCGCACACACACCGCACACACACACGCACTGCCTGATAATAATCCCTTCAATTAGACATTTCAATCCACGCCTGTTTGTGCGAGTGTGTGTGGGCGGGGACGCTGCTGTGCGCAATTGGCTGCCGCGTTTCGCCCACCAATATAGATACAGTCACTTCGCTTTGCGGCGTAGTCTGTGAAGCGCTTCGAGGCGTCTAGAAGGTGTAAAAAGCGCTACGTCAAACGCAAGGTTTGCTGTTATGATATTATTTCATTGTTATATAAACGCGGTTCGTGAAATCATGTCACTCTCATTCACAGCCGTGCGCATTGTCGCTGTCGCCTGCCTGACTATCTGTGTCCAAATTCTGATCAATAGTTCCTTGTTAGAGAGAGAGAGAGAGAGAGATGCCAGGCGTTGCTTGTGGGGGCGCTGGTAGGCGCTTCTGATGGGTTTTGTGTAGCAGGATGAGTTGTTCAAGACTCTCCCACCCTCCCCATCCCCTCCACCACTGTTTGCATTGCTGGTTGATTGGCTGCTGCTGTGTTCAATGATTGGAGAGATAGAGAGAGGGGAGTGAGAGAGAGACACACACACACACACAGATAGGAAGGCAAGACAGTGATAAGATACTGGGAGACGAGACAGGGAGAAGGGGGGATAGAGACAGATTCACAGAGACAGGAGAGAGAGAAGGAGAGAGACAGACACACAGAGACAGGAGAGGGAGAGAGACAGACACACACACAGAGAGAGAGAGAGAGAGACGGGGAGAATAGAGGAAGAGACAGAGAGAGGGGGTGGATAGGAGAAGAGAGACTCAGAGAGAGAGATAGACAGATAGTGACAGAGAGGATAGGAGAAGAGACGGAGAGATAGAGAGAGGAGAGACACAGAGAGAGAGAGACAGGCATACACATAGGGAGAGAAAGGTTAAGGGAAGAGGGGGAGAGAGAGAGGACAAGACAAGAGACAGGGAGGAGAGACACACAGGGGGATAGAGAGATAGAGACAGGGGGGATAGGAGAGAGATAGAGACAGGGGGGATAGGAGAGAGATAGAGACAGGGGGGATAGGAGAGAGATAGAGACAGGGGGGATAGGAGGGAGAGAGAGAGGGATAGAGAGGACAGGATTAGAGGAGAGACGCAGAGAAGAGAAAGACAGACAGAGAGAGAGGAGGAAGAGAAGAGGAAAGAGACACAGAGGACTGAAGCACAGAGAGGGGGGGAGAGAAAGAGGACACAGGGAGAGAGACAGAGAGAGAAAGGAGGAGTGAAACAGAGAGAGAGAGAGAGAAAAGACTCACACACAGAGAGATACAGAGAGAGAGACACACACGGGAGAAGAGAAGACACAGCGAGAGGAGAGAATTGGGGGAAAGTTCATCGTTGCTGCAGCCACTCTCACACTCACTTGCACACACACATACAACACACACACACACAATACACTCGCACGTTAACACACCACACACACACAAAACACTTAACACACAGCCACACACACAATACACTCACACATACAAAACACTGACACACACACTAACACACACAAAACACTGACACACACACACAACACTTACACAGTGTTTCAGCCTCTGCCTCCCATCGAGTAGCTGTTGGATTCTTAACTGCTGCTGTAGACAGTCCAGTGTCTGTGTGTGTTTGTTGTGCTGTGTGTGTGTGTCTGTGTCTGTGTGTGTGTGTGAGTGTGTGTCTGTGTGTGTGTGTTTGTGTCTGTGTGTGTGAGTGTCTGTGTGAGTGTGTGTGTTTGTGTCTGTGTGTGTGAGTGTCTGTGTGTGTGTGTTTGTGTCTGTGTGTGTGTGTCTGTGTGTGTGTGTGTGTTTGTGTCTGTGTGAGTGTGTGTCTGTGTGTGTGTGAGTGTGTCTGTGTGTGTGTGTGTCTGTGTGTGTGTGTGTGTTTGTGTCTGTGTGTTTGTGTTTGTGTCTGTGTGTGTGTGTGTGTTTGGGTGGGTGAGGGGGGGGTGGTGACTGTAATGTGGAGGATGAACAGACTGACACACTGAATACAGCCATGCTCCCCCTGGCCAGCTCACAGACCTGTGGGTGGGTGTCAGAGCTGCTGCTGTTGGCTCTGGGGCTGACCTGGACACAGACAATCTCAGCCTCAATCACAGCCTCAGCCCTCAACCTCAGGCTCAGCCTCAGCTCAGGAGATTAACACGGGAATTGTGAGTACTGTCCTGTACTGTACTGTTAGTTTACTGTTCTCTTACAGTGTGCACACACACACACACAGCCCCTCACACACACACAGCCTCACACACACACAGCCCCTCTCACACACACACAGCCTCACACACACACACACAGCCCCTCACACACACACACAGCCCACTCACACACACACACAGCCTCACACACACACATACAGTCCCTCACACACACACACAGCCCCTCACACACACACACACACACACATACAGCCCCTCACACACACACACAGCCCCTCTCACACACACACAGCCTCACACACACACACACACACACATGCAGCCCCTCACACACACACACAGCCCCTCTCACACACACAGCCTCACACACACACAGCCTCACACACACACCACACAGCCCCTCACCACACACACACAGCCCCACACACACACACACAGCCTTACACACACAGCCCCTCACACACACACACAGCCTCACACACACACAGCCCCTCACACACACACACAGCCTCACACACATACAGCCCCACACACACACAGCTTCTCTCACACACAGTTTCTCTCTCACACACACCACCTTTCACACCTACACACACCCAAACAGCCTCTCCCACCCACACACCCAGCCTCTCGCCTCCAGCCCACAGCCTCTCCTACACACATTACCTCTCACACCCCCGCACATAGCCCCTCAAACCTATACACACACACACCTACACACGCAGCCTCTCACACACACAGCCCCTCTCACACACCCATACACATAATAACAATTGCATTTGATGTAGCGCTTTTCACGTCTTCTAGACTGTGTCTCAAAGCGCTTCGCAGAATACGCTGTAAAGTGAATCGACTGTATATTTGTGGGCGAAACGCGGTAGCCAATTGCGCGCAGCGGCGTCCCCCCCGCCCCCCCCCCCCCACACACACAGCCGTGGATTGAAAATGACCGATTTAGTATTGTTAGAATAATAGCCACACAGCCCCTCATACACACATCCACACACGCGCCCCCCCCCCGCCCCCCCGTCTCTCACTAACACACACACACAGTCCCTCACACCCACGCACACAGCCCTTCTCATACATCACAGCCCTGCTCACACAGTCCTTCTCTCGCACTCTCTCACACACACAGCCCTGTTCACACACACTCTCTCTCTCACACACACAGATGGAAAGAGCGAGGGATAATACTAATCCTTGCATTGATTTAGTGCTTTTCACATCTTATCGACGATAATATACTGTAAAGTGCGTTGACTGTATATTTGTGGGAGAAACGCGGCAGCCAATTGCGCACAGGCGGCGTCCCCCGTCCCCACCCCCCGACCCCCCACAAACAGCCGTGGCTTGAAGTGACCAATTTTTTTTATCATTGTGTTTATTTGGACGGATTATTATTAGGCGCGAGGAATAAGGATACGGAGACAGACAGACAGACAGACAGAGACTGAGCTGAGGCTGATGTGTTGCTCTGTGCAACACATCAGAAAGAGAGAGCTTAGAGAAAGAGAGAGTTTCTGCCCCCGAAACAAAACCATCAGATCTGTGGCTGAAAAGCATCCTCATTTTCTCTCTCTCCCCCTCCCCCCAACCCCCCTCTCTCCCCTTCTCTCTCCTCCCTCTATCCCTTCTCCCCTCTCTTTCCCATTTCTCTCCCTCCCTCCCTCCCTCCCTCGCTCTCTTTTCACAAAATGCACAAGACACTAAGAAAGCGAGCGAGCGAGCGAGCAAGGAAGAGAGCAACAATTGTGGGGTAAACCTTGCGTTTGGAGTTTAGAACCTTTTTCTCGTTGTGTCCGTCTCTCCCCCCTCCCTCCCCACTCCCCATCTTTTCAGGCTGGCTTGCAGATTACCACAATGCCAGTGTGGCATTTTAACACACGCATCAAATTAGTTTCCTCTCCCCCCCCCCCCACCCTCCCCATTACTGAGCAACATGTTAATGATTGAATTGGATTGTGAAATTCACAGGAGGTGCTTTTTGCTGGGATGTGAGTGGGTGGGGGGGGA
>CM068761.1:2572153-2670136 GCA_035084275.1 Hydrolagus colliei | reverse complement strand
TACTCCCTCCCCTCACTCAAGCTCTTACACACGATAAAGTGCCATATCAAACACAAGAGTTAGTTAGTTAGGTATTTAATGAATGAACTAAGTGCTAAATAAATAGGCCAAAGGGGATCTCCTTCAACCAAACCCATCTTGCGATCTTGCCTGTGGCTACTCACAGCAGGCGCCTGAGCCGAGACGCTATACAATCACAGGCAAAGGCAGGTCAGTCAATCAGTCAGTCAGTCAGTGCTACAGATTCCTGATCTCTCAGTTGCAGGCATCAGTCAGTGCCATTAGCGAGGGCACAACGCAAGCTGGTAATGGGGATAGACAAAGACAGGCAAAGGGAGTTGCGGTGAGAGATGGAGCGTTTCAAACCAGACTTTTGCAAAGAAAAACGCCACTGTCGCGCATGAGCCTGTTTATCAACGCAGAGGGTTTTCCTGAAGTCACCAATCTCGCACATTGGACTAGTCACTGGTTCAGGGATGTGGAGGACAGGGAGGGTAGAGGGCAGGAAGGGCGGCTGACTGCGTTGTCGAGGAGGAGGGTCTTGAGATGTGGTTGAGGTTACGGTGCTATGGTCACGGCTATACACCACTGAGCTAGAGGAGCAATGTGGAACTCCTACAGCTCAGTGATTAGAGCACTCGCCTTACAAGCATGAGGCCTGTGTTCGAATCCAGACAAACCTCTTGGGCAAGTTTCCTTATTCCACACACACACACACACGCGCGCGCCTAATATAAATCTGTCCAAAAAAAAACCAACACAACAATAAAATTGGTCATTTTCAATCCACGACTGTTTGTGGGGGGGGGGACGCCGCTGTGCGCAATTGGCTGCCGCGTTTCTCCCTCCCACAAATACACAGTCAATTCACTCGACAGTACATTCTGTGAAGCTCTTTGAGACGTCGATAAGATGTGAGAAGCACGATATCCAATGCGAGGATGATGACGATGATTCTTATCCCTATGAATTTGCTCCACGTAAAATGTCGGACGAACCCACGCGACGGAAATCGGACGCAAAGGACAGACGGCAAAGGAGAGTCCGCTCCCTCGAAACACCCGACCCTCAGAGTTTCGGATGCCACGTACGCTTACCGCTCGACTATCACACTCGATCACTCACTCACGGTGACAGGAGAGAGTCGTCCAGGAAAACCGCGTTGTTTGTAGCATTACCCGAAATGTTAATAATTTTTAAATTGTTCCTAATCTGACAAGGAAATTGGATTTATAGTAATTGTGTTTGACTTTTTCTGAGGGCGATGACAAGGCAAAAAGCCTGTGTAATTATTCAATGTACATTTCAATGGCCCTGGGTGATTATCCAATCATTGCACCAAAACCTCCGGGAAGCTTAAAAGGGAAACACAATTTACGAGTCTCCGATTAATAAGAAGAGGAAAGGAAAGTTTTCGAGCAAGTTTGACTTTTTTTTTGGGGGGGGGGGCGGGTTTGTCGAAAGGGAGCTGTTAGCTTCAGTTTATCGACGAGGCCATTCATTCGCGGCCTTGCCCCCCACACCCCCCACCCCTCCCTCCTATCTCTCCGACCTGCTGTCTCCCTATGAACCTGCCCCCCCCCCCCACCCCCACTCCGTGCAGCGGGCTCCGTTCTGCTCCACCTTCAACACCCCCCCCCCGACCCACCCTACCCATCATTGGACGGGCTTTCAGCCTCTCTCTCCCTGCCCTCACGCTCTGGAACTCCATCCCACAGTCCCCTCGCCTCGCTCCCTCCCTCCCTTGCCTCCTTCAAGGCCGGTGACAAGACCCTCCTCTTCGATCGTGCCTTTCTGCCTCCCTCCCAACTCTCTCCCACCCAACTCTCTCCCACCCCCCCACCTCCTAACTCTCTCCCTCCCCTACTCTACCTCTACCCCTTGCTCGGGTCCCGACTTGACTGTCCAGCCCCTTCGACGCCCTCCCAAAGTGAAAGTCGCTCTACAAATGTCATTTTGTTGTTGTTGTTGTGGGACACTGCTGTGCGCTAATAGCTGCCATGTTTCGGCCACAAAATATACAGTCAATTCACTGTACACTACATTCTGTAACGCGCTTCGAGAAGTCCCGAAGACGCGATGAAGAGCTATGGGATCTGTGGGATGCAGTGGCGTTTGAACGACGGGAGTAGGAATAAACTGTTTTCACTGGTCACGACAGACCACTCGTGATTTAAGGTAAGAACCGGGAAAAGAATCACAGGGGAACGTTGTCGAATGTCTCCACAACTGTAACGGTTACGTTGGAGGAATATTATTATTAGGCGCGCGCGCGCGCGTGTGTGTGTGTGGAGTAAGGAAACTTGCCCAGGGTTTCGCATAGACCCATCCGCGGGTGGATTCGAACACAGGTCTCACGCTTGCTTGCAAGGCGAGCGCTCTAACCATCGATCGGCGAGGTGCCGCAGAGCAATGCTACTGGTGCAGAGCAGCGTCACGAGAGGATGCGCGCACAGCGAGAGCGACGGCCTGCGCCCGTGGCTCTCGTTTGATTTGTCGCTCTCTCCCGCCAGTGGCAGAATTGTGTATTGAAAGTTTGCTCCCCGTATTTATTTACTTTATTTAGAAAAAAAAACGGACAGATATCGCTACATGTCAGCTTGATGACGAGCTAAATTGTCACTTAAAGACATTGTGCGTGTGAAATTCATTTCCAGACGCCGCAGATGATTTTCCTCACACACACACACACACACACACACACACACACACAGTGTCTGTATCTGTGTGTGGGTGTGCGTGTGTGACAATCACATTTATTACATCGTCAGGCAGGGCAGGGCAGGGCTGGACAAGGAAGGACCCGATTAAGACACTGGCAGTCTCTTAAACAGATCCATTGGCGGGCCGAGATGCAGTCTTGCGTGACTTTGCGGCTGCAGACGTGACAACCGTGCGTTCGAAACTAAGTGTGCGCGTCAAATCGCACTCAACAGGTAGTGATTGTGAGTGTATTGGTTGATCCAAACCAATCTTGACATCTTTAATTACCTCCCAGTCCCTACCCCTTGCTCTGACCAACCACCCAACCGACCATTGGTGGGTGGATTTCATCTACTTTACCCTGACTCCTTGGAACTCGCTTCCAAAAATCTCTCCCCTCTTTGTCGGTTCTTCACTCCGCGTTACTGGAGTCCCGTTAGCTCAGTGGTTAGAGCACTCGCCTCACAAGCATGAGAGGCCTGTGTTCGAATCCTGTCGGGTCAGGGCAAAACCTTCGCTTGGGCAAGTTTCCTTACTCCACACACACACACACACACACACACACACACACAGACACACACATGCCTAATAATAATCTCTCCAAAATATGGTTCAAAAATATAACCCACGATAATAAAATGGCTCATTTCTATTCACGACTGTTTGTGGGGGGACGCTGCTGTGCTCAATCGGCTGCCGCGTTTCGCCCACAAGCGTACAGTTAATTCGCTCGACAGTACATTCTGTGAAGCGGCTTCGAGACGTCGAGAAGGCGTGAAAAGCGCTATATCAAATGCCAGGATTATTATTATTATTATTGTTATTATTTTTATTGTCACAACTGAGCCCGTCAGCCGTCTCCTTCTCCCTCACATCTGCCACATAGGCTCGGGTCCCTCAACTCCATCCGCGGTGGAGTGCTCAGAGATGGTATCCTGTGGTGAAAGTGTGACGTCCGCATCGGGGGGGGGGGGGGGAAAAAGGCTCTGGGATTAATCCAGGCTCCAGACGCGGACGCATTGCGCTCTCTTTGAACGAGAGACAAAGCTGACAGGATCGCAGAGTCTCGGCATCGTTGGGCGATGGCTTGCCCCCGCTTTTCGGCGTATATAACACAGCGCCTCGCGTCTCCTGACAGAACGGTTCCAGAGGTCAGCCGAGAATCTCAGTCTGTAAATGAGTTTGGCCTCAATCAATTATCGCTTGATCACACATAAATAGAATACATTATCCGGAATTAAATGTCAGAGATCAGAGGCATGAATAAAGCACCTGATGAGGACTCGTGGCTACGCTGCCAGGCCTCCCGAACCACAGCCCGAGAGTGGACAAACAGTGTAGCCTTCCCTGCTTCCCAGCTCCTCACTTAACCACACACACACACACACACACACACACACACACACAGTGTTAAATCGTATCGTAAATCTGATAGCGCCTGACTCAGTTGGTATCCTATCTGGCTCCGTCAAAAGTCTCAAAGCCCCTCTGTTGGGACTTGGCAGATTTCCCTAGTTCTCCGACCCGCTCAGACCTGGGTCACGTACAGTACTGACCCTCGCATTTGATATTGCGCTTTTCACGCCTTCTAGACGTCTCCAAACGCTTCACAGAATGTACCGTGAAGTGAATTGACTGTACGCTTGTGGACGAACAACCACAAAATACAACAACGACGAAACTACATTTGTATAGCAGAGCCCTTTCACATCGGGAGGACGTCCCAAGGCTGATCTTAGAGCATCTCACAGCAGTTTCCCCCCCCTCACCACCTCCACAGATTATTACCTCCCAGAAAGCCATCCGACAATCAGACCAATCATTGGAGTCCTCCTTACAACAACAACAAGAACAAAATGACATTTAATCCTTACAATAATAATAATCCTTGCATTAATCCATAGCGCTTTTCGCATCTTATCGACGTCTCAAAGTTTATTTATAGAGTGCCTTTCGCGTTGGGAGGACGCCCCAAAGCGTTGGGCAAACAGAGGCGCTTGTGTGTGTGTGTGTGCGTGTGTGTGTGTGTGTGTGTGTGTGTGTGCATGTGTGTGTGTGTGTGTGTGTGTGCGTGTGTGTGTGTGTGGAGTAAGGAAACTTGCCTAAGGTCTCGCTCAGCACGGGAATCAATCCTGGGTATTCTCGCTTTGGGACTGCGCTGCGGAATTCCACAAACCAAGACGATATATGTAAGAATTTTCCACCCAACCCAACTTTTTGTTTTTTAACCCAAATTGTCCGACGAGATAAGACTGACTTTAAGACACTGTGCTAGGCCTTGCGAGCCCTCCCATGACAGTAGTTTGACGTTTTTTTAAAAAAAACCACCCAAACAATGTTAAAATTATTATTATTATCATTTTTTTCAAACAAAATCTCAAATCAAAATAGATTTAAAGCAATCCAAACATTAGAAGTGATTAACGCCGCCATATTAAAGTGATATTATCTAACTGACTGTATCAAATGAATGTTCTCTCAATCTGACTGTATCTAACTGATTGCATAAGGTGAAGTGCGTCTAATAGAGTGTGCATCAATCCAACTTCAGGAGGCACCTTTATCTAACTCACTGTGTAACCAACCTTGTCCAATGGACTCCACAAAAAAGCTGCCTGAATCAATCTGATTTATATAATCTAATCACATCATTCTGCCTGTATCTAATGGATGGATCTAACTAGTTATATCAATCTCTTTGTGGTCTGATTGATTCGGACCGAGTGTAACAAGCTGACTGGATCTAACCTGTTGTATTGATCTGACTGTACCGAACCGATTGTATCTAACCATCTGTATCAATCGCACGGTTTCCGAGTGATTATATCAATCTGACTGCGCCTAATAAGTCGTATTGAATCGATTGTATTTAACCCGCTATACCAATCGCATCTAACTGATTGTATCCAGGCCTGACTATCTACTAACTGATCGTATCTAACTGAATGCCACTAACCGGAGGTATCTTAACCATCATCTAATCCAATCTAATCTATCCAGAGGTTGCAGTGAGTCTAACTATCTATCTCACAAACAACAGGAACCGCTGAAATCCCTGAGATGTGTGTTGAGAGTATACTTAGCTCTAGTTTGGGAAGTGGTTTTGCTAGGGAAGGATCCTCCGTGTTAAACTCTGTGAGCCCCATATCAATTGTAGATTTCTTTTTAAAAAAAGTACTCCCGCCAACAACTGTTCCTGTGGCATGTCATTTGTGTCAGCGCAATTCTCTGTAATATCTAAGGAGGATTGCCCACAGCAGAATTAGACTGGTGTACAACTCTAACATTGGCTGCTGCTCCAACACACAGTGGAAACCGCCGCATAAACTCCCATTCGTAATCTTTTGATACACTCAATTTTATTTTGACGTAGAGAATCGCACGCGCAGTGTGCTGGAAAGATGTATTTTTAAAAATATATATATATCTATATATATAAAGAAATAAAAATGGAACAAACCTGCATGGAGCTGGGCAAGAAGGGAGTGAGTTTCCTCACAATCACACACACACACACACACACACCGCGGGCAAGGACAAACATCTAATCCTCTCTCGCTGAATGAAAATGGCAACTGCTGGCGCCGCGGTTGTGTTTAGCTTATGGCAGTGACGCGACCCTCCTTTCACATTGGGAGGACGTCTCTCAAAGATCCTCGATCCTAACGCCAAGTGAATGGGCATTTTTCATAGGCAAACAACAGCAGCCAGTTTATCCCGCGGAACAGACAGCCGCGAAGCGATCGATCGATCGATTTTATTTGCAATATTGTCGGCCAGGACTTTGGGAGAAACTCTTTTTACTCTCGTTTGGTTAGCGACGTGGGATCTTTAGGTACCGATTGACAACTCTGGCTTGTATGGCACTCTAATAGTAATAGTTATTATAATACTCCTCGCATTTGATATGGCGCTTTTCACATCTTACCCAGGGCTCCGAGGGTTTCACAGAATATACTGTGAAATTGATGGTATATTTGTGGGAGAGAGAAACGCGGCAGCCAATTGCGCACAGCGGCGTCCCCCACAAACAGTCGTGGGTTGAAAATAACCAGTTTTATTATTTTTTTATCGCGGGATTATTATCAGGCATGCGCGCGCGTGTGTGTGTGTGTGTAAAGAAATTTGCCCAAGGTTTTGCCCTGACCTGCCTGGAATCGAACCCAGGTCTCTCGCTTGTAAAGGCGAAAGTTGCCTCTCACCACTGAGCTACAGGAGCTTCACAATATGTGCTGAGAGAGGGGTGGTGAGTGCTGGACAATGAGGGACGGATCAGAGAGAGGGAGAGAGAGAGAGAGAGAGAGAGGGAGAGAGTGTGAGGAGAGTGTGTGAGGCAAGGGGTGAGGCAGCGGGTCCTAGTCCGCTCTACCCCAGTTGCGTTCTCTCGACCGCCCTCTCCCCCCCACCACCCCCCCACCCCACCCCACTGCACTGACCGGCAGATGCATCGGCGACGAGCGAGTTAACTTCCATCTCAGTCGTAGGTGACGCATTCGGTCTTGAGCCTAAGCAAAAGTGACAAATTTCCCCGCAAATTTCCATCAAGGTACTCTGCCAATTAGAACCACATTTATTAAAAATTAATCTGAAAACTAATTAGGACGCTCAGTGATAATTAGCGCTTCTGTTTGGCTTGCGAAAGGAGGGATCGGCGGAGCTCAAAGTAAATTTGACTCACCTTGGCTGATTAATGAGCGCGCTTCTCTCGTGCTCTCCCCCGGGGTTAACCCTTCGCTGGCAATGACCGATCGCCCGTCCGTCTCGGACGTGGCTGCCACCTGGGAATGTTTTAAGGCGGAGTCCATCGCCGAGATCGTTCCCAGGTTTGGCGGGCGTTGTCGTACCAGAGCCTCCTTTTACTTCTTCACGCGAAAAATCGGTTGCCTCAACTTGGCGTCTCACCCCAGCCTCTGGAATGCAATTTCCGTCGTTTGGATTCTGTGTGTCAGACATTCGGTTGTGTCGTGTCTATTGTTCGCTTGATTCACACACACACACACACACATACTCCCTGTGTCTCTCTCACACACACACAGAGACACACTCTCCCTGTCAACACACACACACTTCCCCTATCACACACACACACACTTTCCCTGTGTCTCACACATACACACACACACTTTCCCTGTGTCATTCTCACACTCACACGCACAATACATTCTCCCCATGTTACACATCATCTCCCTGTTTCATACAATGCAGCCCATAGATCCTGTGGGCTGCATTTGTCATGTAGAACATTATCTCGTAATATTTGCAAGGCAAGATGTGGGAAAGGCAGCTCTATATAAAGTAATCTGTTGTTGTTGTTGTGGTGGTGGTGGTGGATGTACAGTTCTCTAAGGCACCCTACCTAAAAGTATGGTGATGCCAGATAGGGGACAGAAATAATGAGGTTGATTAAAGACAAGGGGGCAAGTGGAGCGGTTTGGCAGAGGTGATTTTTCTACAGCTATAAGATCCCGGATCAAACAGTTGAGTGGGGGTATGTGTGGCGTTTGACCTCGGCCTGTAGAGGATGAAGATAGCTAGCACATTGCAAGTTAAATAGGATGTGTCCCTCCCTCCCTCCAGAGAGAGAGAGAGAGAGGAAGAGAGGAAGCGCAAGTTTCATTCCGGATACAGGGAAATTTCTGTGTGTATCTAGCAAACGTATGTGGAACTCTTAGTCTGGTTTGGTGATTACTTTCCACGTGTGTCAGACCAAAGCAAACCCTCCAAAATCCTGCACTCGGTCTCAGGTTCTGTCAAATTGTAGATCTCCTAACAACTGTCAATTAACTATTAAAAATAATGATTTTGAAAAAATTGGTCATTTCAATCCGCGACTGTTTGTGGGAGACGCTGCTGTGTTCCATTGGCTGCCGCGTTTTGCCCACAAATGTACAGGCAATTTACAACTTTACAGTATATCCTGTGAAGCGCTTTGAGACGTCTAGAAGACGTGTAAAGTGCTATATAAAATGCCAGGATTATTATTATTATTATTATTGCTATTGCATTGCTCAACGCTCACTCCTCCCGCTCCTAACTACAGTTGGAAGATTACCCTGGAGAATAACTGATTATCTCATTCCTAATTTAATATGAGTCAGATGTCAGCGTTTCAATTAACTTTCAACCATTTAGTGAGCCTTAGAGTACTGCAATTCACAGCGTTTTCAAACCAAAACCTGCGTTGTCATTAAACAAGTAGAGGCACGGAGTAATTTACTTTTAAACTGATTTGTTCCAATGTGTTATCCTTTATACAATAAACACTCACTTCCTTCCATTGCCATTGGAATAAAGGCACTTTGTAGCATGATAGCAAGTGGCAAATCTTGAGTGTGATCCTCTGCATTGCCATATTTTTTCTATATAGACATAGCTGTATAGGCATTTTCAGCCACAAAATATACAATCACTCTGTAGTATGTTCTGCGAAGCGCTTTGAAACGTCTTGAAGATGTGATATGCGCTATATATCCCCCGAAACCGGTTTAGAAATTGAGTTGTGAGATCCTCCAGCGATATGATTTAATTCCAATAAGTCTGCTCCTTTTATTAGATTTTTTTCAGTTGGTAAAACACAGTCGCACAGTCATTCCACATGAAAATAATGTGAATCATAAATCACTCTTAATTGTGAAGAGGCAGAGGGGGTAATGAGAGGTGGAATAAAGCTGCCATCCACAGAATTGTGATAATTAATCCTTGCAGTATTAGGGCTTGTGTTTGTTAGACAGGTTCCCAGTCCCACCCATAGCCGGTGTCCTCATCCCCGTCAACACACCGTGTACTCGGGCTGAAGTTTCACCTGAAATAAACAGACTTCTTCTCTGTCGTCCAACAGAGATGGGCAGGTTTGTGGTTTGTGACCAGGACGTTCGATTCTAGGGCAGGTCAGGGTGAAACTTAGACAAGTTTCCTTACTCCACACGCCTGAAAATAATCCCTCTCCCCCCAAAAAAAAAATTGTTACGAAAAAAGGGGCCTTTTAATCCACGGGCGATTTGTGGGGGGGACGCTACTGTGCGCAATTGGCTGCCGCGTTTCTCGCTCACACAAAATGCGCAGTCACAATTCACTTTACAGTACATTCTGTGCAGCGCTTTCAGATGTCCGGAAGATGTGATAAGGTGCAATATTAAATACAATTATTATGATGAGAGCCAGGCTAATAGTGCTCAGGACTGTTAACTCGACCTTCCTAACCTCTCAATGGAGCGCTCATCAAAGTATATCTTGCCCAGAGAAAGCTGATCCTCCTACCCTGGAAACTGCACGACTGCTTGTACAGTATAATCCCTTTGTGAAACCTATTAGGCAAATGGAAGTTGAGTTGTTACACACATAGCGGGCGTTCGGTGGAGACACGTGCGCCCTCTGAATCACAGCGCTTCTCTTTAGAGTTACTGTACTTTCCATGTCACAAACTGGTCACAAACCAACAAACCTGCCTGTCTCTATTAGACAATATGAAGCTATACTCGGCAAATGAGGCGTAGCGTACAGGCTGTGGTTGAGTAGCTCTACAGCTGAGGGTTGAGTGTTGGGAGAGGAAAGCTGGCAGACTCCATACAGCCCTCATTCACCGCTCCTGCCTACTCCCCCCCACCCACCCCTTTCATTTCCTGAGTGGCTCAGGCAGACATTTCACTGAGTGACCTACGCCGTAACCTGGGGCCGCGATCTGGATCATGTTGGAGCAGGGATCCAATAATAATTCTCTGCGTTTTGACGGGGCGCCTTATCGCGTCTTCGGGAACGTCTAAAAGCGCTTCGCGCAGTAGGGCTGTAAAGTGAAATGGACTGGATATTTGTGGGCGAAACGCGGCGGGCCAATCGCGCGCAGCTGCGTCCCCCCCCCACACAAACAGCCGTGGATTGAAAGGGTTGATGTATTATTTTTTTTAAAAAGAGGGATTATTATCAAGGAAACTCGTCCAAGGTTTTCGCCCTTACGTGCAATCCAACCCGGGTCTCTTGCTTGCACAGCGAGTGCTCTAACCACTGAGCTACGGGACCACATTTATATATAGCGCCCTTCACTTGGAATAGCATCCTGTGGGCTACAGAAATAACAGTAATATTAAATCTATTGCTTTAAAGTTAGCGGTTGTGTATTTGGTGGGTGAGTACGGCAGCAAATTTACATCCAGCCACGTCTGACAAACGGTATCTTATTAAAGAAATTATTGAAAGGGAATAGGATAAATATTTGAGGGATAAGTTCGTGATATTAAAGCGGTAACGGGTAAAAGATCAAAGGATAGGAAAGGCGGCTCCGCAAGGAGGGAGGGAGGAGAGAAAAAGGGAGAGGAATAGGGTTGGGGGGTGATGGGGGAGTGGGGGGGAGATGGGTGTGGGGGGAGCTCGGAGCGAGACTGATATGAATGGGAAATAGACGATGAATTGGGTTTTACGAACACGGAAATTCCCGTGTGGAACTGGCACGAGGAAAGATACGAGGCAAACAAAAGCAGGGGGAATGGGATTATAGGAGACAGTTCTCGCGGCAGAGTGAGTACCAGCATCTCTACATGAAAGGCCAAATGACATCCTCCTCTGCTGTAAACTTAAAATGATTCCCTGAATGTAACATTGCACTCTCTAACGCACCCACGCAAATTAACATATTCAGAATAGAAGCTGGCCTGACTTATGAATTATTGATGTGAATACTACATTACACCACAGCTCACTTCAATAAAACCTCTCGATTTGTGCAGCTCATCAGCATACTGCATCGCAATCGCTCAGCTTAGCTCAACTCGCCTCGCACAATTCCAGCGCAAGTGAGAGTCACTGTCTGGCTCTGTTGCCTTTTCTCACACACGCCACACACACGCACGCACGCACGCACACACACACACACACACACAGTCAGCCACTGCCTGCCTCCACTGCCCCTCGTGTTCCTTGGAAGCAGCGATCTCCTCGATAATAATAATAATCCTTGCATTCGACACAGCGCTTTTCACATCTTATCGACGTCTCAGAATATACTGTGGATGGACTGTACATTTGTGGGCTCGTGTAGGACAGCAGATTTTTACTTCTGCATTACATATATGTATTAGATATATACCTTGTGTGTTTCGCCCACACTATACACAGCCAATTCATTTGATAGGATAACCCGTGAAGCGCTTTGAGACGTGTAGAAGATGTGATGAGGCACTATATCAAATACAAAGATTATTCTTATTATTATTATCTGATTATTATGATGTAATGACAACAACAAGAACAACAAAATTACATTTATAAAGCGCCTTTCACGTCGAGAGGATGTCCCAAGGTCGAATAGTTAGGTCGAAACCCGAGCAGATGGCGGGGGGAGGGTCGGGGTAGGGGAGAGGGGAAGGAGAGTAGGAAAGGGGGGGAGAGTTCGGAGGGCAGCAGAAGGCATGGTCAAAGAGAAAGGTCTTGAGACCATGCTATGTACCGTGATATATCAAATGCGAGGCTTATTGTTACACTGTAGGTCGTGGGAGAGAGTTACAGGCTGGAGTGTAACGGAGGGGTATGTGGGTGAGGTGAGGTACACAGTATATCTGTGCGTGCGGGGACCGGTTTGCAGCGAGAGCGAGATGAAACACGGAGAGCGCCACAAAAACAGAGAGCAGAAGGAAGAATAATTAGTTATGTAAATAGTCTGGCTTCTCCAGCTCGTAATTAGCTGAGAAAACGAAACATTTCACACATGTCACGGGACTCATTTCTGCATGCAAATGAAGAATGAGGACTGCAAACGATGATACAGCGAAGAGTGACTGTGAGTTATTAACCCCGACCGGAGAGGATTGCAGGCGACATTCGGAGGGAGGGAGACGCAGGCGGCAGAGACGGAATGAATGAACGAACCAACGAATGAATGAAGAGACTTTGCAATAGAGGAAACGGTTGATTCTGTCGCTTGTCTAAGCCTCACCAGCCGGAAATAGCACAAACACTGATACCCACCCTCCCCCATCCTCACTCTCTACTCCCCCCCCACCCAGGGGAGGGAATTAAAGAGAGGCAGAAATGCCAGCGCGGTTCTCTGTCGCAAGCATTGTTGAGGAGTGTCAATTAACCCAACGACAATGGCTGGGTATCAGTTTGCTTTAAACAAATCTCCGCTAAGCATGAGCATTGGCATTGACCTGGGGTTCAAAGGTAACTCGCTCGGCCTACGGTTCTCAAATGGTACCCTGTCTCTGTCTGTTGAGACCGTTCTGTCTGTCAGTGGTTAGAGCGAGAGACCCGGGTTCGATTCCAGGCAGGTCAGAGTTAGGGCGAAACCTTTGGCAAGTTTTCCTTGCTCCAGACGCACGCGTCTAATAATAATCCCTCCCCCCAAAAAAACACAATAAGATAAATTGGTCATTTCTAATCCACGACTGTTTGTGGGGGACGCCGCTGTGCGCAATTGGCTGCCTGTTGCGTTTCGCCCACAAATATAGAGTCAATTCACTTTACAATATATTCCGCGAAGCGCTTTGAGACGCCTAGGAGAGTGTGAAAGGCGCGACATCAAACGCAAGCATTATTGTTATTAATATACAGCGTCTTATCGAGTCTTCGTGACGTCTCAAAGCGCTTCAGAGGATATAATGTAAAGCATATCCTGAACGGTTCAACATTTCGTCTGAAAGAAGGCACCTTTGATAATACGCCGCCCACCACCAGCACATCATTGGAGCGTCAGCCAGGACTGGAAACCTCCTGATGTGAGTCTTGAACCCTTAAACTCGCAGCAACCCGAGTATTACTGACCGAGCCAGGGCCCCACCTTACTTTCAGATTATCGATTCCACAAAGAGACCCGAGAAAACCGAGAGAAAGCCAGCCACGGCAAAAAAAGAACAAGCTATTTTTAACGCCCGATCTTTAAACAGAGGAAATCTCTCCTTTGAACTCTGGCAGGGAGCTGGCTGTGGCCTGTGCGAGATCAGTTACAAGCCGCTAATGATCTCTGTGTGTGTTTGATTGCTGAATATCATGTCTCTCTTCTCTCTCTCTCTCTCTCTCTCTCTGCCATCGCACTCCCAGCTTTGCTCAGATGTCAATGGAGCTGTGATAAGTGCAGGGGAAACGCGGGGAGAGAGACGATCGCGCGAACGGCTATGGGAGTGTGGGAGAGCTGCCGGGTTGGGAATTAGAATTTGTCAATTAGCTGGTGGCAGGGAGCTTTTTCTTTCTCTCGCTCTCAGAGTGGAAGCCCGCCAGAAGGACGGGATAATGAGCAGGCCGACCGACTCCGCAGACACAGAGTATAAATCCAAAAAGGCAAAACATTCTCGTTCTCTGCCCTTCAAATCCGCCGAGGACAGACAGGCAGGCAGGGAGGGAAGCAGGGAGGCAGGCAGACGGATCGCCCACCTCATCACTGACTGTTCAGCCATTTGATTTGAGAAATAATGAGAGGCTTTTTTTTGCCGGATCTGAGCGAGTTAAGCCCCCCGAAAAATCGTGGCTCCACGCGGTAGGGTTATGACCGTGGTAGCCAATGATGGCGGCCTTTAACGCCAGCCCAGATTGATGCTCTGCTATAAATATTAATGTCCCCCCCCAGTCCCCCCCCCCCCCTCCCGCCACCCACCGCCTCCCACCCCTCTCTCCCGTTCTTAGTTATTTAGTAAGATCCCCTTTGTTTCTCTAATGAGACTGGCTTGACGCGGAGTGCCGTGCGCAGTAGAGAAGCAGCCTGCGATCTCCGAGAGAGCTCACAAGCCGCGGTTCTCTTCTAGCGAATTAAAAAGAGACGATAAACCATGTCGGTCTGCGTGCACGATAAGCAGTCGGAACAATAGTAACCTCCTCTGTGCAGTAACAGCCTGCACTGCACATCTGTCCCACTGCTGTCAAGTCAGCCACTCGCTTCCACTAACAGTATCAAACTCGTACGTTCCTCCTCTAAACGGTGCAATTTTACTTTAAAGCTTCTTAAAAAAGGTTCCTTTAATAATTCACTTATTGAGGCCCAAAGGCGGGAAGTATCCACTGTCCCAAGTTATTACATTTAACACATTTGTAGGCTTTGCCTTTTTATTATTTAAAAAAAATAGCTGTCTCTCTCTCTCTCTCTCCGAATAGGGTGTCTGCATTGCAATGAGGACAGCGTGAAATTGCTAAATATTCATGGGCTGAGGGTTACTCACCGCGTAACCGCTACAGAATCTCGCTGTTTATTCGTAATTGGAAGAATAATAAAACGTGCTGGAAAAACTCTAATTGTCCACCTGCGTTTCCAAGTCAAAGTTTCCTTTGAGACACACAGTCTAGAAGACGTGAAAAAAAAGCGCTGTATCAAACGCAAGGGCTATCATCGTCGTCATCATTATTATTCTGATGCCACTGGAAATCACCACCACCTCGCCTGTTATTGAGTGACAGACAGACAGACAGACAGACAGAGAGACAGACAGACAGACAGCAACAACAACAATTTGCATGGAAGTCACCCCCCCTTAACACACTTAACAGTGACGCAGTCTGACACCGAGTTCCACAAGTGGCGGAGGTGGAGGAAAGCAGGTATGAGGAGCGAACTCACAGCTGTGGAGTGAACCTGATATGTATATATATCTATATAATAATAATCCTTGCATTTGATAGAGAGCTTTTCACTTCTTATCGACGTCTCAAAGCGCTTCCCACGATATGCTGTAAAGTGAATTGACTGTATATTCTGTGGGCGAAACACGGCAGCCGATTGCGCACAGCAGCGTCCGTCCCCCCCCCCCACAAACAGTCGTGGATTGAAATGACCAATTTTTATTATTGTGTTTTTTTTGGAGGGATTATTATGTGTGTGTGTGTGTGTGTGTGTGTGTGTGTGTGTGGAGTAAGGAAACTTGCCCTAGGTTTTGTCCTGAACTGCCTGGATTCGAAACACACACAGGTCTCACGCTTGTAAGGCGAGCGCTCTAACCACTGAGCTACAGGAGCTCCACTGAATGCCTAGGTTACACACAGGATTCAGTGAGTTTGAGGGACGGGAAAGGGCCAAGGAATCTGGAAGACGGGGTTGAAGTGAAGTTTGCGCTTAAATGCCTTGACAAGAAAGAGGACCCAACAACGTCGGACCTGGGGTCATGGCCGGAGGAGGAAATGTAGGCTAGGGGAGAGACTTGGACGAGCGCTGTCTCTGTTAGCGATGTTATCCACAGGCAGTGTTGACTTCGAGAGAAGCAATCTGCTCTATTAGCCCAGTGAGTGTCCGCCTAGCTCAGTGTGTGGGTGGTCCATCGCTTATTAGTGCCTTTAGTCCTGACCCAAACCAGAGTGTGATACACAATAAATACAATAAATTACTCTGGCTCAGAAAGCGAGAGAGAGAGAGAGAGGGAGAGAGAAAGAGAAAGAGAGAGAACCATAAAGAGCGAGAGAGGGAGAGAGATGTAATTAAATAATTATCAGGCACTGGGATAGGAAGGAGTGGGTGTTTGGAATTACCATATTAAACAACACAGTGAAGCTTGAATTGTGGCTGAATACCAGAATTATTCATTCACTCATTCATTGATTCATTCATTGATTCATTCATTCATTCATTCATTCATTCATTCGTTCGTTCGTTCGTTCTCCCTGTCAGTGTCGCTGCTAATGCATACTTCGGCGGACGGTCACAATATCAGCAAAGCAATTAGGAGGGTGCGAGCTCTCCCCTCTCAGCCTGTCACCATGGCCTGGCTTCGGGTGCCACACTCACCTGCTCCCTTTCGCTCCATGGTCTCTCAACCAAGGCGTCAAGACCTCCCCACCTCCATCGCCACCACTTGCCCCCACACTCCCCCGCCCCCTCCCCCCACCATCCAACGACAAGGTTTGGATCTGCCAATATCTGCCAGAAAAAAACAATAATAAATCGGTCACTTCCATCCACGACTGTTTGTGTGGGGGAACGCCGCTGTGCGCAATTGGCTGCCGCGTTTCGCCCGCAAATATGCACTCAATTCACTTTACAGTACATTCTGTGACGTGCTTTGAGGGCGTCTGGAAGACGCGGACAGCGCGATATCAAATGCAAGGATTATTATATTCTTGTGATTATCATTATTCTTATATATAATGCGCGTTGCGAATTTTATTGCGCCGTGTTTAAGCGCAGGGCGGCTCGCGCTTTGATAGAAAGGGAAGCTTCGGAAATCTCAGCGTATGGAAGAGCTCTCCGGGCTCCTTGGGATGTCCTCCCGACGTGAAAGGCCTCCCTTTCTAACCAGCGCGGTGGTGGAGGTGGTGGTGTTGCCTCCTCTCAGCCTCAACCCCCCCCCCCCCCCCCACCCCCCACCGCCCCCCCCACACCTTCGTGGAGCTCCTGTGGCTCGGTGGTTAGAGCACTTGTCTTGCAAGCTGGGGAGACCTGTGTTCGAATCCAGGCAGGTCAGGGCGAAACCTTGGGCAAGTTTCCTTACTCCACACGCCTAATAATAATCCCTCCAAAAAAAACCACAATAGTAAAAATTGGTCATTTCAATCCACGACTGTGTGTGGGACACTGCTGTGCGCATATGGCTGCCGCGATTCGCCCACAAATATATACAGTCAATTCACTTTACAGTATATTCTG
The DNA here is from genome assembly GCA_035084275.1 of Hydrolagus colliei. Taxonomy (NCBI): domain Eukaryota; kingdom Metazoa; phylum Chordata; class Chondrichthyes; order Chimaeriformes; family Chimaeridae; genus Hydrolagus; species Hydrolagus colliei. The sequence continues at coordinate 2,652,888 of CM068761.1, read as the reverse complement.
TGAAGCGCTTTGGGACGTTGATAAAAAAATGTGGATAGCGCTATATCAAATGCAAGGATTATTATTATTATTATTATTATTACCTTGCCCGCACGACCCTCCTGGATCCGAGACATTGTTAGAAGATTATTGATCTGAAGTGAGCAGCCAACGCAAGTTGTAATTGCTTGCGTTGCTCTGATGTAGCGCACTGGCCCCGGGGAAATTTAACGTGCCACTAAAGACTTTCTCCGATGCCTCAACCGCTGAAGTATCGAATTTCTGCTGCCTGCAGATTGTCGAGACGTTTTGTGAAAGAGAATTGTGTGTGTTTTTTTTTTTGCACAAAACGCCAATGGAGTGGCCTCGGGCCGGCCACCCCGAGGTCATGTCATTATCTCAGCCGCGCTGACCTACCCCACCCCCCTCCACCAGCCCCACCACCACCCGCCCCCGCGACTGTGTATATCTGTGTATATGTCTGTGTGTTGTTGTCGTCGTCTGTGTAACTGTTGCAGACACCGTCAGACGCGATGAGGCAAAGGCCTTCAGACAAAGGAATACAGATATACTTACGCACAGACAGTCGGTTAATTAAAGTCAGATAGACACAGACAAACACAATGGGTCACACGCAGACTTGTGTGCGTAGACACGGTCAGACCCGGAGAGTCAAGGATTATACTAGTGCACACACAGTCAGAAAAAGATAGACGTGAATATGGACGCAATGAGACACGGATAGTCACACGCATTTGTTTCAGATGAAGAAGCGCTTTCAGCCCATTTGAAATCATCACATCATCATCATCATCATCATCGGGAGGCCGTCCCAATGCACTGAACAGTCAGGTAGGGACCAAACCAGTCGCGGACTTGGGGCCAGGGGAGAAAGGGAGAAAAGGGGGGAAGGTTGGGGTGGGGGGGGTGTGCTCAGTGGTTAGAGCACTCGCCTTAGAAGCGTGAGACCTGTATTTCGAATCAAGGCAGTTCAGGACGAAACCTAGGGCAAGTTTCCTTGCTCCACACACACACACACTCACACACGCATGCACGCACGCACGCCTAATAATAATTCTGACCAATAAAAAAAACCACGATAACAAAATTTGTTATTTCAATCCACGACTGTTTGTGGGGGGGGGGGGGGGACGCTGCCGTGCGCAATTGGCTGTCGCCTTTCTCCCACAAATATACAGTCAATTCACTTTTCAGTATATTCCGTGAAGCGCTGCGAGACATCTAGAAGACGTGAAAAGCGCTATATCAAATAAAAGGATTATTATTTTTGGTTTATTATTATAATGGCAACTGCCTCATCACTGAGGATCTGTGTGTGTGTGTGTGTGTGTGTGTGCGCGCGCATGTGCGTGCTGTGTGTGTCATCGATGCGATGCACCCATTGCTAACCCATGGAACAAGATAGACAGACGACAAGATCGTCAACTGGTCTGAACAGAACATGGGGGAGGCGAGCCCGGATTAAAGGGGTACGACCTCAATGGGAGGAGGGAAGAAACATCGGGAGCCACATGGAAAATCCTCACTCACTCACTTCCCGGATTGATGGCGTGCGCAACAGGAGGTAAATCAGCCCATTAGCAAGAGCGAGGCAATTGGCGAGGAGAGATAAAAAAACTAACAGAAGTGGCTGGGAGCACTTGCTCAGCGGCTCAGGCAGCATCTATGGAGAGATGGAAGTGAGTTAACGTTTCAGGTCAATGGCCTTTGGGTCAGACCCAAGTCTGTATCTTGAAGTGTCGGCCTCAACCATGAGCCGAGAGTCTCCAAGTGGGAGCTCTGAACCAACAACCTTCTCACTCAGGCAATGGAGCTACCAACTGAGTGAGCCAGGCCCACCTTGTGATCACACGCAGGACAAGGGGATGGACAATAATAAACGGGGACAGAGATCTGTGAGCGGGAAGAGGCAAATCATTCATCAACCGTACGTTAATAAATCCAGGTGTTAGCAACGTGGAGTTTAAATCTCATTATTGCTGGCTTTAAACCCAAATAATATGTGTTTGCGGTAGCAATAGGAGGTTAATGAACAGCCTGTGCTTCAAACCATTGCTAATAGATTTCTAATAGACCTTTACTGTTAAGTACATAGCAGACAGCATGTTTAATGTTTAATACATAACGTGATTAGTTCACGGTTCTGGTTTATTTAGTGTACACTGCTGAGGAGAAGAAAGGGTTCATTTTTATTCTCCTAATGAAGTCATACTGCTCAAATGTCAAAAGAAAAAGGGAGAGATAGAGCACGATAAAAGAGAAGGGAAGGAGAGGCACCTCTCATTCACTCACCTGCTCGCTTGATGTCATACTCACTCACTCAATTACTTACTTACTTACTTTTACTTACTTACTTACTTACTGTGAAGCTCTTTGAGACGACTACCAATGTGAATAGAGCTGTTATCAAATGCCAGAATTATTTTTAATGATATTTTTTTAATGATAATAACTTTGACATTTGGCCCAGTGCCGCTAATAATCCTTGCACTTGATAATCCTAGCAACAACAACAACAACCACAACAAGATTGCATTTATATAGCGCCTTTCACGTCGGAAGGACGTTCATTAGAGCGCTCGCCTCGCAAGCGAGAAACCTGGGTTCGATCCCCGGCAGGTCAGGACGAAACGTTGGGCAAGTTTTCTTATTCCACGCACACACACACACACACATGCACACGCGCACGCACAAACACACACACATACACACACACATGCCTGATAATAATCCCTCAAGAAAAACCCCCCAATAATAAATTGGTCACTTCAACCCACGACTATTTGTGGGACACCGATGTGCGCAATTGGCTGTCGCGTTTCGCCCACAAATATACAGTCAATTCTCTGTACAGTATATTCTATGAATTGCTTTGGGACATCTAGAAGACGTGATGATTGCAATTGCAAGGATTATTCTTAGTATTATTATTATTATGGCCACGGCAGTCAACTTAACAGGAGGCAGGACCCAAAGGGGAACTGTTTTCATCAGACTATAACCACACACTGCCCTCACTGGGACCGAAATATTATTTCATCAGAAAGACGCAACTTCCGATGAGGAGTGGGCAGAGGGAGTCCCTTTGTATCTCTTCACGTAAATTAAACCAAACCAGATTTGCCTCAAAACTAGGTGTGGGACATTGCGGGCGGGTGTGGGTTTAGCTCTCTGTGTTCGCCTTGATAACAGCCACTGCAAATTCAAAGTAACCATGTTATGTTGCAGTTCTGTGAGATGCTTTGATGTCATCCGATGCTGTATCAAATGCAGGAATTATAGATTTATTATTAATAGGAGGATTAGCATTCAGGACTATGCGGCTGAAATTACCGTCGCAGAACTTTGACAATTAATACATTCAAGCGAACGAAATAATAAGACGGAGGAGAGGGGAACGTAGAAATGTCAGCGTTTAGAAAGTCGCCTCGGGGTTTTTACAGATATTACCGAGAAACGGAGTGACTGTGTGATATCTGATACAGAACCTCGCAGAATATGCCGCCGAGCGAATTAACCGACTGTATATATTCGGTGGGCGAAACGCGGCTGGCAGCCGATTGCGCACAGCAGCGGACGTCCCACAAAACAGTCATGGACTGAAGTGACCAAAGGATTATTTATTATTTAAAAGTACTATTAAATACCCCCACTCCCCCACCTCACCACCCGCCCCGGAAAAGCGATCAGCATCACCTGCGATTTTAGCCACAAGCAGATTCGAACGGACTGTATTTCTTAATGGGATTTTGTAGTCGGGTACCTGGTTAGAATTCTCCTGGGAGCTATGACCTCGGGAGTCAGATTAGACTGCTCTCGTGGGAGTCAGTGTGACAAGGTGACACACACACAGCAACCACAGTCTCGATTTCGTGTTAAGGAGAGGAGAGGAAAGCAAAGGAGCTCAGCGGTTAGAGCGCTCGCCTTACATGAGTGAGATCTGTGTTTTCTGATAATAATAATAATTCTTGCCTTTGATACAGCGCTTATCATGTGATTGAGACGTCTCAAAGCGCTTCGCAGGCTACACTGTAAAATGGAGTGACTGGTTGCCCCGTCCACATATCAGGGCTACTGTACAATATCAATGGACTCCGAACTCTTTCAGTTGCTGCTATCACACACTCGATCCATCGGGCCTTTTCCCTGCGATTTTGAATCGCACGCCCCATCTGTGAAATAGAGCGTGTGTGTGTGTGTGTGTGTGTGTGTGTGTGGTGGATGTGTGGGTGGCTGGGTGACTGTGCGTAATGGGTGGGTGGAGGAGAGGAGGAGGAGTGGGACAAATTCTGATCAGGCCATTACTTTGCCGTTCCGCACAGACCTGAGCCCAAATTGAAACTCGTTGCGGTATGGGATCATATCCATTTTAATACTCATTATATCTGTATCAGGAACGTTGCCGTGGCCGTTGGATTTACATCATCATTTGTCTGCCATGCCTTCCCTTTCACTTGCCTGCTCTCTCTCCATGTCAGCAAAGTGATGCAGACAGCCAACCAGCCAGCCAGACAGATAGACAGACAGACAGACGGACGGATGGACGGACGGACGGACAGCTGTCTCGCGTTCTGTTGAGCGCTGCGCAAGAGGAAAAGGCGACAGAGAGAGCGAGGGGGAAATTGATTCACCGCGCAATCAGATGATCAAAATCACACAGAAAGATACGAAAATCAGAAAGGTTTAATATCCACGTCTCTCGGCGGTGCCGGGCTCGAGGCCAGGCCTGGAGCTGAGCTGCCTCGCTCGCCTCGTCACCGACCGTGACAGCCACTAGATTGTTCCTGTATAATACACGGCTTTCGGCGTGGTGCGTGCCTGTGCGCGTGTGTGTGTGTGTGTGTGCGCTCGCTGCGGGTTTACTCTCAACGAGGCTTCTGCTCTTTCAAGTGTATTAAGAGAAGCGCGGGGACTCCAAGTGGAAAATAACAGGCTCTCGCAGCTAATGGGACTTATCAATTATTATCTGCCATCATATTTCTTCAGCGGCTGATTGTTTCTCTGGCACTGACATCTAATGCAGCCTTAAATTACTCCGCCCCAGTGCAGTGTTAGCAGTAAAAACCAGGAGAGCAGCGGCGAGTAATTATACGGTGGCAATGACAGCGGCTTTCCTGCGCAGAGTGGACCTTGAGAACATCCCAGCTATCTCCTCCAGCCCTCCCTCCCTCCCTCCCCTACACACACATACACACACACACACACATAGAATACCAGCCTGTATCCCTCACTGCACCCCTACCCAAACTCCCAACCCAAACTCCCAACCCACACACAGCTCTCAGTCCCTGTCACTCTGCTGCGTCTCAGCCATTACAGTGGGGGGGGGGGATGTGGGGGGGGGCAACGGGGATTTTGAGTGAGGACAACCCCTGGATCATTTGTGGTTGAATGAAAAAAACTCCCGATTAAATGGTTTCCAGCGAAACCGAGTGAGTGTTTGAAAGGGAAAGTATCTCCAGTCCCCCATACACCACCCCCCCGCTTCCCCCCCCCACCTCCATCCCCATTCTCCCCCCCACCCCTCACCACCATCCTGAATCATTAGTGTACTTAATTAGGGTAAAACGGCAATCAGTGGCCTGTCACACCGACATCAGTAACACCCAACTCGAGCGCTTGTCTCATTACTCCAGTTTCTGCTGCGTTGTGATCCCAATTACCAATGTCACATGTGGAAATACAAGACTGCCTTCTTTCCAAATATTCCTTGCCACCCACCCAACCACTCATACTCACTCATACTCACTCACTCACTGCTTGAAGGTAGCTGAATAAATGCAAATTGTTGTTGCTGAGCTGGGTTATAGTCACTGCAAGAGTTTCATGTCTGTTTCTGTGTGTGTCTGAGAGTGTGTGAGTGTCGGCATTCATCTGTGCTTGTGCGTTGGTGTGCGTGTGTGCGGGCACGAGTGTGTGCATGTCTGCGTTTTGGGAGTGTGGGGCTTTGGTCTGAAAAGATCTGTCAACGTGTAACAAACAGGTGTAACGGGCTTGATGGCTGATCCCTGGACCTGTTTCCACATGTTCCCACCTCGCGCTGTCCTCGCCGGGACCCTCGTCACGATGCCCCATCGACAACAAACGTCCTGAAATCTCAAGCTCACAGTCGGAACGTTTTCAGGACCTCGCGCTAATGCCTCATCCGAATTCGTAGTCAACGGGACAAGACTCTTTTACACTGAAGCCTTTTGCCTGTGAGAATGGCACATGCCAACATATGCACCCGTATGAGAATGGCGCACGCCAACGTATAACCCGTTCATCTGGATTCGCTTGACGGTATATTCTGTGAAGGCGTGTCAAGGCGCTATGTCAAAAATGCGAGGATTATTATTCGTTAGGACGGAGGCATCTTTAAAATACCACTGTCCTAATCAATAGTAATAACAATAATCCTTGCATTTGACGAAAGGGACCTTTAGATGGATTGGAACAGTGGCCCCTTTAAGGTGGATCTCAACCATTCTCCCCCACTCCCCCCCCCCCCCCCACCTAACATCGAGGCAGCGGAGACTGGGAGAGCGAGCAATGTAGAAAGGGGAGACAGAGATACATTGCCCTCTGCTTCTGGAATGAAAAATGTCTTCATTGGAAGGATGGGGGAGCTTTAGCAGGCGAATGACAGTATTAAGAGTGCAGTAGCCATAGCAACAGCCAATCAGGCTCCCGTAAACTCATTTCCAGCCAGAATATAGAGTTTCCCCTCCTGCAGAATGCTTAATAGGTGTCAGAGAAAGATGGTTTCATCTCCCCCCTCCACCCTTCCCCCCTCCCCTCCCTTCCCCTCCCCTCAACACTGGGAAGCAGATCTGGAGAGCAGTCTCCAGCCCCCTCGACGGAATCCCTTCTTGGTTTTTTTTCCTCTCACAGGCTCGCGCGAGCGCAAGAAATGCTTAATTACAAAAAAAAAATTAAGCTTACTCTTGGGGCGATCGTATGCAAATTTTTTCTTTTTCTTCGCTTGATTTGTGAGAGACTTTGCACTGTTAACAAAAATGCCTTAAGCCAGCCACACCGATGGCCCTGTTAGACGTGGCACCCGTTAACTCTTTCAACGCGGGACGAACGCCCGGAGACTTCTGCGTCGGCGTCGAAGGCTAACTCACGCAGCTTTCCGCGACACGTGTGCTGTCCTTGATGCCCACTCAAATGTCCATCACCGGTTAAAACAGTTAAAGCTTCTCCTTCCTCTCGGTCACGGGCGATTATTTTATCGCTGGTTTCCAGGACCCGTCCCGATCCCCGTCACCGTCACCGATCGGAACTGGAAAACCCACCCGCGCCTATAGCCCGTGGCTCGCTGTAATCTAATTTGTTCCCTATAACTCATCCCTGCAACCCATCCCGTCCCTGTAACCCAGATGGATTGATGTGATTTATATGGATTTTCAGAAGGCATTTGATAGAGTGTCACATTATTAGGCAAAAGTTAAGGCACGCGAAGTTAAAGGCAATACCGTGTGACGGAAAGGAAATTGGTTGGGAGATGGAAGGCAGGGAACTGGTACAAAAGTGACGTTTCTCTGGTCTGAAGGGCAGAGACAGTAATCACAGCTCTGCACTGTGGCCCCAGCGTTTCACACTGTATATATCGGTGCCCTGTACACAGGGTTAGAGGCAACTGTTTCCGAAGTTTGTGGATGGTAATCGATGACTGATCTAATAATGGCCGTATTTGATATAGCCACCTCTCGTGTCAGGAGACAGAGCTTTGCAAGATTTAAATGCCGTATATATATATGTATATATAATATAGAAGATAAAGGAGAAGATAAAATACCCTGAATGGACAAGACATCTTTCAAAGTCTCCTCTGCCATCCTCTCCCCCTCTGCGCTCCCATCACCCTCTCCCCTCAATCAACCCCATCATTCCCCTCCCCTACCTGGGGGGGGCCAGAGGTCTGAGGGTTGGGAGGAGAAAATGTAGGTAAAGGTTAAAAGGAATGTCCTCCACTTGGAGGATTGTTGAAGGCCGGAATATATTACTTACCACACCTGGTAATAATCATAATCATAATAATACTATTACTAATAATAAATCCTTGCCTTTGACGCAGCGCATTTTCACATCTTCTGGACGTCTCAAAAGCACTTCGCAGAACATACTGTAAAGTGAATTGACCGTATATTTGTGGGCGAAACCACAAGTACCTAGAAGCTTTTGCAAACAATAAACTGTTGATTGGTTTACTATATTGTGGCCTCCATTTTAATTTGCGATGATTATTTCGGCAACATACCACAGGTCTATTGAGGACGGATCAAAGGAATTATTTAAGCGAACTGCTTAAGTACCTGAGCAATAAAACTATTCTGGGATTGCTGGAGGTCTGGCAAATGGGATTCTTAAATTGAAGAGAAATATGGAAAGGTCGAGAGCTGTGGTACAGACCCAATGGATACACATCCTCCTTCTACTCAGAAAGTCTTTTATGTTTTTGTTTCACCCATTCCCATTGAAGCCAACCCCAATCTTGCACACTATCATCATCACCACGTCCTTATTTTAGGGTTCAACGACTCTATATGTAAACCCGGGTTCCTATTTGCCCTTTTCACAGTCTTTTCTGGCTGTAATCCTTCTCACTGTGAACCCTCTCTGTACCCTTTGTTGTGGGGTCCTGTAGCTCAGTGGTTAGAGCACTCGCCAGGAGAGACCTGAGTTCGATTCCAGGCAGGTCAGGGACGAAACCTTGCGCAAGTTTTCTTACTCCACACACACACACACACACACACACAAGCGCCTAATAATAATCCCTCCCTCCAAATTTTTTTTTGTCCTCTTCAATCCACGACTGTGGGACACTGCTGTGTGCAATTGGCTGCCGCGTTTCGCGCACAAAACATACAGTCACTACACTTGAAAGTATATTCTGCGAAGCACTTTGGGACGTCCAGAAGAGGTGAAAAGCGCTATGTCAAGTGCAAGGATCATTATTATTTATTATTATTACTAAATGCGGTGTAGTTAGCCCGGCTGCGAGCGATCGCAGGTTGCGGACGGAGTGGCGGTATTGGGTATCTCAGAGGTCTCACTTGCTAACCCCAAACTACATTTGATACATCGGGCATTAGATACCTGGTGTCTGGTGTCAGTGGTTCTCTAAGGGATACTGCCTGCCTGACCTCATGGTCCTCTCACGCATGGGAAATAACAGAGACCGAATGAATGAATGATCGATGCATCGAGGCTGCCATATCTCTGGTCTGAGAGACCATTGGCCATTTCCACCCCTCCCTCCCTCCCTCCCTCCCTCCCTCCCTCCCTCCCTCCCTCCCTCCCTCCCTCCCTCCCTCCCTCCCTCCCTCCCTCCCTCCCTCCCTCCCTCCCTCCCTCCCTCCCTCCCTCCCTCCCTCCCTCCCTCCCTCCCTCCCTCCCTCCCTCCCTCCCTCCCCGCCGTGCGCAGGACGAAACACAGTGTATTTATCACCTGTCAGAACTTGGTAGAGCTGAGTTACGGGGAGCAGGACAGCATAAAATTATCATACACAAGCATGAAATTACAAAATCGCTCGGAATCCAACAACAAAATTATTTCATTTCGGAGCGAGGGAGCATTTCCATATTTTAGCCTTGACACCCTGCCTCTCTCTCGCAATCGCTTGCCATTGCGGATTCGCCGGGTGTGTGGGTAACAAGGAAGGATGAGCAAGCTAGCCATGGATGTACATAATGCTCTATATATTAATGGCTTTCTAAAACTCTCTCTCGAGGCCTGTAACTAAATAAATGTCTCATGCAACAATAACTACAGTATAATACACACAGTGTGGTGAATATCTCTCGGTAAAAAATAACCTTGCAGTACCCTTCTGTGAAGCCACGTGATTGATAAACGTTCCTCTGCCTTGCTTATGTCACAATGGTCCTGTTTTGATTCTCGCTGACGTCTCGACGTTCGTTGCAGCCCACCCATCGAGGCTCGGCCTCCGCTGGAGCTCGTTCCAGCCTGTTGGGGGTGGACTGACAGATAGATGGACAGACAGATGTGGACAAATGAAATAGCCAGCTGCGAATTACAAATCGATTTGGCAAATGTGGGCTGAGGCTTGCGTCCGATCGTCCGAGCGGCTTGCGACCACCGCCGAGACTTTGATCGACGGACTTGAGACTTGGTTGCCCAGTGTTGGGAGGGGGCATGGGTGGCGGGGGTAGGGGGCTGGGTGGCGGGGGTAGGGGGCTGGTGGCGGGCAGGGGAGTGGGGGCTGAGGGGATGAGGGGGGTGGTGAGCAAGTAGGCAGGTGTTACCTCCGTGTGATCTCAACATTTGGCAGGCCCACCTTTCATAAGAAATATCCCTTACGCTTGAGATCGCACCTCATCACATCGTCAAAACACCTCAAAGCTCTTCGCAAGATTCGCCTGTGAAAAAAAAGTGTACGTTTTTTGCAGGCGAACAGATTCGCACACAGCAGTGTGCGTTTATGAAGAGCTAAGCAGCAAATGAACAATTTGAGTTTATGGTGGGGTGGTGGAGGGGTGGGATTGAATCTGGAGAAACTCACCTCTCTGTTCGCCACGGAATCTTTAGTATTTGCCTGGACAGATAAAATGGGATTTCAGTTTTGACGTCTTCATCAGAAGCACCTCCAACGATAAGATACCGTGGGGACAATTGGCTGCCGCGTTTCGCTCGCCCACAAATATACAGTCAATTCACTTTACGTTATGTTCTGTGAAGCGCTTTGAGAGACATCGATAAGATGTCAAAATGCATGGATTATTATTGTTATTATTACTGATGCCGTGTTGCATTCGTGTTTTTTTTTACCTTAAGAACATGTCCAAACTTTTATTTTAATTTACAATCTTTTTTAATAAAAATGCAATTTTTTACGCACTTATCTCGCAAATTTATTTTCCTCCTGACCTGAGCTGACCTGGCCTGTATTTTGGAAGTGTTAGGTACTTACTCGTCCCATTTCCGACACGTCTCCATCTTCGCATCATATCGAGGGGGTCAGATAGGCTGGTCAATCCGTTCACAATGGCACCTCCACTCCACTTTTAATGACTATCCTGGAGATGTTCCAGCGCCTTGGGACGTCCCCACCCCGAAGTGAGAGGGATGCTGTCCAAATGCCATTTTGTTGTTGTTGTTGTTGTTGTTCCTATGTTCCTATGCTACGTTCCTCCACGCCTATCTTTACGTCGCCTCGCTTAAAAATCCTCCAGTGATATCGTTAGGATTCTCGATCCCTCGGCGCACAGTACCCTCCCCTAGGAAATAAAACCCAAACGATTCTCCCCTGACAGTGAAAACGAAACGCACGCGTGCTTAAAGCGCGCGTGATAAAACTCGAAAAACGCGCACTCGATTTGAAATGCAATAAAAGCCCCCTCAAAACAGTCAGGGTGGGTGGGTGGGTGGTTGGTTGGTTGTTGTGTTGGCGGGGAGGGGGATGGAGGTTTGAATGCAAACGCCTTTGAACAGGCTGGCAATCACACATCCAGCCTCGTAACCTGACATTACACATTCCGCACAGAGACAAAGCCTTGCAGATATTCTACTCTGCATCTGACTGGGAGCTCAGGTGCTATAGTGTTTGCCCCAGACCCAGCCTCATCAACATGAAGGATGAACTCGGCCTGCCCAGATCGGCTGCCACTGGGTGATTAATTGGCTGCCGGCTACGCCACCTGAATACCAAAACGCCTGTCTCTCTCTGGCTCTATCCCTCGCTGCTCATTTGCATCCGATCTTAACATTCCCCTGTTTTGCGCGGCAGGCTCTGTAATTCCATGTAATGACGGAACGGGCGGTCTCCGCATGGACACCGGGCGCTTCCTGAAGCAGCAGAAAAAGAACTTGATCACAATGCTTCATTTCACTGCTGATGAGGAGATTAGCTCCACTGGCAGCAAGATTCCCATCAGACCAGAAAGGTATAGCTTATTCCTGAACATTCCTTCACATCGATGGCTGGATGGATGGATGGATGGATTGATCATCTGTCCGTACCCTCCACCCAACACCGCCCGACCCGCCCCCCCCTCCCCCTCCCCACCCGCCCATCCCATAGCGATTTCCTGTGTGGACAGCTAAGGCTCGCGTGTTGCGGGAAGTTTGCCGACAGAAAACAGTCACTACAGTTGGCGTTAATCAGTTTTCGAAACGTTCCCCACGTAAATGAAGCACCCGAGCGACGATAATAATTCATATAACAATCCTTGCATTTCACGTGGTGTCCTTATCGGACGTCGGAAAGCGCTTTGCACAATCTGCCATCAAGTGGATTGACTATGTGTCTTGTGATGAACCTCGGCAGCCAGTCTGCCAGCCAGCCAGCCAACCAACCAACCAGCCCAGAGAGCGCACCGCGGTGTCCCCCTTCACAGAGTTGGGGGATCGGGGTGGGGGGGGGAGAAGGGGTGCAGAGCGTAAGTTTAACCGTTCAGCTGTGAAGGTGAAGTGAAGCCAGACACAGGGGAAGGGGTTAAAGAGCAGAACGCTTCGCTCTCTGTAAACAACATGACTGCACTGACTGCTGCAGATTACATTTGCATAACTCAGACAGCTCTGAAGAGCCACCTTTAACTGAAGCTAAATTGTTTTTTTGACAGGCAAAGGAGCGATTTCCCCCTCTCCTCCTCCCTGCCCTCCTCCTCCCCCCCACCCACCCCCACCACCACCACCACCACCCATCCCTCCCTCCGTTCCTCCCTCCCCCTTCCCCCCACCCCCACCTCCTCCTCCCCCCCCACCTGACATTTGATTTACATGTGATCTTTAAACACAGCCCAGGCTAGAAAAAACATTTGCGCTTATTATTCAAATCACTGCGGTGATGTCACACTCCTTGATAAGCCTATTTAACGGGCTGTCTGTGCGGCCAGCCAGCCGGCCGGTCGATCGATCGGTCGGTCGGTCGGTCGTTCGTTCGTTCGGTCAGTCAATTGATCTATCGGTCAGTCAGTCTACGGGAATGCACTGCTAATGGCTCAAAGTGATTGCAGGTAAAAGTCAATTGCATTAGCGCCCTCACTCACAGGCTTGCTACTTCATTTAAGCCGGTACTTGTGAGAGTTAGGCCTTAATAGGATACCTTCAAACCTAATTGGGAGTAAATGAACTATACAGATAAACGATGATTTACTTCTCAGTAGGTAACCCGTAGCTGAATGGCCCAGTGCAACCTCTCCCCCCCACCTTCTCCCACATCTGCTGCACCTTGCTCTGTGGTACCACAACAGCCCAGCCTGCGCTCGTCAAAGCCTCTCAGCAAACACTGGCCATTCAGTCCTGTAGCTCAGTGGTTAGAGCACTCGCCCTTACAAGGGCAAGACTTGTGTTCGAATCCAAGCAGGTCAGGGCGAAATCTCGGGCAAGTTTCCTTACTCCAAACACACACAAACACAAGTGCACACACGCGCGCCTAATAATAATCAGTCCAGAAAAAAAACACAACAACAAGAATTGGCTATTTCAATCCACGACCGTTTGTGGGGACATTACGCTGCTGTGCGCAATTGGCTGCCGCGTTTCGCCCACAAATATACAGTCAATCCACCTTACTGTATATTCTGGGAAGCGCTTTGAGAAGTTCACAAGATGTGAAAAGCGCTATGTCAAATGCAAGGATCATTTTTATTATCCTCAAAACTCTCCCAAATAATAATAATAATAATAATCCTTATATTCGATATAGCTCTTTTCATGTCTTCTAGACATCCCAAAGCGCATCACGGAATATGCTGTAAAGTGAATTGACTGTATATCTGTGGGTGAAACGCGGCAGCCAATTGCGCACAGCGGAGTCCCCCGCAAACAGTCGTGGATTGAAATGACCAATTTATGATTCTTTTTTTGTTGAGGGATTATTATCAGCCGCGTGGAGTGAGGAAACTTGCCCAAGGTTTTGCGCTGACGACATAAGATTAGAGGCCTTCAGTACGGACAGTGAATACCAGCCGAAATGGTGAGCAAAGAACGGGGGGAAATAGGACGAGAGTAGAGAGTAACAGTGTAGATACAATCGGTCAATGGAGTCCGTCGGTGCTGTAAACTTCCTGTGATTAATTTACGTGGAGGCAATGGGTGGGTGGGTTGCTGCTTTCTCCGACAAACGCACAGTGACGCACTTAAGAACACAATAATTAGGAGCAGGAGTAAGCCATTCGGCCCCTCAAGCCTGCCCCGGCATTTAATAAGATCCTGGCTGATCTTCTGACCTAACTATAATTACCTGCCCTATCCCCATATCCCCTAATCCCTCTATTTTTTAAACTTGAAAATGTTCCGACGACCATTTCAAGATGTTTATATCGGAGAAGAGTGGACCATGTTCTGTCTTTATCCTTTATCCGGTGTGAAGTCACTCCACGGTCACACGGACCTCTCAAAACGCACCACAGACATTGCCTTTGGGACGAAAAAGAAATGCCGGGAGCTGGGTCGTAAGCAGGTGTCCAAGTGTGCGCGGCTGGAGTGAACGGTTGCGAGTTTAATGGACAACAGAGAACAGATTGCTGCACATTCGCCAATGCCCCCCCCCCCCCCCCCCCCCCACCACCCCCCCAATCCCCCCCCATCCCAATCCCCCTCTGCCTCCTAATCTCCCCCTAGAGAAGGGCCAGACATTACAATAACAAGAGGAGGGAAAGGATTCAATTTCCGTCTTGTTTGCTCGGACTCTCGTCCCATTGCAGGAACTAAGGCTCGTTGGAGCTATAAATCTGGGGCTGGGTTCTGCTGCGTTTGTCTTTGCCTCGGCTCTCGCTGGCTCCCTCTCTCTGAAAGTCATCGAAAGGTTAACAGCGCGCAGGCAAACACAGATCGCGGCCGATAATCCTCGTTTCATTCGTAAGTGATATGCTGCGCGGGAAAGCTGTGCCCGAGAGCCTGTCAGACCTTGAACTTCGCCCGCGAGTGGGGCAGAGGGGAGGAAAGCCAGCAATTGTTCATCGCGTCTCGGCGGCAACAGGTCAAACTGAAGTGGGGCCAAGCCATTACTCACTGCCAAGGCGCAGCGGCGATGTTTTGCTGCGCAGCCTGCGCGGTTTCCTTTGCACCCTTTGGCCGTGCGCGCGTACAGAACAGTCCTGAATACAGTCGCGAACACGCGGCCAGAGTCTGAAAGCGATTCTGCATTCCCCCTGCAGACATCTCTGTTCCCAAGCCAACCACCTCCAGTGTTCAGAGGGAGGAACAGATCATACTAATAATAATAATACCAACAATCCCTGCGTTCGATATAGCATGCGTCATGCTTCCAGACGTCCCAAAGCGCTTCACAGAATATACTGTAAAGTGAATTGACTGTATGTTTGTGGGCGAAACGCTATATCAAGTGCAACGATTATTATCTTATTGTTACCTTACCAATGACTGTGTATTTGTGGGCGAAACACAGCAGCCAATTGCGCTCGTACAAGCGAGCGACCATTCCAGGCAGGACAAAAAAACCTAGTGCGAGTTTCCTTACTCCACACGCCCGAGAATAATCTCAGGAGAGGAGGAGAGGAGGAAGGGCAGAGAGCGATCAGTGGAATGGAAAGAAGCACAAACTCTAGCCGGTTGGGGGTGGGGGGGTTGGTGACAGTGGTAAGTCACAGCGGTGTACATGTCCCGTCACTCTCTCAACGCGCTACCATCTGGGGACGTGTACGCGTGCTCACTGCGCCTGGTCATCGGATTCCGATGATCCGCCCGCGCTCGCACTTCAGAGACGCAGAGCACAAAGCGGGTCACACAAACATTGGTTCCTGCCGCTCAGGAGTGAACCGGAGTATGTGGTGTGAGCAGTGGTCGGAATGCGCGCCAGGAATGTGTGTGGCTGCCCTGGCAACCTCTGGCTCTTTTCCTGTCTCTCTGCCTCTATTTTTTCTAAAAAAAAACCCAAAAACATTTATTCCAAACCACTAATTGAGTTATTTTTGACCAACTCCCAGCTTGGTGTTTCCCTCTTGCTCCCACGAGCTGCAGTAAAGCCGTTTGATGAAATGTTCTAGGGACGTACTTTTACAGTATATCGTGTGAAGCACTTTGAGATGTCCTTCGCTATACCAAAAAGATGTATTATTATTAATAATAATCATCATAATATTGGAATCCTGTAGCTCAGTGGTTAGAGCACTCACCTTACAAGAGAGAGACCTGGGTTCAATTCCAGGCAGGACAAAACCTAGGGCAAGTTTCCTTACTCCACGCGCCTGATAACAGCCGCTCAAGAAAAAAAACTATATTAAATTGTTCATTTCAATCCACGACTGTTTGTGGGGGACGCTGCTGTGCGCAAACATACAATCCATTCACTTTCCAGTATATTCTGCGAAGCGCTTTGAGACGTCTGGGAGACGTGAAAGGGGCTGTATCAAATGCCAGGATTATTATTCGTAGTATTATTATTATTATTTGCTGAAAATACTGTTTTCTGGGTTTACTTTTTTCAATCCCATTCAGCGACTTATTTAATAGTCTCAGGGTTGCCTCTGAGATGTCGCTTTTCAAACTCGACGAGGCCTAAAATTCAGTTTGCCTCAGGTTCCCACAGTACTGCATTGGAACCTCGCGTGGCTAGCGGGAACTCCATCGTTAGCCCGAAGCTCTGAGAGAGAGACAGAGAGAGAGAGAGAGAGAGAAAGAGACTCGCAGAGCTGGTCTGCCCTCGGTCGGACGATCGGCGTCGGCTGGGAAATGTGATCCAAGTTTTAGTTGCCTATTTAACGTCAACTGTGAGAATGTAACCGTGTGTCAATTGACAGGCCCCCGGGTCAACGTTATTGATTAACACCAGAAAGGACCGAGATAACTCTGTGCCTTGGAATGGGTGTAAAGGTTACACAGATAAGCAATGAGCAAACAGGTGTTTTTTTCCCCCGCCCCCGCCCTTGCCCTGCAGGCAAGAAATGACTGTTTGGGACTCAATCAGCTCGACTGAACTTTTTGCTCAGGTTAAAGGATCTGCGAGTGCCAGCAACGATTGGGAATGATGAGGACGATGTAGTCAATATTCTAGAGGACCTCAAATAGTTCTCTCACTCACTCACTCACTCACTCGCTCACTCGCTTTGTTCAACGGGACGTTCTCCTGACGTGAAAGGCGCTGTACAAACGTAATATTGTTGTTGTTGTTCAAGGTCTCGAAACCCTCCTCTTCGATCCAGCCCTTGGCTACCCTCATACCCTCCCTCCACTCCATTCCCCCCCCACCACAGATCCGGAACCCACAGCTCGGGTCCAAATCCAGCACTTTGGGACATCCTCCCGACGTGAAAGGCGCGATACAAATGTAATTTTACATGTTATTGTATTTAATATCGAAAGCAAGGATCACGAGGACCGTTTTATAGCCACTCTGCTCCGTTCTTTCTTGCGCGAGAAAGGTTTACCATCACCTCGCAGCGCGATAACACCATGACGTTAGAAGAAATCATACACTCTCATTGGATACAGGGCCTGTTTTCACGTCGCCAAAATGCTTCACGGAATACACAACGAAGGGGCGCAATCTCGGTTTATCGTCTCACCCGAGCACGTCACCTGCAACCGTGCAGCGCACCCCAGCACGGCATTGGAGTGACAGCAGAGACTATACGGGTTCCATGTCTCAACATGGGGCTTCAACCCACAACCTTCTGAATCAGAGATGAAAGTGCAACATTCTCATAAAATAATAATAATCCTTGCATTTGGCATAGTGCTTTTTCACATCTTCTCAGCGTCTCAAAACGCTTCATAGAATATACCGTACAGTGAATTGACTGTACACTTGTGGGGGAAACACGCCAGCCAATTGCGCACAGCAGCGTCCCCCCCTCCCCTCCCCCCCCCCCCCCCCCCCCCCACACACACACACACAGCCGTGGATTGAAGTGACCAATTTTTATTATTGTTTTTTTTCATGAGGGATTGTTATCAGGTGTGTGTGTGTGTGTGCGTACGCGTGCGTGTGGAGTAAAGCAACTTGCCAAAAAATTTCGCCCTGACCTGCCGGGAATCGAACCCAGGTCTCTCTCTTGCGAGGCGAGTGCTCTAACCACCGAGCTACGGGGCGGCAGGCGCCAGTGCACGGACCGCGCGAACAGACCGCAAGCACTCTCGCGCGCAGACGGAGATTTACGCGCGCGCAAACCCACCCGCGCATTCACCCAGCGCAGCCTGTAACCAGGGCGGCATTAGCATATCCTCTGCTTAATTCCAGGCAAGTATGCAAATGTATGCAAAACGAAATTCATATTATAATGACACAAGGCGATTAAACAATTTTTATGCTTAAATATTCTGTTTAATGAAATCAAACAGACGTGTGTGCGTGACAAATTTACCCGGCGTGGAGGAATTAGTCTGTACCAGAAAGTGACATCTCATTGTAGAGTGCGTGTATGTGTGTGTGTGTGTGTGTGTGTGTGTCATTTTAAACAGGCGTTTCGATTGGCGGATCGCTTTTCTACAGGGAGGAGGGGGTCGAATGTACTGAAATGGAAGGATTACTCAACGAACAATTGGCGTAATTGTTAGAGGGCGAATGACCAGGACGCAGGCAGAAACTCCTCGCACGTTTCGAGCAATGGAGTCGTGGAATCTCTGACAGGGGCCTAGGTTTTAATGCCTCATCCAAAAGGACACGCTCTCACACACTCCCGGCAGTGGATGGGCTGGGAGCTCAACATGCCAATGCAGAGGCTTTATATCCGCGACCTTTCTGACCCGCAGGAGAGAATATTATCGATTGAGTCCAGGTCGACGGCTTGCCTTTGGGCGCGACGGTTGAGTGAGAGTCGTGGGAGCGGTGTGGGTGCGAGATCGCGCACAGATTCCTATAGCCTCGCTTAGCGCCGCAGAGACACTGGCCTAGGCCTCGCTCTGGGATCTAAGCTTGCGTTGGCCTTCTTGACACGCGTTGCAGATGGTGAAAGGATTCTCTCTCTCTCTCTCTCTCTCTCTCTCTCTCTATCTCTCTCTGTCTCTCTCTCTGCCCCCCCCCCACCTCCCCAACCTTAATCCTTGGTGGGATTTCGCTACAGCGCTTTTCACGTCTCAAAGAGCTTCACAGAATATACTGTAAAGTGAATGGACTGTATATATTTGTTGGAGAAATGCGGCAGCCAATTGCGCACGGCAGTGTGTGTGCCTCCCTCCCGCCCACCCCCCCCCCCTCCCCGCCCCCCCCACAAACGGGTCCTGGATTGAAATTATCAGTTTATTAGTTTGGGTGGGGGGATTATTATCAGGCGCACGTGTGGGTGTGCGCGCGTGTGTGTGCGTGTGTGTGTGTATGCGTGTGTGCACACATGCATATAGACAGGTGCCTCCCGCCATCTCGAACGACATCTTGAGAGGGTGGCGGGTCGCGAGAGCAATCGCTCGGTCAATAAAGTGTCTAAACTTGACTTTAAACATCAATTGCGGGGAC
This sequence comes from Hydrolagus colliei, assembly GCA_035084275.1. Classification (NCBI taxonomy): domain Eukaryota; kingdom Metazoa; phylum Chordata; class Chondrichthyes; order Chimaeriformes; family Chimaeridae; genus Hydrolagus; species Hydrolagus colliei. The sequence continues at coordinate 2,633,527 of CM068761.1, read as the reverse complement.
TGAATCACCAGAATCAATACCAGCGCCAGGCCAGGGATGATTTGTATCATTTAAGAGGATCCTTGCGTGCGGCGCAGGCAGTCTGAAACCCGATCCTATTGCAGAGTTTCCTCGCGATGAATTGCACCCTACACTCGCTCAACCAACCAACGAACCAACCTGCCAACCTACCTACCTCTCCATCGGTCAGGCTGCCCAGCAAAACACAATAGAATTCTTTCTTCACCCAGTGTGTAGTGTGTGTGCCACAAAAGGTCGTAGAGGTAAAAAATATCTCCAACCTCTAGATACCTAGGGAGTGAGGAGGCTAAAGGGTACGCAAAATCCTTTCATTGGATGTCGGGCTTAATGCTTGCCAGTGCTGTATATTCCGTGAGGCGCTTTGAGATGTCTTGCAGACGTGAGGACAACGACGACAACAAAATGACACTTGTATACAATAGCGCCTTTCACGCCAAGAGGACGTCCCAAGGCGCTGGACAGTCGCCAGTGTCAGATAAGGCGCGATATCAAACGCAAGGATTATTTATTTAGTATGACTGTATTATTAACTGCTTCATCGAGACATCCCGATGTGCTTATATAATCCTTGCATTTGATATCGCGGCTTTTCACATCTTATCGACGCCTCAAAGCGCTTCACAGAACAGACTGTAAAGTGCAGTGACTGTGCATTTGTCGGTGACAAAGGCGGCAGCCAATTGATGCACAACAGGGTTTGGCTTTCTCCCTCCGCAGTAAACTGCGAACGCTTGATTCGAATTCCACGGTTCCAGCGATGTTTTTGCTCTTCCCCAATAAGATTCTGGGCAAGCGAGCACGAGACTGAAAGTGCAGAGGGGACATGCGGAGAGCATCTGTTGGAGGCTCTTTGCAAAGGAAAACAGGAGCACTCTTCAAGTCTGCGGGAGATGTAGAAATTCTGAGGCACGGTCCAGGATTGGAGCACTGCATGTGGGAGGGGTGGGGGGGTGAGGGAGTGGGTGTGTGGGGGGTGGGGGTGGAGGGAGGGAGTGGGTGAAGGAGAGGTGACATTACTGACCCAATCTCCAATGGCAGAGATTGTGGGCCATATATAATAATAATCCTCGCCATTTTGATAGAGCGCTTTTCACATCTTTCTCGACGTCTCGAAGCGCTTCACAGAACATACAGTAAAGTGAAAGGACTGTACATTCGTGGGCGAAAGGCGGCAGCCAATTGCGCACGGCAGCATCGCATCCCCCCCCCCCCCTCCCACAAACAGTCGGGGATTGAAAAATGACCAATTTTTATCGTTGCGTGTTTTTGGCGGGATTATCATTAGGCGCGTGTGTGGAGAAAGGAAACTTTCCCCAGGTTTAGCCCTTATTATTATTATTATTATTAATTATAATGATGATAAACAGGGCTCCCTGTAAGGCAGGCTGTACTGTGGGTCCGGACTCGCTCACAGCCCAATCTCCACACCAGCTTTGGAGTGTTGCAAACACTGTGGTGAGTGAGTGCCTGCCTGGGACTTGCGGCTTCACAGCGAAATCTTCTAACCTCACGGTCAGGAGCGAACGCTGGCTTATGTGAGAATTTCTCTTATCGTGCAGATTTAGGCTTCCTTCTGGCTCCGGGCCAGAATCGTCCGGTGAGAATTAACACGGCACTTTAGCTGCGCAGTAACTCAACGCTGTGGTCCAAACTGCGACAGGCTGCAGTTTGAACAGGAAGCAATGGAACAAACTGTTCCACATTTTCCTGGCTGCTTCGAGCAGCGGGGAGCTCCGCAAGCCAATGGCTTGTGTCCAGTGGAGTTGAGTAATAATACCACAGGTCCTCTCTACCTGCGATCGCCCGCCCCACCACGGCTTCCACGGCTTCGCCAAAGGGAATTCTCGCAGGCAACTGGGAGATGAGCCGCCGACCACCGTACGGTACTCTTTCGAACATCGTGCATCCGCTCAAATCACAGACACCGTCAACACTGTTGATTGTGATTAGGAAATAAATAGTTTTGAAAACCCGCTGTGTAATCCTGGGGGTGTAGATTCATTGGATGTTTACTGGGGCCGTAGGAGGGGGAGGGTGGAAGGTGGGGGGGGGTGGGAGGGGGGAATGGTGGGGGAGGGACGGCCTGTCACTTTTGGAAGAGATACTTGAGGCTTTGTTCACTGAGAAGGTTAAGGGTGAGCCGATAGAGGTCTCGGAGATTATGAACGGGTTACGAGAGGTTAAATAGTAACAGTTTGTTCCACTAGTTCAAGAGTCCGAAACAAAAGGCACACATTTAAGGAAAGGCGCACATTTAATTCATGAAAGGAATTAAAGGAGAGGTCAGAGAGAGAGAGAGAGAGAGAGAGAGGGAGGGAGAAGGAGAGGGGGATTCTTTACACAAAGGGTGGTGGGAATGTGGAATTTCTCCGCCACAAACTCTGTTTCAAAGGAGACTGACTAATTCTTTGAAAAGTGAATTAAGGTAAACGCTTGAATGGGGAGGCATATTAAAGGGTGTTTCGGAGCCAGAGACCTTGTAAAATCTCACCCGGTCTTTAGCCCCTGAAGTGGCTTAGATTTGGACAGGCTGGAAATGGTGAGATGTATTCGGAGAGGGAGACAGTTTTACACAAATGCACAGTCACTGCACTTTTACGGCGCAGCTCTTGAAGGCAGTGCGGTAGGCGCTGAATCCAACGCAAAGAATCATTATCACTCCACATACGTGTAAGCTCAGTCACTTTCCAGGCTCATTTTTGATCTGGCTGAGCTATTCCGGTCAGTTGTGCCAGAATTTGCAGCCTACCAGTGGATGGTTGATGGGGTCCTTCTAATTCACTCAATCTGCTCGGTTCCCGCTGTGGGAAAGGTTGGTGTGGGAGGAAGGGGGTGGGTGGGGGGGGGGGGGGAAGTGTGGGGGGTAGGGGGGAGGGGGAGGGGGAGGGGGGAAGAGGGCGAAGGACACTGGAAATGTAAAACCAGATGAGTCAACATCTAACCGACTGATAAGATGGTGACAGAGAGAAAATATCCAGCTTTCTGGACGAATAAAACTTGCCAGCGATTGGAAATATAAATAAAATAAGACATTACATATATATAGCCTTTAGCCACTCTGCCCCCTAGCCTCCGGAACTCCATCCCACAGCCCCTCCACCTTGCAGGGGCCCCCCCCATGGCCTCCTTCGGGACCCTCCTCAAGACCGTGCTCTTCGACGGTCCGGTCGGTCATTCCAAATCCCCCCCCCATCCCCCCCCCCCCCCCACTTTCCCTCCACCCTCCCTGTCCCCAACTCTGAAACAGTGACTGTCCAGGACGCCCTCCTGACGTGAAAAGCGCCGTCTGTACACGTGTGGTTTTGTTGTTGTTGCGATTGCGTCGGGAGGACGGTTCCCGAGGCGCAGGAAGCCGCCAAAGCTGCGGCGATATTTACCAATAGACCCCTTCGCTGGCTTCATGTCTCTCCCTCAGTTCCTCTTCGCAGCGGAGAATGAGTCAGCTTTTCTGGGCACATTTCTCGAGACGCATGATTCCTGAGGTGAGGAGCGGTTTTGTCTGTCCAGAGATCAGACTCGGAATGTGTTTTTTTCCCCCCCCCCTTCCCCCACCACTCTGAGGAGATTTATTGCCCTCGCAATATTTGCAAGAGTTTTCCCAAGCAGTTAAAGGCAACGGGTTCCGAGGGAGGGAGGGAGGGAGAGAGGGAGGGGTCGCGAGGAGGGAGGGTGGAGAGGGGGTAAGTTCAAGCCTGGGAGGTTGCAATGTCTCCGAGTGACTGTGTCGCTTGTGTTTGTCTATCAGAGTCAGACCAGATCCATGCCAGGCCACTCACTACCCATGTCCTCCCCACACAATTCTTCGCAGTTCCAGCTCACTGAGGCCGCCAGCGTTGGCAGAGGTTCACTCGATCTCTAGTCTAGTGTGATCTAACATTCCAGCAAACTTCAGCGGTTAGAGCACTCGCCTTACAAACGGGAGACCTGGGTTTCGATTCCAGGCAGTTCGGGGTCAAACGTTGGCAACACACACACACACACACACACACACACAAACACACACGATCATAATTCCTCAAGAAAAAAACCCAGATAATAAATTAGTCATTTCAATGCGCGCCTGTTTGCGGGGACGCTGCTGCAGTGCGCAATTGGAATCGGCTGCCGCGTTTCATCCACAAACGTACAGTCAATTCACTTTACAGTGTATTCTGTGAAGCGCTTGAAGTTGCCATCGGGAGAGGGGGTGGTTGAGTGTATCATTGTTGGGTGTGGGGTGCGGGAGGGGGGAGTAGGGAGGTGGGGGTGGGGGTGTGGGGGGGGAACGGGGACTGGTGGTGGGGGGGGGGGGGTGTGTTTGTGTTAGCAGTGCTGCCCGCCCATTAACGAGGCTGCTCACAGCCTCCAGTAGAGGCTTGTGCCGACGTACCTTGGCTGAGAGATGCCGAGTAAATCATCGGGTGTGTGCGTGTGTGGGGGGGGGGGGGGGGGGGAGGGGTGAGGGGAACAGGTACTTAAGCTTTGGCAGAAAACAGGCAATGTGTGTTCCATTAGCACAGCTATAGACTCAAGCTGCCAGAGAACCGACTTACTAAAAAAAACCACTGCAAACCTGTCATAAATCTCCCAGTGCTCGCGCTTGGCTGTGTGCGGTTCAGTGTGTCTCCGAGGAGATGTTAAGCAATGGATTCATATTGAAGGGTTTAGGAAGCAGGACCAGACTGTATCCCGCCGAGGGCTGACTGCAGCTCCTGAGCCGCGCAGTATTGATTCAGGGTAAAATACTCCATCGCCGGGCGTTGCGTGGCTGCCATGGAATAGACGTGCGGCAGCCCGGGGTCTCGGCCCTGCCCGGCCGGGCAGAGCAACCACGACGGCAACAACAACAACAGCAGCAAAGTTACACCTGTACAGCGCCTTGCAATTAGGAGTTGCTGAATGGGTCCATCGAAGAGGAGACTCTTGAGAGGCAAGACTTGACGGGGAGGCCAGGGAACACTCGGAACCTGGAGATCGGGACGTGCGGTCCTCGGCGATGGCCTCTCTCCCGGCTATCGCTGGCAGACAGCCAATCGAGAGGAACGAGAGGTTAGGGCTGATACTGTGGAGAGAATCACTGCGCGCGGACTTGAGGCGCAGGTTAAAGTCGGAGCAGAAACCACAGGGAATTTGCCGCTCAAAAGTAGATTCCCAGTCGGGAAAGGATTGATCGAAACATTGAAAGCGACAGCGTAGAGAAGTAGGACATTTGGGCTATGAACTGCTATCAAGCCCAAGCTGTTTTACAAAGCCAGGATATTGCTTAAATCTCATCGTCCTGCCTTATCCCCATACCCTTCAACCCCCCCCCCCCCCCACTCACCCCCACCCTCTCTCACTCTCTCTCTCTCTCTCATATATCTTTGTAATTGTAAAAAGGATTAAGGGGTATGGGGGGATAGGGCGGGTAAATGGAATTAGGATAGAGGATCAGCCGTGAATGATCTTGTTAAATGGCGGGGCGGGCTCGAGGGACCGAGAGGCCTACGCCCACTCATAGTTCTTATGTTCTTATCGTTGTGTCAAGGTTGTCTCAAAGCCGTTGAGGTGACCGATGGATGATGTTGCTTCTGGCGTCAGTGGAAATAAAAGTAGACTGGTTTGTTGTGGGCCAAACAGTCTATTTCTGTGTGTGTGAGTGTGTGTGTCTATGTGTGAACTTGGGGGAGCAAGAGGCTTATCATTCAAACCTCATCTCTGGATGAATGGAATGAGCCAGAGGCAGCCGGGTTCCATCCCCCGCGGGGAACAGAGTCGTTCACGCTACAGGTGAGGACAGTATCGCAGGTCTGTGGTTGGCCAGCAGGATTGGCAATGGCCCGTTGGTGCTGGAACCCACCGACGGAACCCGCGGAGTCCTGTCACTCAGTGGTTAGAGCACTCGCCCTTACAACAACAACAACAACTTCGATTGATATAGCGCTCTCCACGCCGGACGGCGTCTCAGAGCGTGAGACTTGCGTTCGAATCCAGGCAGAGTTTTCCTTACTCTGCACACATACACACACATACTCACACACACACACACATACTCACACACATACTCACGCACACACATACTCACACACACATGCGCCTAATAATAATCCGTCCAAAATAAAATACTGGAATAAAATGGGTCATTGCCTGTGCTGTGCGATTGTCTCTGTGCGTCTGTCTGTATCTGGCAACTTGAGTGTGCCTGTGTGTGTGAAAGAAAGAGAGATTGGGTGTCTGCCTGTGCTATGCGATTGTCTCTGTGTGTCTGTCTGTATCTGGTATGCTGAGTGTGTGTGTGTGTGTGTGTGGGTGGTGGGAGGGGGGATGGTGCCGTGCGTGAGATTGTGTCTGTCTATGTATCTGTGCTGGTAACCTATTTGTGTGTCTAATTGCCTCTGGGCTCTCATTCTCCAACTCCAATCGGGCTGGGGCTGGGTGGGGGGTAGGGTGCTGGCTGGGTGGACGGAAGGGGAGGATGGAGAGGTGGGGAGGGGGGTCAGTGGGGGTGAGGCTGTGGACTGGGGGACTGTGAGCAATGGGTCTAGTGGGTGGGTGGGGGGGTGGTGTGTGGAGGGGGGGGCAGCTGTCGGCTGGAATGGTGGACTGCAACTCATCCAGGCAGCTGGTTAACTGCTCTGTACCGCGGAGCCTGTTGCACTCAGCATCAGGCCAGAGGGCACACAGACTGATGGCTTGAGAGTACATCTCTCCGCACTCGCTCGCTGCCTCTCACAGCGGGATTGGAGCACAAGCACTTGTAGGCGATTGCTGTGATTGTAGTCAGGTGGCGGAGGTGGAGGGGGGTTGGGGGAGGGGGGGTGGTGGTGTGGTGGAGGGTCGCTGGGAGGCGGAATGGGCGGGGGGAGGGGGATTTAACGAGAGAATAATATTTACTGGGCAAACTCCTCTTGAGATGATGTAAACACCATCAAACGCCTCCTTAATGCGAAAAGAGTGTCGGAGAGTCTTGCGAGAGCCGGATAATGCGGTCACTGTGGAGAATAATCTGCTTTGTCTCTTTGTGACCAAGTGAAGTGGAACAGAACGAGGAGAAAGGCGAGCGGAACGCAGCTCAGCCAAAAAAAAAAAAAAAGCCAAACAACGGGGGCAGATTCCCTCCGAACAAAACAAAAATAAATTGATGAGTTGTTTTGCATGTGCGGCAAGTCACGGCTCGCACATCACGTACCGAGACACTGGGCAACGCGGGCTGCTTGGAAGAAAGGCTTTGTGCGCGCGCGTGTGTGTTTCTGTGTGCGTGCGTGTGTGCTGTGCGTCTGTGCGCGCGCGTGTGCGTCTGTGTGTGTCTGTATGTGTGTTTTGTGTGTCTGTGCGCGCGTGTGTGTGTGTGTGTTTTGTGTGTCTGCGTGTGTGTGTGGCTTCCGTGGAGTGATCATATGCTGATTGCACAGATCAGCCCCAGTCCAACGCAGCCTGCCAATCCAACCGAAACCAGCTCAGCCCAGCCTAGCCCAGCATGGTACATTATTACCGTCTCAGCTGCTTATCCAGTTCCCCCTTTTGATCAATTTGAGTCCTGGAGCTCAGTGGTGGTTAGTTAGAGCGCTCGCCTTGAAAGTGAGAGACCTGGGTTCGATTCCAGGCAGGCCGAGTCAGGCCGAAACCTTTCCTTACTCCACCTCCACACGCCTGATAATAATCCCGAGAGAGAGAGAGAGAGAGAGAAAGAAAGCAACAATAATAAATTGGTCATTTCAATTCACGACTGTTTGTGGGGGACGCTGCTGTGCGCAATTGGCTGCCGCGTTACGCCCACAAATATACAGTCAATTCACTTTACAGTACATTCTGTGAAGCGCTTTGAGACGTCGATCAGATGTGAAAAGCGCTATATCAAATCCACGGATTATTTCTTATTCTTATTATAATTCTATTCATCAGGGTCAATAGTCGCTCGCCATTGAATGGATTTCAATCCCCCAACCCCCTCCGAGGAACAAGCTCACTCGCTCCTCACCTCTGGCCTTCCCAGAGCAGTGACCAAAGGCACGGTCACACACAGCCTTTCAGAGGGTACAGAAGGCAGTGACAGGGCACAGATCAGAGTTGGGGTTGGGGTTGGGGGGGGAAGGGGGTGAGGGGGGGCGCAGGGGGCAGGGAGTGAGACGGGTAGGAGTGGAGACAGAGAGGGGGAATGAAGAGGGAGTGTGGGTTAGAGTGTGAAGGGAAAGGCTTTACTCACGGTTTACAAAGGCTCGATATCATTTGCAGCAACAATGCTCTCTGACACCCTTCCCTGCTGAGCCATCCTTCCCGGCCCAGATCCTATGCCCCTCACTTGAGACTCTTTAAAGTTCTGTCTTCGACATGTACACACACATACAGCGTATCCAGTAGAGACACAGACACGCACATATTACACACACACGCGTATAAGTCTGAGTGTGTTTGTGAGTGAATATAATAATAATCCTTGCATTTGATATAGCAGTTTACCACGTCTTCGAGATGTCTTAAAGCGCCTCACCTTCAAGTGAATTGACCGTGTACTTTGAGGGCGAACAACAGTGTCCCATAGACAGTCATGGGTGTAGTGACCGCATTTTTACGGGCGTGTGGGAGTAAGGAGAGTGATGGTCAGCGTGTTCATGAATGTGAGTGTGAGTCCGATTGCGCGAGTGTCAGTGTTCAGCGCCTTGGGGCGTCCTCCCGACGTGAAAGGCGCCACATACAAATGTAATTTGTTGTTGGCGTTGTTGTTGTTGTTGTTCAGTATGAGTGAATTTGTGTGTGTGAGAGTGAGTGAGTGAGTGAGTGAGTGAGTGAGTGAGTGAGTGAGTGCGTGTGTGAGTACAGTTGGCACCTTTTTAACAGTAGAAGGCTTACCCTGTAGTTCTCTGCTCCCCGTGCTATTAATACGAGGCGAGGAGTGTGTTGCTGTTGTGTTGAGGCCGCCCTGTTGCTTCACACAGATTAATAAACGAGTGCTGTGGCCTTTCGTTTGTGACGATTTGCATATTAATAGCGCGCATATTAAACAGCTTCGGTGGATGAGCTGCACAATGAGGTTTACTGAACCCAGCTAGGGGTGGGGGGGGGGGGGGGGGGGGGGCTGGTGGGCGGTGTTACTGGCCTTTTATTTGGTGCTGGTGCGTGTCCACAACCCACAGACACACACCCACACACACATACACACACGCACACTAACTCACTCACGCACTCACCTCGCACCAACGCACTGACACTACAGCTCGAGGCACTGGGTGGGCAGGGAGAAGGTGGGATGGTGGGGGGGGTCAGTGGGTGTCAGTGTGTGGGGAATGGGGGATCAGTGTGGGAGGGGTTGGATCGGTGGGGAGTGGTGGGGGATCAATAGCGGGGGGGTCAGAGGGAAGGGGTCACAGTGGGTGGGGTGGTGGTTAGGGGGGGTGGAGATGTCTCGGGACTGACCACACACCGAACTCTCACAGGGGTTCAGCCCCAATGCAGGAGAGAAGGAAAGTGGGTCTCGTAAATATAATAATAAAATAATTGATAATAACAATCAGGAAACTTGCCCGAGGTTTTGGCCTGACCTGGCTGGATTTGAACCCAGATCGCTCGCTTGTAAGGCGAGTGCTCTAACCAGTGACTCCACGATGTGCCTCTCCTGCTAGCTGGCTGCCTCCCTACCTCGTTACGGCAGATCGCTGGAGCTCTCTCACCGATTGCCAGAGAGAAATGAATTGCCTCGACAATATATAATGTATTGTGACATCCCACAAATAGCAACTTAGGTCTTTGAGTGGGGGAAAGTGCCTCGTTGGAAATATTAAATGAACAGCTGAGAGTAAATTCCCTTCAGAGGAGAGGACAGGGCTCGGTGCAGGGGAGAGGGGCGTAGACGACGACAACGCATTACGTTTATGTAGCACTTTTCACATCGTAAGGATGTCTGTCCTTCCACGGATAGGTGCGGACTGGCTGCTTTTGGGGCAAATTTTCGGAACCTTCCCCGTGATTGAATCCATGACGGTAACAATAATAATCCTTGCATTCGGAGTTCGGTAGCTCCGTGGTGAGACCACTGGCCTCACAAGCGAGAGACTGGGGTTCGATTTCCCGGCCAGGGGCGAAAACACGGGCAAGTTTCCTTACTCCACACACACACACCCGGTAATAAACCCTCAAGTAAAAACATAATAATATGAATAATATATATTAAATAACATAATAATAAATAATATGGTCACTCAGTCCGTGACTGTTTGTGGGGAACGCTGCTGTGCTCAATCGGCTGCCGCGTTTCGCCCACAAATACGCCTTACGGTATATTCTGTGAAGCGCTTTGCGACGTCTAGAAGATGTGAAAAGCGCTGTACCAGGATGGTTAATATTGTTCTTGTCGTTATTGATATAGCGCCTGATCGCGCCTTCGAGACGCCTCAAGGCGCTTCGCCTAAGAACGCCTGTCTAGCGAAGGAGAAGGGGGGGGGGGGGAAGGGGGGGGACAAACCTAGAGTATTGTATCGATTTTCCAACCAGCTGTTCTATGAAAATGTAACCCCATGGCAAGCTTTGGTCGTTTCCTTTGAACATTCCAAAGAGCAACTCCATTAATCACAACCGACAGATTAGATGCACATTACCATTGATTTCTGTTTAACAATCTCCGCACAGCCCTGCCTCTCATTTCATTCTCTCTCTCTCTCTCTCTCCTTCTCTCTCCTTCTCTCTCCCTCTCGCTCTCTCTCCCCTGGCCAGCAGCCAGTGGATTTTTTTCTTAATAAGAGTATTACTCCAGAGGTGCGTGGAGGGGGCATAATCGAGCTCCCCGTTAATGAGGCCGGAGCGGGAGAGGCGATGATTATTTTAATTAAAAGCCAGCGACACGTCAAAGGGAGAGAGAGAGAGAGAGAATCGGATAAGAGCGCAAAATGCCTACGTCAAAAGCTCTGACACTGCGTGGGATGTGGAATAAAACGAGCTTCAGGATCCTCTCCGACTGTGTCTCCCGGGTGCTCGTCGTGTGCGTCTCCCCTCCCTAGTTAACTCTTAATTAGGCCCCCCCCCCCCCCACCACCCGCTCCTCGGGCCTTGGGGACTTCCTCCCGACGTGAAAGGCGCCGTACAAATATAATTTGTCCTCGTCAACCGGCCAGCCCCACAATCCTGGAAGTAAATAAGCACCTCGGAGTGTGCTGTCTGCCTGACGTTATGGCCACCGTGCACTGCGATCAGCCGTTTCCTCACAGGAAGGTTTCTCTCTCCTTGAAACAAAGGGGATATCTCATTGATTTTTTTTTTCTGTTGGTGGGGTGGTGGGGTTTGAGGGTGGGGTGGGGTTCGGGTTGTCACGAGTCGGCAAGCGTTGATCCCGCTACCACCGGGGTCGACGCAGCGCCAGTTGAGCTCCTGTAGCTCAGTGGTTACGGCGCTCGCTTTATAAGCGTGAGACCCTGTGTTCGAATCCAGGCAGGTCAGGGCGAAACCTTGGGCGAATTTACTTACTCCACGCACACACGCACACTCGCGCGCGCCTAATAAGAATCCCTCCGAAAAAACACCCAATCATAAAATTGGTCATTTCAATCCACCACCGTTTGTGTGGGACGCTGCTGTGCGCAATTGGCTGCCGCGTTTCGCCCACATATATACAGTCGATTCACTTTACAGTATATTCTGCGAAGCGCTTTGGGACGTCTAGAAGATGTGAAAGGCGTTAGATCAAATGCAAGGATTTTATTATTATTATTGACTCCTTCCTTGGCGTTCCCTCTCCACTGGCTCCCAATACCCCCCCTACCAGCCCCCCACCCACCCCTGATTGCCGGCATCACCATAGAAAACCACCGTCTGGAGAGGTTGCTGATTGGGATACCACCAGAAAAGGTCTGAGCCTAAACACGCCGCGAACAGCTTGCGGAACGAAGCAGTTAAACACACTGTGAGTCAGGCAAGATAAACACTTCTTATCACCTCGAAGACACCAGGGCCATGAAACTATTTGTTCAGCAAATAGCTTCTCTCTTAAGAGTACATTGGACCAAATTCTCATTAGGCTGTTGATTTTTCTTCGACCAAAGAAAAACGACCTGCGAGCTGGCTGAGGTGGACTCGTGTCTAGGCTCCCTCTAGTTAATGTGAGAGAAAGGGAGGGAGGGAGGGAGAGAGAGAAAAAGAAAAAGAGAGAAAGAGAGAAATAGGTAATTTCTCATAAAAATATGTAGATCAATACGTTTTTGGGTGGGGGCTGTATATTGGGCAGGGTTTGGTTGCATTGCGTCTTGGATGGGTTGAATGAGGGTAGTAAATCTAGGTTGATAGTAATAATCATCCTTGCATAATCCTCCTTTTGGGAGGACATCCCAAAACGCTTCACAAGATATACTGTAAAGTGCAGTGACTGCGTGTTTCGCTGGTGTACCGTTGATGGGTTGATTTCCACGTGTAATTGGCGTACCTATCTGGAAATCTCAATCACCTTTGGCTACTCTTTTGGGTTTCCACGTGCTTCAGAGCACGGAGTAAAAAAAAAACCCACACACGATATCGCTAACACTAAAACAACACACCGATATTCCCCCGCCCGCAACCCACGAACGGCAGGAAACAGAATCCGAAGCCTGCCCGGAACCAACAGGTAGTGAGGCAACGGTAAGTGACCAAAACTTCTCAGATCGGAAATGAGAGAACACTTTCCCACAGAGCGGCGTTTGGAAAAAAAGCCGGTTTAACAATAGCTAGACACAGTTCCGAAAGGGCTGGGGGCACGCTGATAAGGGATTGTTTTTAAAGATAAAGTTTGCATAACGCAAGAGTTAATTAAAAAAAAAGATATATATATATATATGCATACAAACATAAATCGCAGGTTTGTTTTAAATGTGAAAAACAGTGAATGCTTTAGACGAACTCGGCATTTTTAGAATTTTTATTTTATTTTTAACGGAAGTATTTTCGTTGAGAGAAAAATAAAGGATCTACTATCCCCCCCCCCCCCCCCCCCCCCCCCCCAACCCCCCAAAAAAAACAATCTAACCACTCCACGCTTCTTTCTTCTTTCGCATTACAGTGGCTTTATTGCTCGGCGACCTTATCTGGCTCACCCTTCTCTCCTTAAGCCGACTACATCTTTTGAACAGAGCGAGGCGTCTTTGCAGACTGTACGAGCTGTATTCCGCTCACGTACCTCCCCCCCACCCCCCCCCTCCCTATCTCTTATCTCCTCGATCGCTGGCATTGTGGGTTAGCTGTCCAACCTGCTGGACTCCCTTTCCCGAGCTCTCTCACAAATCCCAGTGTCAGGGAAACAACTTCAGTGACCTTGGCTTTTGACTCGGTGGACACAGATCTATACTGAATAAAGCTGGAAGCGGCCACTCACTCTCTCGGGAGAATGCTTTGTGAGATCTATCTTTTAGATTTACACTATATTAAAGGAAAACCCAGCCCAGACGGATGGACACACGGTGTGTGGGGGGGTTGGTGGGGGGGAGAGGAGAGGAGTTGGTGGGGAGAGAGAGGGAGGGGAGGGAGGGAGATGCGAAATTCAACAACCACATAACCTTCAGTTCACAACACAGCTTCCCATTCCCATGTCGTTAGATACCGCTCCACAGTATCGCTCAAGTTCAACCCCCTTCAATTGTGTGTCACACTGCAATGTCAGGTGTTTTGTTTTCCTCCTGTACAGTAAAGTGGAGGGTAAGACATCTTAATAATACACTGAGCAGCCTCAGTGCAGGATAATACGGTGTGTTCCTAACGTGTAAAAAAAAAATCACTGTTTCTCTCTGTTCGTGCAACAGCAACAACAACTCGCGGTTACACAGAGATCGCGGAGCGCTTACAACTCGCGCTACATAGCGTACATAACAGTGTCACGGTGCAATGTGAGACGCTTATGTCGGTTTGTTGTCGGCTTGACTTAGTCGGACGTGTTTTTGCGCCTGGGTAAGAAGGTTATGAGTTTCAATCTCCGACGTCTATTTCGCCCGCGATTAATCCAGTCAATTAACTTTACAGTGCGCTCCGCGAGGCGCTCTGAGGCGTCTAGAAGATGTGGAAAGCGCCATGTCAAATGTAAGGATTATTATTATCATCAGGATATCGAGCTCATAACACCAGTCCATTCAGTGCCTTTTTGGGGGTGGGGGAGGTCGAAGTCCCGTCTCATTGTACTTCACTTGGTCATCGAAAGATCTGATGAGAGCTCCCTGTCAATCCAGCGACTGAAAGATCTCAGCAGACTATTGGAGAACGGAAGAGAGTATTTTTTTTGGGGGTGGGGGGGGGGGGGGCGGGGGGTTGGGTCAAGCGATTCCAGGCCAACAATCCTCCAGATAGATTGAATTGGTCGTTCGCTCTGCCTTAATAATAATAATAATCCTTGCATTTGATACAGCACTTTTCACGATTTATCAGCGTCTCAAAAGCGCTTCCCAGAATATACTGTAAAGTGAATTGAGTGTACATTTGTGGGTGGGACGCGGCAGCCAATTGCGCTCAGCGGCGTCCCCCACAAACAGTCGTGGCTTGAAATGACCAATTTTATTATTGTGGGGTTTTTTTGGGGGGAAGGATTATTATTAGGCGCGTGCGTGTGTGTGTGTGTGCATGTGTGTGTGTGTGTGTGCGTGTGTGTGTGCATGTGTGTGGTGAAGTAAGGAAACTTGTCCAAGGTTTCGCCCTGACCTGCCTGGATTCGTTCACGGGTCTCACTCTTTCAAGGCGAGTGCTCTGCCCACTGAGCTACAGGAGCTCCATGTTGGGACATGGGGGGGAAATCAAGCTCGGGTGATACTCTAATTCAATGCCGGGAAATGTATTACATTTTTTTAAGAGGTGCTACATACACATACACAGCCCAGCCCACCATGTTACACTGTCCAGACTGGTCCAGCTTTCAGTACAGGGAGCGAGGAAATCAATAACTAATTATCACTGAGCTTTGTGTTACAACAGCTGCTGATAGTGATAGATTGACAGGGTGTGTGAGTAAGTGTGCTCTGTGTGTGTGTATGTGTGTGTTTGTGTGCGCACACGCACGCCAATGTGTGTTTGAGAGGTCCAAAAACTTCACTCTGATTGCCCATTGCTCTGGGACCTCTTTCCGACGTGAAGACACCTACACAAGTGTGATTTGTCGTCGTTGTTGTGTCTGTGTATCATGGAGTGAAGATGAGTGTGTGTTTGAGCGTTTGGGTGACGGGGTTTTTGAGAGAGAGTATTTGCGTGTGTGTGTGTGTGAGATGGCGTGAGAAAGATACATTTTGCAAGCAGGAGGGAGCGAGTGTGTGCCTGAGAGTGAGTGTGTATGAGTGAGTGTGTGTGTAAGAGCATGTGTGTGCGTGTGTGTGAGTGAGAGCATGTGTGTGCGTGTGTGTGTCAGTAAAAAATAACTGGTTACAAAAGTGTGAGAAGCAGAGGAGGAGGAGGCAGTGAGATTGGCACCATAACTGAGAGAAACGGAGATGGGACAAAGGAACAGAAGAATCGCATGAGAGTGACACACAGTAGATCTGAGATGAGATGAGAGAGAGAGAGGGTGGGGGGTGGAGAGAGAGAGAGAGAGAGGGAGGGAGGATGAAAAAGAGATAACATGGAGTGCGAGGAGAGACGGGGCTAGAGGGAACAGCAGGGGAGAGAGGAGGCCACCCTAACAGAACGCCATATAGAATATTAGAATCATTGAATTTTACGGCACAAAAGGAGGCCATTCGGCCCATCTAGTCTGTGCCGGCTCTTTGAAAAGAGCGATTCAATCCCACTGCCCTGCCCGCTCCCCATAGCCTAATAGACCCGTTCTCCCTAAATAAAGATCTAATTCCCTTTTAAAAGTTGTTATCGAATCAGCCTCCACCACCTTTTCAGGCAATGCATTCCAGAATCAGTGGTACTTTCCCAAGTCCTTTCAAAGTGCAGTAAGCAATGTGTGGAACAATTTGAAGGAGGCGGTAATCGATGCTGCACTTATTAAATGTTGGCTCAGACACCAGCCCTCAGTTCCGAAGCTCTTCGTCTTAATGGCAGTCGCCGCCCCAGGTACAGGCAACCTTAACAGGACCACACCACGGACCGATTGGACTAATTACCCTGTCGTACTGAGAGCACTGCCCAACCATTCTCGCCCTGGTAGCCCTGGCCATTTAGATCTCGCGCCGCGAGCGAGAGAGACCCGGGTTCGATTCCGGGCAGGTCCGGAATCGGGAAACCTCGGCCAAGTTTCCTTACCCCACAACGCCTGATAATAAAGAAGGCCAGCACGAGAGAGAACAAAAGAATGATGTCCCAAAAAAATAGATTTAAAAAATATATTTCACTTCAATCCACGGCCGTTTGTGGGGGACGCCGCTGTGCGCAAATCGGTTGCCGCGTTTCACCCGCAAACGTGTAGGGTCATTCCGCTCTGCGGTCTATTCTGTGACGCGCTTTGAGACGTCCAGCGGATGTGAAAAGTGCTAATATCCAACGCAAGGATTATTATTAAGTTTATTCCCGTGATACGTGCAGGGCGGGGAGGAGGGAATCGGGGTTGTGCGGTCAATCGGTTTTCCTGTCGCTCAATGGCTGGCCACACGGAGGTGCTCCAGAGTAAGGGGAAGGTGATTCTTCTGCTTCTCTTTCTTCCCCATGTCTTGACGTTCTGCCCCCTGCCATCTCCCCCTCACCCCCTTCGCCCATCTCCTTCCCGACCCCTCCTCGCTCGTCTCTACCCCACGCCACCCACCTTCCACCTCGCCCATCTCTTCCCTCCACCACCACCACCCATCCCACCCCCACCACCCCACCCACCCCAGCTGTCTTCCTTCCTTCCTTCCCTCCCTCCCTCGCACCACCACCTTTTGGAGTGTTTTGTGGTTGAAATTTGGAGCGAGAGAACATTTGGAATTTCCTGATGGCAAATAATAACAATAATAATCCTTGCATTTGATATAGCGCTTATCGATGTCTCAAAGCGCTTCACAGAATATACTGTAAAGTGAACTGACTGCATGTTTGTGGGTGAAACGCAGCAGCCAATTGCGCACAGCAAATTAATCTCCACCGCAGAGGATAATCCTTGCGTTTTCTTTTAATATCGGGGCCTTATTGCGTCTTCGAGACGTCTCAAAACGCTTCACACTCCCCGCAAGGCGAATCGACCGTTCATGTTGTGTGGGGAAACATCACAAGATATGTCACTAAGGCACCTTCCTCTCCTGTGCAGCCTCGCTCGTCCGCCCGCTCTCTTTCTCGCTCTCTCTCTCGCTCGCTCAGTCCCCGAGGATGCAGACTGCAGATTAGATAGAATCGACCAGATAGACCATTGCATTGTTTGTGACCTCCAGACGCAGCAGAATATTGATCACTGAATAAAATTAACACACACAAATGATCAGGGTTTGCGAGACAGATTTTCCTGTGACTCGGAGATTCCCTACTCAAAAACTTTCATTTCACACACACACACACTCACACATACACACACACATATATATATCTATATGTATTGTTACATCTCCATCTGTTTTCTGCATGAAGGGAACCTCCAGCTGCCCAAATGTTTCCGTCAAAGAGTGTTTTTTTCCCCTTCGATATTTACCAATCCTTGTCTCCTGATTGTGTATGTTGCCCACGAACAGAGTGACCGGGAATGTGTGACCAATTGGGGTATCCTCAAAGCTGTGCTAGATAATAATAATAAGATAATAATAATAATAACACTAATAATAAAACCCTTGCGTTCGATGTAGCGCCAGAATCTACTGTAAAGTCAATTGATTGGATACCTTGTGGGCGAAACGCGGTAGCCGATCACGCACAGCAGCGTTCTCGCAAACAGCCGTGGTTTGAAATGACCAATTTATCATTCCTCTTGTTATTTTTTCTGAAGGAATTCCCCGGGAAAAGTGATCCGCCAATCGTCCAACGAGCCACTTAACCTTAGCCGGGTAAACGGCGGCTTAAGGAAACCTCTCCTCACGTTTGGCCCGGCTGGGAATCGAACCCAGGTTCCCTCCCCGCCCCGCCGCTTGTGAGGCGAGCGCTCCAACCACTGAGCTGCGGGTCTCCGCAACATACACAGCAATGGAGCGTCGGAAGCGAGTCAACAAACGCTGCCAATCTTGCCGGTCTGGTATTTGAGGGAGTTGAGTATACGGTACCGTAGAGCACAGCTCATGACAGACTCGTGTGTCAACTCAGCAGAACTTTCAGGGACAGACTGGGAGCAAGATTCTTCCCATTAACAATGTGTAACCCTGCCAAACGAGACTCGAATGGGCAGGATGGCCCTCGCTGGACAATCAGTGGGAAAACTTGGCAGACAGTGCTTTCAATGACTCGAGCTATGCATGAAAATCGTTAACTCCAGCAGTACCTCAATGCCCACTATGGGATCCCAAAGCACACACACACACACACACACACACACGCACATACCCAGATACATATCTACACATAATACGCATGCATGAGCACACACCCACGCACGCACACTCACGCATACAAACACACATACACACTCATGCTCGCACACACACGTACTGTACACACATGTCTACATAAACGATCTCTACACCTAACTGTACCTTATACACACACACGTACATATGTGCCTACACACACTTGTAGGTGCATACTTTGTATGGAGCTCCTGTGGCTCGGTGGTTACAGCACTTGTCTTGCAAGCTGGGGAGACCTGTGTTCGAATCCAGGCAGGTCAGGGAGAAAACCTTGGGCAAGTTTCCTTACTCCACACGCCTAATAATAATATTCCCTCCAAAAAAAACACAATAATAAAATTCATCATTTCAATCCACGACCGTGTGTGGGACACTGCTGTGCGCAATCGGCTGCCGCGTTTCGCCCACAAATATATACAGCCAATTCACTTTACAGTATATTCTGTGAAGCGCTTTGAGACGTCGATAAGATGTGAAAAGATGCAAGGATTATTATTATTATTATATTATTATTTACAGGATCCTGACTGAATGGAGAGCGGGCGTGACGCTGGGTGGGTGTGGGGGGACGGGGGGGACGTGGGGGCAGGTGCGGTGGTGGGGGGGTGTTGGAGGGAACGGGAACGTCGAGATTATTGGAAATAATGTGAGTCAGCAGCGAATGAATAATGGAAAGCTGTGTGTGAAACTCGCAGGAGCAATAGGCTGTTAAATCAAGGAAATTGAGAAGCATATGTCTGCGTAGTTAATTGTCTTAATTGCTTTTACTTGGGCTATTAGTGCACTTGATACAACCCAATGAGCATGATACTGCCTTCAGTCTCCTTACTCTAATGAATACTAGGCACCAGTTACTGTGACAGCGAAACTTCCAATTGCAGATTAACTTATAAATATTAATTGTAATCAGACTCCCAAACAAAGCCAAGGGGCCATTAATAATGAATAACTTGGGTGGATGGAAGCCGTGTGGGAGTCATGGAAAGTTCCCTGCCTTTAATTGGGACTCCGCTTGTTCGCAGGCACTCAGGCCGTGCAGGCAGCCCGCGCCTTAATATATAATAGTCCTTGCATTCGATACAGCGGCTTTTCACGTCTTATCGACGTCTCAAAGCGCTTCGCAGGATATACTGTAAAGTGAATCGTCTGTATATATTTGTGGGCGAAACGCGGCAGCCGATTGCGCACAGCGGCGTCTCCCACCCCCCCCTGCCCCACCCCACCCCACGCACACAATCTTGGATCGAAATGACCAAGTTTTATTATTGTGTTTTGTGGGGGGATGTATTATTATTAGGCGCGTGCGTGGAGTAAGGAAACTTGCCCAAGGTTCCGCCCTGACCTGCCTGGATTCGAACGCACGTCTCACGCTTGTAAGGCGAGCGCTCTAACCACTGAGGCACAGGAGCGTCCAGACATCATCGCAACCCGCAATGTGCTCTGCTCAAGCCAATGTGCGCCAAAGGGCTGTGAGGGCGTGACGGAGCGCAGAGTGAGAAGTAGAGTGAGACGGACACACGGTGAGACAGACACACAGTGAGGGCACAAAATGAGACGTGACAACAACTGGCGTTTATACAGCGCCTCTGTGGGGAGTGGGTGGGGGTGGTGGTGACCATAGGCATCTTGAAGAGGAGGGTCTTCAGGTACGCGATCTGAAAACGGGAAAGGAAGGGGCAACGCGCAGGGTTACAGGAAGGGTGTGCATAGCTCAGTGGTTAGAGCGCTCGCCTTACAAGCGTGGGACCTGTATTTCGAATCCAGGCAGGTCAGGGCGAAACCTTGGGCATGTTATTCCACACACGCACGCACGCACACTCCTAATAATAATCCCTCCAAAAACAACACGATAATAAAAATTGGTCATTTTCAATCCACCACTGTTTGTGGGGGACGCTGCTGTGCGCAATTGGCTGCCGTGTGTGGTCCACAAATATACGGTCAATTCAACATTCAATTCACCTTACGGTGTATTCAGGAACGCGCTTTGAGAAGCTTAGAAGATGTGAAAAGCGCGATATCAAATTCCAGGATTATTATTATTATTGTTATACCTGTAACGGCCGAAAGCACGGCCATCGGCGGTGCAACGGACAGCACGAGAGACAAGTGGGTGTATGAGCGAGGTGCTCCTGATTAGGTTACGTGGTCTCTGTTATCTAGCCTGATGGTGTGATATCCATTACTGGTTGAGAGCGAGGTGAGGAGTTCGGTCTGGCTGTGCGCGGAGTTCGGCAACTGCTGGCTCGTTGCGGAACTCCACCACAGTGCAATGTGAGGCCATCTTCCCTACGCTCCGGAGTGCGTGCCCGTGTCCTCTCTCCAGTTACCACTCTGTCTGAGCCACAAGTCTTCCTAAAGTACATCAGAACCGTACGATACGCAGAACCATCGTCCGCATCACCCGGAGATCCATTCCCTCCCCGCACTCAACTGACACTCTGATGTCATAATAATAATACTTGCATTCGATATAGCGCTTTTCACGTCTCAGCCAATTGGCAGCCAATTTATCGTTTTTTTTGGGAGGGATTATTATCAGACGTATGTGTGTGTGGAGTAAGGAAACTTGCCCAAAGTTTCGCCCTGAGCTGCCAGGAATCAAACCCAGGTCTCTCGCTTGCAAGGCGAGTGCTCTAACCACTGGACATCTCACATTATCTCACACATATGGAATATATTGTACAATGACGAGCATGCATCTGTACACGGATGTTTGTGATTGTGCCTGCGTGTGTTTACATAGATGTACCACGTACACGCCTGGGGCAACTTGTGAACACTCATGTATATGTGGATTAGGTGTTTACGTGTATATCTGTGCCTTGCTCTTTTCTGTGTACCTTGTCCTCCAGCTATACTACTGAACCATCAAATCACTGAACTGTGAGGTTAGATGTGTAGGGTGTAATTCACCCACATTTTTATCCAGTCCAAAAGAACTGTAGAAGATGGTACGTGTACAATTTAACTTATTTCGGCTTAAATTGCATAAATTTGAGTCGTATAATTTTAGGTCTCATTATTAGTTGAGATGTAAGTAGGAATATGCTATTGCCTGATGTACTTTTAATTGTATTAATTATAATGCCACATCATCTGAATTTACTTTATATTTAGTTAATGAAAAATACCAGCGACATGATTTCAATGATACGATGCGAGACACAGAGACCCATGACAGGGCAATTCTGTTAATTATCACCCGATAATGTTAATTAAATATCTTCCAAATATCTTCCAAAGTTTATTAATGAAATGATTCCAAGCACTGTGTCGTTGGATGTGAACTCATTGATTCTATTTACAAGATGCGATTCATTAGAACTTGTTGGAGATCTATACTAAACAGGAGGATGCATTAAATCGCTTTGATCTATGATGGTGAGTGTATTTGAGCTTTATAATTGGGACTAATATTATCGATATGCCAAAGACATCAGCGGAGCCTTTGAGATATAGTCTGAATGAGATGCTTGACTGCTTGACTCCAGCCGATAGCTGCTTCGCCAACAACAACTTGCATTTATTTATTCAGCGCCCGTATAAAGAAATTTCAATCCACGACTGTTTGTTGGGGGGGAGGGCGGAAACGCTGCTGTGTGCAATCGGCTGCCGCGTTTCCCCCACAAATATATACAGTCAATTCACTTGACAGTATATCCCGTGAAGTGTTTTGAGACGTCGATAAGATGTGAAAAGCCGCGATATCGAATGCAAGGATTATTATTATCTTCTGCTCTCTCTATTACAGATCCTCGTGTCTAGAACCCAGCAACAGAATGCTGGGATGCGGTTAAGCTCACACTGGCTGGAACTCTCCACCTCAATCCCATTTTCCCCTGTCCTTTTGAAAGCATCAGGTAGAGTGTTTTGCCCCACAAAATGCACAGCCAGCGCACATTACAGTACATCCTGTGAAGTGTTGTGAGACGTCTCGAAGGTATGATAAGGCTCTATATCAAATGCGAGGATTATTATTAATTCACTTTACATAAATATCCTGTGAAGTGCTTTCGGAGTCTCGAGGATGTGATTAAGAGTGATATCAAAGGCAAGGTAGCAGATAGATGTCCTATCAAGGATTATTGATGGTATTATTATTCTTGCTCAAGTCTAGCAGCAACAACAACAACACTACATTTGTATAGCGCCTTTCGCGTACAGGAGGACGTCCCAAGGCGCTGGACGGTCACTGCTTCAGACCCGAACTGAGGGCAAGGTGGGGAAAGGGGGGGGTGGTGGGGAGGGGGGAATAGGAGTCCAGTGGGTCCATCGAAGAGAAGAGTCTAACCCACGGAATGACAGGCGTCCAGAGACGGCAGGATGCCACTTGACCCCTTAGAATAATATTGCCCGAACGGCCAAATGGAGCCACCTCTCTTAATCCCCTCTCGCCTGCTCTTTTCCTGGAGCCTGTCTCACCCCCAACCCTCCCCTCTCCCCCACTACCCCCGACCCCCCCCCCCCCCCCCACCACCTCTCCCTCTGTGTGTTTGTTTATCTAACTATCTTTTTAAAGTCCACTTTGCTCTCAACACTCTCCTCCGGCAAATCGTCTCGCATTCCGATAATCCCTCTCCAACACCAACTCGCTCCTAAATTCCTCCGTGACATTCCCGGTGGTAATCTTCAATGCGCGAACACTCCCATCCTCGGAACATTTACCACCGTTTATCGTCTCGGCCCCCCACCCCCCCCCCCCCCCCCCACACACCCACACCCACCACCAACCTCGCTTTATTTTAAACACCTCTATCTTATCGTCTTCAACCTTCACCCGCTCCGACACAAAATAATCCTGTTAATTCCTTTTCGTGCGCTGTTAAGGGATCAGTTTCAACAGGATGATTAAGTACCACCCAGAACTTGTACATTTACAAAGGACGCTAGCAATTCAATGAGACCTGCGCTCTCTCTCTCTCTCTCTCTCTCTCTCTCCCTCCCTCTCCTCCTCCTCCACGTCTCGGAGACTGGTGTAGCTGAGGCTTCGTGGAGAAGATGGCTGGGAGGGAACTGGAGGCTGGTGGAGGGAGCGTGGCGCTGAGGGCAGAGCACGACGGCTGGGGCTCGGGAGTCAAGCCTGCAATGAGTCACTCTCACTGCCTTTTCCCCGTCACATCGCATTTCCTTCTCTGTGCGTGCAGGTTTATTTTTCGGACAAGCAGAACGAACCTCAGGAAATGTTCTAACTTTTGGCCACTTGTCCTGAGGACAGCGCGTCTGAACAAACTGCCTCTGTTTGTTTTGTGCTGTCCGAAGTTGTTATCGTATAAAATCCCTGGCCACGTAATGGTGAATTCCAGGGAAACCAGGGGCCACAGTCGTCAATCCAGTTTCCCCCCCGCCCACCCACCCCCACCCCCCCACTCCCCCGCCCGCCCCCCACTACCCACGCGGTGGACACGCTTATTACACGCACGGCAGCACCAACACGCAAGCGCCCAGATACACACGCCAACTGTAACATGCGACTGGGATACACGAACAACACCAGGGTAGCGTAGCGGAGAGTTTTACAGTGGCGGAGTCTGTCAACCAGCTGGGGTGGTGGGGTGGGGGCTAGAGGGAGTGAGGGAGGGAGGGAGGGAGGGAGGGAGGGAGGGAGGTGACTGTAATCACGATCAAAACGGAAGGTCTTTAGGTGGGATTTGAAGGCGGGGGACGGAGGGGAGGAGGGAGGGAGGGAGCACGTGACTGAGGCAGGCAACACACAGTAACTGAGACACATTGCGCAAATCCCTATTGTTGATTCGGATCAGGGTCTGGAGGTTGCGGTGGACACTAACGGTGTCCTGAGGGACCGTGTCGAGAAGGAGCCAAAGGGCAATGGTTAGTTTTGGGGCTCTCTTCAAGGACACCAAAGTCCCAACGCAGGTCAGGCTTGTGGTGTACAAGACACATGTCTTATCCTAGAATCGTAGAATTACACGGCACAGAAGGAGGCCATTCGGCCCATTGTGTCTGTGACAGATCTTTTGAAAGCAGCTGTCCAAATCAATCCCACTCCCCCCCTCTCTCTCTCTCTCCCTCTCATCCACAGCCCTGTAAACTTACCTTACCCTAAATAATGATCTTAGAAAAGCACTTTTTAACAGCTCTCCTTCCTTCCTGGTTGCTAATTTCCAAGTCCAGCACTAGGCAATGAGATGGATTTGTGGTGAACAGGAAAAGATGGGTGGGTGGGTGGGGGAGGGGGGATGAGGGGTGGGAGAGAAGAAGAGAATAATGAATGTAAATTGTTCAAATCTAACTACAGGTTCCCAAGACAATCAACATCCTGGCTCAGTCAGGGTCGCTCTTTCCTCTAGAGGCAAAGGTTAGTTCAGGTCCTCCTGAGGTGAAAGGTGCTATACAAGTATAATTTTTTTAAAAATTGTTGTTGTTGTTGTTGTTGGGACTTTGAGCTCATAATCTGAGAGCGCAATGCTGGAGGTGGCACCTTTCCCAGGAGACGTTAAACCCGTTAAATGGGATGAAAGATCAGTCGCGATCTAGTCAATGGGTGGGACAGGCTTGATGGGTTGAAAAGGCCCGTTCCTGTTCCTTATGGCGGGTACGTGGGTTTTACACGAACCCAGCTCTCCCAACGTCTGGATTAGTTATCTACTGGAGAGCGTCATGGTTTATGCAAATGCTTAATTATGCAAAATAAATATTTTATCATTTAAATATATAATTGTGGACGATTCTATGCCCTTTTTCGAGTGATAGATTTTTGTTGTTGCCGTGGTAACCATTTGAGTTGGCCCGTTAAGACTCTTTTTTCTTGGAGGATTTTTCTGTCGCCCATGTTTGGGTTTCACACCCCCCCCCACTCCCCCCCCACAGGAGTCCTGTAGCTCAGTGGTTAGAGCACTCGCCTTACAAGTGGGAAACATGGGGACTAGGTAGAGCAAAATCTTGGGCAAGTTTCCTTACTCCACATGATCCCTTAAAAAAATAATAAATTGGTCATTTCAATCAACGACTGTTTGTAGGACAATGCGGTGTGCAATTGGCTGACACGTTTCGCCCACATATACGCAGTCAGTTCACTTTACAGTATATTCTGTGAAGCGCTTCGAGGCGTCTAGAAGACGTGAAAAGCACCATATCAGATGCAAATGGTAGTGGAGAGAGTGTGAGCAGGGAAAGTATGGGGGAAATGGGTGGGCGCAGGTAGTGTGTTGGAAGAGCGGGTGTGCAAGGAATGTTTTATGGGAGGAACGCGGTGTGCAAGAAATATATGTGCGCAGAGTGAGTGTGTGTTTGTGTGAGAAGTGTGTGTGCGTTGGGAGCATGTGTTTGGGGGAGAATGCGCGTGGAGTGAGTGCGTAGAGTGCGTGTGTGGTGCGGAGGAGAGTGTTTGTGTGGCGAGTGTGTGTTTGTGTGCGTGTGAGGAGCGCTTGTGTAAGTATGCGTGTATACGTGTGTTGTATACACACGTTATACACGCATACTTACACAAGCGCGCGCGTGTGAAAGTTGTTATCACCGAGTTCCACTCTTAGAATGAAAGCACTTTTAAGGAGTTGTTAATGTAAAACGGTTCATTAAAATGTTTGATTGTTTAACAATGCTTGTTGGCTAATGATGCATGTTAGCTGGGTATGGATAATACCTGCTCTACAGCAGTACTATATTAAAGACACAGGGATATTTAAAGCCCTATTAAGCACCGCCTGCTTCCTCTCTCCCTCTGTTATATAGACAGTTGTATTGCCTGTAAATCTGTAATTGAATTAGGCCCAGAGAGAACAGGCCACACAAATGCCAAAGTCCTGTAATAAAATGTTACGGTGCCTCTGAGATCACTTTGCGCTGAACACAGCAGGCGATAGTAGAGCCCAGTGATAAACAGCTGTAACCAGCGTAGATTACCTGGAGCACAGGTATAGCCAGTCGCCTCATCCCGAACAACATCACTCAACACTGCCACTTAATCTCCAACCACCCCACATAATCTACCCTCGTCCACCCACCCCCCACACGCCCGCCACCCACCACCGTAATCTCAAACAACACGACTTTGCGCTGAATTATAGGTGACATTTTGCACCGAATAATAATACAGTTCTCATCAATGGAGTTGTTGTTGTTGTTAAATAGGAACAGTTTTCTTGTCGAGCTCAACCACCACTTTGGGCAGCGAGTTCCACCCTCTCACCGCCCTGTGTGTGAAGAAGTTCCTCCGGAACTCCCTTACCGATAATGAGAATAAAAATAATAATCCTTGCAATTGATCTAGCGCTTTTCGCATCTTGTAGAAAAATGCTGTCGAGTGAATTGACTGTATATTTGTGGGTGAAACGCAGTGGCCAATTGCGCACAGCAGTGTCTCACAAAGATCCTCTGCTGGCTAGCTCATATTATGTCCTTGCTAACCGTTCCAAACGTGGAAACAACCTATTTATATCCATCTTATAAAAGCCTTTCATAGTTTTAGTCACCTCTATCTTCAAAGAGAAAGGCTTCAACCCACCTGCCCATTCTGTCCTGCCAGCTGTATCCATCATCCCCGATAACAGCCTAATAAATCTACACCTAATAAATGTACTCTCTTCATTGTTATACCCCCCCCCCCCCCCCCCCCCCCACCACTCACCCTATAATGTGCCTAACCTGTTACTGAGGGTCTAGCTATTGAAGTGACGATAGTGGTTGGATTGTGCTGTGA
Source organism: Hydrolagus colliei (assembly GCA_035084275.1). NCBI lineage: Eukaryota > Metazoa > Chordata > Chondrichthyes > Chimaeriformes > Chimaeridae > Hydrolagus > Hydrolagus colliei. The sequence goes on along the minus strand of CM068761.1, from coordinate 2,606,500 downwards.
GGGTGTGTCAGTGAGGAGCTGTGACTGATGTGACATTCCCGGGCGGTGAAGGGGACAGTTTATGGAGAAAGTCACCGGATCGGTTGTGCTCCAGGCCCCATTGTGGATCAATGGCAAGGCCACCGGGCCTCTCCTCTCGGCGTGAGACGCTGCCTGGTGAGAGGTAGGATCTGTGCTCGCAGTCCGTAGGGAGACGTGAAGGGCGCCACACCAATGTGTTATTGTTGTTGTTGTTAAAGATCTCACGTCGCTGTTGGAAAACAGAAGAGAGTCTCTCTTTCCTGGTCAACAGTCCCCACGGGTAAAATTGGTCTTTTTTTTTAAGCTTCGTGACTATTGGCGGAGCATTTCTGTGCGCTAATTGGGCTGCCCGGCATTGGCTCCAAACGATGTACACAGTCACTGCACTGCGAAAGCGGCCAAACCCGAGAGACGTGTGGCAATGTTCTGACAACGTGATCAGCTGCGATATCCAACCCATGGATTAATGACAGGTTCAATTCAATTGAAATCAAATTAATATATTTATCAGATAAGTAACCTCGGCGAGACCGTATACTTTTTTTGCCTCACTCTTCGCTTGATTCTTATCCTGGCAATGCACAGTTGAGCTCCTGTGGCTCAGGGGTTAGAGCACTCATCGTGCAAGCTGGGGAGACCGAGCTGGGGAGACGTGTGTTCGAATCCAGGCAGGTCAGGGCGAAACCTTGGGCAAGTTTCCTTACTCCACATACACACACACACCTAATAATAATCCTTCCAAAAAAACCACAATAATAAAATTGGTCATTTCAATCCACGACTGTGTGTGGGTGGGAACGCTGCCGTGCGCAATTGGCTGCCGCGATTCACCCGCAAATATATACAGTCAATTCACTTTACAGTGCATTCTGTGAAGCGCTTTGGGACGTCGATGAGATGTGGAAAGCGCTATATCAAATGCAAGGATTATTATTATTATTATTTTTATCTACAGCTCATTCCGTTCGGTGAGCGGGGCGGGGGTGGGGGGAACACGCAAAGCTTTAAACCGTTCAGACGGGCTTTAATAAAATTCTCACTTGGAATGGTAATCAGGAAGATTTCCTGAACAATTGGCTTAGCTGATGGAATGCACTGGCATGTTGCTCGAAGTTTGAGTGGCTCTGGGCTGCCCTCTCACTGCTCGCTCAGCCGCCCGCTGAAATAAATTGATTTTTTATAGCCGCTGTTGGAGTGCGTTTAATGAATCTGTTAGTAGCCTCGCTCTGTTCAAACCAGCCCGGCTTAATGCGAACCTAGATTTCATTAAACAGAATGACTGCAGCTCATCCATTCAGAAGAGCTGAGGCCAGACCTGCCTAATGTGGCACTCTGTAACTCTATTGCACCAGCCTAAAGGGCTCCAGAGAGACAGATATTATCATAGAATCATAGAATTTTACGGCACAAAAGGAGGCCATTCGGCCCATCTAGTCTGTGCCGGCTCTTTGAAAAGAGCGATTCAATCCCACTGCCCTGCCCGCTCCCCATAGCCTAATAGACCCGTTCTCCCTAAATAAAGATCTAATTCCCTTTTAAAAGTTGTTATCGAATCAGCCTCCACCACCTTTTCAGGCAATGCATTCCAGATTCGAACAACTCGCTGAGTGAAAAAATTTCTCCTCAGCTCCCCTCTACTGCGCCTTGAAACTATTTTAAATCTGTGACCACGAGTCACAGATTCACCCACGAGTGGAAATAGTTTTTCTCTATTTGCCCTGTCGAAACCCCTCATGATCTTATAAACCTCTATTAGGTCTCCCCTCAATCTTCTCTGCTCCAGAGAGAATAACCCTAGCCTATCTAGCCTCTCCTCATAGCTGAAGTCCCTCAATCCTGGCACCAGGATTGAGGTGCCTCTTTTTTTTGTTTTATTTTGGCCCCGATTTCCTTAGTCATCCAGGGAGGTTTGGATGCCTTACATTTCACCTTTGTGGGGATGCTTTTGACCTGTGCCTGAACTATCTCCTCTTTGAATGCTGCCCACTGCTCGTTAGTTGTCTTACCTGCCAATTTTTCTTTCCAATCCACCTTGGCTAAGTCCCACCTCAACTCATTGAAATTAGCCCTTTTCCAGTTGAGTGTCCTCACCTGTGATCGTTCCTTATCCCTTTCCATAATTATTCTGAATCTAACGATATTGTGGTCACTATTCCCTAGATGCTCACCTACAGAAACCTGTTGAACTTGCCCTACCTCATTTCCCAAAACTAGATCCAGCAATGCTTCTTTCCTCGTTGGACTGGAAACATACTGATCAAGAAAGTTGTCCTGCACACACTTCAGGAATTCTTCTCCCTCCTTGCCCTTTACTCTACTATTCTGCCAGTCTATGTTGGGATAGTTGAAGTCACCCATTATCACTACTCTATTAGTTCTGCATTTCTCCGTGATACGCTTGCAGATCTGCTTGTCTATCTCCTCCCCACTATTTGGTGGTCTATAGTATACCCCTAACAGTGTAACTGCACCTTTTTTATTCCTCATTTCTAACCAGATAGATTCGGTTTTTAGTCCTTCTTCCACCTCGTTCCTTTCTAAGGCAGTCACTGAGTCCTTAACTAAAATTGCCACCCCGCCCCCTTTTCTCCCCTCTCTATCCCTCCTGAATACATTATAACCAGGAATGTTCAACTCCCATTCCTGCCCATGCTGGAGCCAAGTCTCTGTTACTGCTATAACATCATATCGCCTCGCAGCACATACATGCACTCTAAGGCACAAATTACTTCCTCTGCATTTTTCTCCCGTCTTACCTTTACCCCTGTCCTCTTTATTACCCCTCCCGTATTTGAACTATATTGTGGCAGCTCTGCTCTTGTCCTGGACATGTCAGCTAGACTCAGTTAGTAGCACTCTCTCCTCTGAGTCACAAGGTTGTGGGTTCAAGCCCTACATCAGGACTTGGATCTCATAGAGTCGACAAAGTTGACATTCCCAGGCAGTGCAGAGAGAGAGAGAGAGAGAGACAGCTGCGTTGTTGCAGACGCATTCTTCCGATGAGACCTTAAACTGAGGTTAAATAAACTCCCAATGCCTGTTTAGGTGGACGTTAAAGATCCAATGGCGCTATTCGAAAAGAGAACCTGTGTCCTGGCCAACAAACCCAAACCCCCCCCCAAATAAATAAAATGGGTCATTCACTTTGTAGCTGCTTTGGGAGGGACATTGCTGTCTGCAAATTGGCTGCTGCCAACTACTGTCTACAGTCACTATCCTTCACAATGAATCCGGCAAGGGGCTTTGAGATGTCTCGATGATGTGTTAAGACACCATCTCAAATTGCAAAGGATTATTAGAAATAGTATTAAGAAGCTCTCACCCATCTCCTCGCCATGGCCTCTTTCTCTCCTTCTATTTTCTACCAATTGCACCTACTTTTCCACTGCTGTCTACCCTGTGAACAAACACACTGCGGGACTGGCTGCTGCACGTGAGGAATAGTGAGTTCAAGTCTCTGTGTGAAGCTAAGGGGGGGGAGAGAGGAGGAAACTGAGCCACATGATGTGCGAGATCTGCCCCGAATGAGGTTAGTGAAAAGCTCAGGGTGAGCCCTAACCATTGACAGTCTCCCTAACTCTGCCAAGCTGCGACCATATAATGATTCTAAAATTGCAGCAAATTTATTCAGTCATTAGAAGGTCTGAGAGACGGGATAATTGAGGGCTGATAGTAACTCGCTGCTCAAGTGTGACAATGGGGTTTAATTGGATGAGGTAGATAGCTTTATCTGCTGCCCAGGAAGCAATTATAGTCAAGTGAAATCAGTCTGACTCGGGCAAGGAGCGTGACTGTGCAGAAATCATTAAACTGCAGGGTGTCTGCCAACTCCCACAGCCTCACCCGACACACAGCTTCCCACCCAACACACAGCTTCCCACCCAACACACAGCTTCCCACCCAACACACAGCTTCCCACCCAACACGCAGCCTCACCCAACACGCAGCTTCCCACCCAACACGCAGCTTCCCACCCAACACGCAGCTTCCCACCCAACACGCAGCTTCCCACCCAATACGCAGCCTCACCCAACACGCAGCTTTCCACCCAACACACAGCTTCCCACCCAACTCACAGCCTCATCCAACATACAGCCTCACCCAACACACACAGCCTCACCCAATACAAACAGCTTCACCCAACACACACACAGCCTCATCCAACACACACAGCCTCACCCGGTTGTTGACAGCAGGTGGTTGCTGAATAGAGGTGGTTGCCTTGACAGGTTTCACTGCGGTTTACGCCGACGGTGGTTTTGTGGCAGAAAATCCCAACATTGCATTCACCCTCTGATAGTATGAAGACACTATTTCCAAACCTGCCCTTTAATTCCCTTTGTGTTTATCTGAAATCTACGCCCTTTTGTGGTTGTGATTGATGTATGTAGAGGAGCTGAATGCCAAATTGTGGACCTGAGAACATGGGAGAAAATTCCTCTTTAAAGTACCTTTAGTCTGGCCAGTGGTCAACCAAACCTGCCTCCCTGAATGGTCAAGGTGACAGTTGGCAGACAGCGAACACTAATGAACATCAGATAGTTTCTTGGTCGGAGCGGCTGGAGTTTGGCTCTGGTGAAGGCTGTCGACGTTGAATGAGTAATCGGTTTAATCAAGTGTCTAACGAGTCATCCAAAGTAGCAAATGGAGTTATTTGTCCAATTGTCTGGCTTTAATCTGTCGACATTTCCTGGTCAAAATCCCTCTGATCCACATGTGAGGAACTCCAGATCACTGTGACCAATCCCCCCACCAATCCCCCCTCTACTCCCCTGCTTCACCAAGCAGTTAGGAGGCTAGGCTGCGAGGAAAAAAATTCAATCACTTGGTCACCCAATCCGCGACTGTTTGCGGGACACTGCTTTGCGCAATTGGCTGCGCAAAGCAGTGTTCACCCACAAAACATACAGTCAAATTCACTCTAGAGTCTATTCTGTGAAGTTCACTGAGACGTCTAGAAGACGTGAAAAAGTGCTATATCAAATGCAAGGACTCAGTACCTTGGGACATCGCCCCCGATGTGAAAAGGTGCTATACAAATGTAATTTTGTTGTATTTGCAGTATATTCTGTGAGATGCATTGAGACGTCTCTAAGGTGCTATATCAAATGCAAGGATTACTATTATGGAAAGCAATGGACTCTCAAGCCTCCCCTGGCTTTGTTAATATGAGATGATTGACCTGCCACAGACGTATTTACACGCTGTGGAGACCGCAGAGAAACAATCTGCTGCTCCACAACTTACATCTTTCTGCTCCGTCGATTGTTCGGACAGGATTTCGGTTAGGACAGAAACAACAGAGGAAAGGAACTGAGTCTGCTTATCACTCAACCCCACCACAGAGAGCCCTGAGAGCTGAGAACGCAGTGTCGGTTTGTACAATATACAGCTGACATTAACGTTCTTTAGTAAAAATTCGTGTAAATTGCTGCTGGGGGCCAGCCCTAAAGCCTGGGATCATCTGGCCCACAGGGATATTGAATAATAATTTGGTCACTTAATCTACGACTTGGTGTATGGTGGGGTGGGTTGGGTTGGACTGTGGTGGGGTGGGCTTGTGGGTTGAACTGGGATCAGCTGGGTTGGGTTGCGGTGGGGTGGGCTGGGCTGGGCTGGGGCGGGGCGGGCTGGGTTGAAGTGGGGTTAGGGGGCGAGGTGGGTTGGGCTGGGGCGGGCTGGGGTAGGGGTGGATTGTGCTGGGTTGTACTGTACTGGGCTGGGCTGCTGTCCCAAAGACCTGGAACTCAACTGAACAATAAATAGCACGAGTGCGTTTGGAGGAAATGCATCAGCTGGCGGATGCCACACATTGAGCGGGTTTAACTGGAGCTCTTGTAAGAAGGTGGAATAAGAATGTTAGAGAAGACTGTTGAAGTCCATCATTCGAACAATTTTCCATCCAAAATAGGATCAGTCGCAATTGTATGCGACCTTTCGACAGTCTTAGTTGTGGGCTCTATAATGAGATGTTACACTGACCCATTTAATGAGAGCAATTAACAGATTAGCATTCAGAAGACACGAGTGGGACCATTAGTTTGCTGATTAAATGAGCTCCGTTCGTACGCGCGGAAAGACTATAGACTTTAAGATAATTGTCCTTTCCATACAGTTAATAAGCAGGTTTCCATAGAAATGACCAAGGATCTCGATCGGTGACCTGTGCGAAGACATGTACACAATTCACATCGGCAGACTTGTAAATGTTAACTCTGCTTCTCTGAACAATGCAACCTGCATGTGTTTTGAAACCCGTAACAAGTTAGGAGGTAATGAGAACAATTAGCAGTCAGGCTCTTGCTTGTTTTTTTGAGGGCTCCTCACTCCCTCCGGCCCACCATCAGCCATTGAAACCTTCAGCCACTACTTTGGGACGTCCTCCCGACGTGAAAGGCGCTGTCCTAAATGTAATTTTGTTGTTGTTGTTGTTGTTGTTGTTTGAGACTGTGTGAAAGGCACTGCGTAGTTGCAAATCCTTGGTAAGGTAGCAATAAGATAATAATCGTTGCATTTGGTATAACAACTTATCACGTCAAAAGGTATCTCAGAGTGCTTCACAGGAAACACTGTAAAGTGTAGTGACCGCGTGTTTTTTTTTTTGGTGAACTCGGCAGACAAAGTCCCATGAAACGGCAATAACTAATTTTATTCGGAGGATCGTTCTCCAGGACGCCAGCAGATGCTCTATTAATTTCAAACCCGGGGATGGAATAGTCTTTGCGGTGTCTCTGCCCAGGACAACACAGTGTGAAGACATGTAATGACTGCGGGTTTCTGCCAACAGCCAACCACCAAGTGAATGACCAAAGGTTAGTCTAGAATAATCAGTGATAATTATTCCAAGCCAGACCGCCAAGCCTGTAGCGCACGGTGAACCGGTAGCAATACAGGGAGTCAGTAACCAGTAAACAGGAACCCAGAAGAATAAATTTAAGACAAGCGCAAAGGGGGTGTTAGAAAAGATGTCCATCCATAGCTGGTGGTTGGAACGTGAAAAAGTGGAGCCCATTGTTTATTACTTCTAGGGAGTTAGACAGACAGACAGAGAGACAAACAGACAGACAGATGAACAGACAGGAAGTTGAAGAGGGGGGGAAATATGAAAGGGTTTGGAGAGCGAACGGGAGAAGCCATTGGGACGAGGTGGTCTCCAATTGTAGACAAAGACCGGACTCGCCGTGGTGGGTTTAATGGCCGTTTGCGCGTCGTGATGTTTTGTGATTCCGCCGAGAGGGGAACCTGGCCGGCATTCAACAAGGCAAGTCCGCGGGGGAACCGAAGGACGGAGCCTATCTCAACCGCCGAACACCTGTCTCACTCTAACCCAGTGTCTCATCCCATCGCAAACTGCTCAACATCAGCGATCATCAAAGGTGTGAGTGTTGTTGCTCATGTTGCTTGGTTTCTGTGTGTGTGTGTGTGTGTGTGTGTGAGGGACAGAGGGACAGAGGGAGGAAGGGAGGATGGGGGAAATGATGTGCGGCTCGCTGTGTGTGTTTACACTGTGCTCAGGGAGTGAAGACTGACAGTGAGAAGTGGCAGTTTGCTAATTATACCCGGGCTGTACTCGCTGCCTCATGGATGTGTTGCTCATTTTATTCAGTTCCACTCGCTGAATAATGCATGCCAGTCCCTATCAGTATTCTGCCAGCACATCTGGGAGACGCAAGGATAACCAGCCGATCGCTGAGCCTATTCGCAATCTCTCCGCTTTTATCTGGAAGGAGAGGTGGGGGGTGGGGATGGGGGGGGGGGGGGTGGGAAAGAATTCTCTGAATTATTAACCCTTGCCACGGCAGTCAGAGATCCACCTGTTATTTTGTTTTTGGACAGAAAATCTATCACTTGCGCCCACACAACATGCTTTGAGGCTTCTCCGAGACGTGATTCGGCGTTCTAACCAGCGCGCATATATCATTATTCTGATTCATATTCTTATTGCAATCGAATCGCGACACGCTTCCACAGCAATTTCCTGTGAAGTGTTTTGAGAAGTTGGAACACGACGGGGGCGCAGTGCAAAACGCTAGGATCATTACTGTTACTAAAATGCTGTCGGGGTCCTAACGTTGTTATCTCACGCACTCCCCCCCCCCCCCACCCCGCTCCAGCGCTGGGAAACAAGTCAAAGGGGTCAGTGAGTGAGAGGGTCCCCCCCCCCCCCGTAGATTGGGATGTTCCGGTGCGTGTGGGAGCAGCTGCGTTCTTCGCAACCAAGAATCATAATGATATTAATCCTTGCGTTTGACACAGCGCCTTGTCACTTCTGGGAGTCGCCTCAAAGCGCTTCGCGGTAGACACTGTCGAGTGAACCGACGTCCACGCGAACCCAGCCGATCCCAAAACTCCACCGCCCCGCCTTTAGCCACCAGTGCTAACTCTGGACCCCCCCCCTTCACGCTAATTGCCTGAACGAGGCAATAACCCTGCTAACCGCCGATGGTGGAGCTGATTGAGCGAGGGAAAGCTGAGTGTTTTATCTCTGTAGGAGCAGCAGGAGTCTGTGATCTGATCAAATGATTCAATGTTAAAGGCAGGCAAGGCAGCCCTACCTCAGCCACCGGGCCCAGCTCACATCAAACGCTCGCTCACCAGCCCCTCCCTAATATTTATCTCCTCTATCCCCACTCCTTCACTCGCTCAGTCGCTCTATTGGCATATTTACAGCTAAATGTTTGGGGTTTACTGGTGTGTTTTGTGTTTGTACAATGGGAGTGTGCAGCACATTTACTGGTGGGTTATACGTGTTTATATGTATTATGTGTTTACGGGTACCTGCAGCGTGTTAGACAGGTGTACACGTGTGTGTGTGCGCGCGCGGTGTGTTTACAGATGTGTTTGCTTGTGTGTCTAGTGTCGGTACAGGTATGCGCGATATGTTTGCGTGTTTACAGGCGCGCGCGTGCGTGTGTGTGGTGTGTTTACACGCGTGCATGGCACGCTTTACATGCGTGGTTGGCATGTTTACATGTGTGCCTGGTGTGTTTACCAGTGCGGCTGGTGTGTTTACAGGTGTGTGTGTGTGTGTGTTTGCAGGTCTGATGATGACTGAGCGAGGGTTGGGGGGGTGGTTGGGGTGGATGGGTTTTAGGGGGGGTAGGGTGGGCTGGCTGAGATGCGCCTGGCTGCGAGCCGGGGTGAATGACAAGCCTTTGAAGGCAGACGACAGAAGGCTCATTCGGAGAGCCTGCTAATGTAAGCACAGCCCATTAAATTGTGTTCAGAGCATAAAATGAAATGATCAAACAGGGGTTTACGTAGAGGAAATATTTTTGCAGGAAATCATCTCCTTGGCCATGTGAATGTGTCCTTAGATACAGCTCCATTCCCCCTGCCTCCCATTCAGCAAACTGGCCTGCAGCTATTTATGAAGCTTCAGCTTGCTTACTGGCATCCAGGGGCTGCCTGGGCAAACATGGAATTGTCGATCAAGTGGAAATTAATTAGTAAATTGTTCTGGCATAAGTTTGCAGTTTAATGATGCTTCACTCACTGCCCGAGGCCAGGCTTCCTGTCTGTGCCCCCTCCTCGTCTCCCCCTCCTCTCCCACCGTCAAAAAATAACAGCAACATAAACATCGAGCCAAAGGACAGGAGGATTCAGACCAGAGCAACTTCTCGATTCTTGTTTCCATCTGTCAGAATGCCCTTCGCTCACTCCGTTGTACATTGCACAAACACATCGCTCGTCCTTCTCTCTCACACTCTCCCTCTCTCTCTCTATCCATCCCTCCCTCCTCCATCTCTTTCCACACACACACACACACTTGTACACTCGCACATATACGTGTAAATATACTCACACATACAGGTGCACTCACACGCACATGCAACTCACACACACAGGCGCAGTCACACAAATACACGGACGGACGCACATAGATACAGACAAACACACTGATGGATACTCATCCGCATTCAGAAATACACACACACACACTCACACAAACGCACTGGATTTGGCATTCTGACTTCTCTGAAAGATCCATTTGTGAATCTTGTTGAAAAAAAACACGCGAGGACGAACAACAAAACTGTAGGAAAGCTCCCAGATGAATCACACCTATTTAGTTCCCAGCAGGGGCTGCTTTGTGGGAGCAACCATCTAATTATAGTGAGAGAGCTTTGTTCTGCCCCAAGACTCATTCTCCTGCCCGGCAGAAAATATACAGGTCGCTGAGCGCCTGACTGAGAATAATAATAACACTAATCGCAATAAGCAGAATCCTCGCATTTGATTTAATGGCCTCTCATGTCACCGAAACGCACTGCACTGGATTCAGTGTAAAACGTGGTGACCGTGTAGAGTGAGCGTAACTGAGATGAGACAACTGTATTAAATTAATGGGTACCCCCCGCCACCCAATCCAACCCAAAGATTGTTTGATCCTGTCCTTTCCAAATACCTGTCCTCCTTAGCCTCCCATCGCAGCGTCAGAAGCTGTTGAGTGAACGCGAACAGCTTAACCTTCAGTTCCAGCGTTCAAACGCTCTAGCAGGCTAACCCGCGTGAGACACAAGCTTTTGTTGTGGGTTAAATGGTTAGTGTCCCTGGTCCAGTTTCAAGACAGGCGCTGAGGAGTCAACCTGTTTGAACGCTGAATATAATAATACAGTACTAATAATCCTTGCATTTGATATAGCGCTTTTCACATCTTCTAGGCGTCTCAAAGCGCTTCACAGAATATACTGTAAAGTTGGATTGACTGTATATTTGTGGGCAAAACTCAGCAGCCAGTTGTGCACAGCAGCGTCCCACAAACAGTCGTGGATTGAAATTGACCAATTTATTATTATTGTGTGTTTTTTTTTGGAGGGATTATTATTAGGCGCGCGCGTGTGTGTGTGTGTGTGTGGAGTAAGCAAACTTGCCCTGACCTGCCTGGATTCGAACATAGGTCCCACTTGCCTGTAAGGCACCGAGAGCTACAGGAGTCTACAGACTCCGTAAATATACGTTAAGCCCTCAAATGGCACCACTTTCTGAAACATTATCCCACTCCCCTCTCTTCGTAGATGCTGCCTGACCGGCTGAGGCAGTGCCCTCCCCCCACCCCCACCCCCACCCCACCCCACCCCAGCTGCCCAAAGCCTACTTCCAAACCGCGTTTCCATTTTGGATTGCCAGCATCCGCAGTCCTCTTTCGCCTTTTGTATTCACAGCAGGTCTCTGCGTGAAACCATTATGCAAATGTATGTATGTAGCTATCTCCCGATCGCGGTTTCGAGGAAACTGCACCCAAACGGCAGGAGACCTGGGAGGAAGGAGTTAAAAACGAAACCCACCAGAGCAACCAAAATTCAATCCACCCACCCGCACCCCCCACCACAGCGCCCCCCCCCCCCCCCCCCCACCCCCCCACCTACTCCTCCCCGAGCTAAAGTCCTCTCCGACACCAGCCAGGAGTAAACAGCCTCGGGGCTCTCGCAGCAGCCTGCAGATGCGGTGGGTTTGCGTCCCCTTGTATCTCATTTCTCTCGCGCTTAATATTCTAATCAGCAAAGCGAGCCTTTGCACGAGGAGCGAGCAGCTCACTGCTGGCCTATTGCTGGAGGAGTGCAGTCATCAGGTCACACTCAGCGGCGTAAAATACAGCCCTCATAAATCATCATAACTGCCAGCCAGTGACAATTAGAATTGAGATGGCAATAACTAGGAAAGAGTTCTTTAATTTAACATCCAATTATTGCAAGTTATCACTCCTTAATAAATGTAATATAACAGATAATCAATGTTGCATGTGACACCGGGCTGCTGCACTCTGGTGAATTTATGACCTCGGGAGGAATTGTGGAGCGATGGGGGGGAGGGTGGGGGGGGTGGGGGGCTGCTGGGTGGGTGGGGGGGGTTTGGAGGGTGGGGTGTTGGGGGCGGGATTCACACTCACCTTTCGCTTGCACAGGAGAGACACAATACGGGACACAACGAGTCCGAACTACATTTGCCTTTCATGTCGGGAGGACATCCCATGGCATTGGACTCTCAGGGACTTTGGACCAGAACAGGTGGAAGAAGCGAGGGGGGGAGGGAGGGAGGGAAGGAGGGAGAGAGGGTGGGATTGTTGGGCAATATTGCGGATATAATATAACTGGAGAAAGTTAGCTCTCATTCAGGACTTGATGTTGGACAGACAGTCTGTCAGGACAGCAGTGGTCCTGGAGTCGAGGGTGTAGAGGCAGAGAGATAGAGTTGGGTGTCATAAACATACAAGCACACATGGTAAGCGCCATACAGGAGGGAAGATAGCTCTTGATAGAAACAGCTTCCATCCCAGTCGGACACACTGCACACACCCTTATTGGAGTCCTGGCTATCTCTCCGGCTCACTCTCCATCCCTAGTTCATTCACGCTCTCCACCTCTCTCCGGTTCTGTCTCACTCACAACACTCTGATCTCATACACTTGCAAACACTCTCTTTGTTTCTCTATTGCATTCACTCTTACCATCTCAAAATATGTCTCTCACTGACTGAATCAAATTCATTCCCTCCCTCAGTTTCGCCCTGCCTGGGAATCGAACCCAGGTCCTCTCGCGTGCGAGACCAGTGCTGTAACTACTAACCTATAGAATTCCAATGGATGTGGTAAGGCACTCTCAAATGCAAGGAATTATTATTAGTATTCACTATTATTGCCGGCTTCTCTCCGTCTTTATATCTCTCATTGTTTCTCTCTCTTTGTCTAGCTGTCTGTCTCTCTGTAGCTTCGAGTCTCTCGGACTCTCTACCTTGCAGTGTCTCACTCTCGATCGCGCTCACTCTCTCTCTTGCTCGCTCACATTCTCTGTTTCTCACATTGTCTCTCTCTCTCTCTCTCTCACACACACACACACACACACACACTCTCTTTCTAACTCTCTGCCAGGTTCTCAGTTAAGGTGTTGAACCATTTGTACGTTCATTCCTCCCCCATCAGGTCTCTCATCCTTGGGTTCCAAACAAGAACTACTTTATTCCCCAGTGCTGTGATGGGTTGGTATTAAGCAAGTGAAGTTCCTGTAGCTCAGTGGTTAGAGCACTCGCCTTATAAGCGTGAGAACCATGTTCGAATCCATGCAGATTCAGGGCATGTTCCCTTACTCTACACACACACGCGCCTAAAAATAATCCGTCCAAAAAACCCCACAATAATACAAATTGGTCATTTCAATGCACGACTGTTTGTGGGGGACGCCGCCATGCGCAATTGGCTGCCGCGTTTCGCCCACGAATATACAGTCAATTCAAATTGACAGTATATTCTGTGGAGCGCTTTGAGACGTCTAGAAGATGTCTGTGAAGCACTATGAGACGTTCATAAGACATGAAAAGCGCTATATCAAATGCAAGGATTATTATTAGTAAGCAGCTATCTCTCTGACTCGCTGCCCTGCATCGATAGCCGTTTTTTCTGACCCTGTAGCCGCTGCGTGTGTACAGGGTGTGAGGGAGGAACATGTCGGACGGACGGACGGACGGACGGACTGTTGTTTCAGGAGTTGCAGCCAGAAATCCTGTTGATAATCCATTCCAGACAGCCCACGTCTGCCGTCTCTGGCAGACACACATACACACACACACACACACCCCATGTGTGACGCGCGCGCGTGTGTGTCATACTTAATTTCTATCGGGCACCGAATTCACCGGTGATAGATCACCTCTTCGGACGACAGCAACGACAACCACTTGCATTCACGTGGCGCACTTTGCGCGGGGTAGTGTCCCAAAGAGCTTGTTCACAAACCGCGTGAAACAGATTTGAAATCTCGGTTTGACAGTAGCTTATTCTGGCAGTGTCGGGGATTGGGCCAGTGTGGGTGACTGAGCTATTGTGGGGGGGAATGAGACAGTGTGAGAAACTGAGCCCACGCTGGGGCGGGTGGGGAGGGGAGTGATTTATTTATAAGTACAGGAGGAGGCTATTTGACCTGCACTGTCACTGCAACGATTCCTTGTGAAATGCTTTAAAAAGTTGCTTCACGAGGTTCTCAGATTCTATCGATTGCCAGGATTATTCGCGGGATCAGAGGTGGGGAGAAAAGGAGCTCAGGGGAGAAAGTAGATGAGGGTGTCTCCTGGACTCATGGCTTTTTCTCAGCTCTCTCTCCTCTTCTCTCCATTCCCTCTCACCTCTTGTGATGAGGCAGAGCAGCTGTGAGATTTCATTTACATGTTAATAACCTGCAGGCTTCTTGCAAACCACAGAATAAATGCATTTACTGCAGTGTATCTGTTCCAATGCAGCGCTGAATGAAAACTCTCGTAATTAATTGTTTTAAGCGATTCTATTAAAAGCTGTCTGGCAGCAATCTGCGAGCGCTGAATATTTATAGAGGCAGAGTGACCGCACAGAGAGACGAGCCGACTGATTTAAGGCCGTGCCACTCGACGCACGCCGTCCACATTGCATACGCGCTTCGCACGGCTTGTATTTACAGCGCGCAGAGCATTACACACGCAGTGTACAGTAAAACTGGCTGGTCAGGCTGACTGTCCAATGCTGGGGGGGTTATACAACACACACACACACTCACAAGTCACTGCCCCCTCCCCTCTCACAAGTCACTGCCCCCTCCCCTCCCCCAAGTGTGCAAAAGACCTACCCTCAGGTGTGCAAAGGCGCCTCCACCAAGTGTGCAAAAGTCCCTCCCACAAGTGTGCAAATGACCCACCCGGCCCCCGCTCCCAGTTGTGCACAAGTGTGCTAGCCCAGTGACGCCCGTGGGCTGACAAGGCACTGTCCTCCCAAACATCTGCACAAATCCAGGTCAACTGTCACCCGTGCTCTCGTTTCCCCCCCACTCCCCCCACTCCCCCCTCCCCCCACTCCCTCCTTCCCCCACTCCTCCCTCCCCCCACTCCCCCCCCTCCATGCCCCCTTCTCCCCCCACCCCCGGTTGAATATCTCTTGATTTGCGAAATAAATCCAGAAATATTCAATCAAGAATTTTTATTTCGTGGACTGATTGAAAATGTATTTCACCGCTGTGAAATAGAGCATGAATTGATTTACAAGTAAGCCAGTTGTGAGGATCTGCAAATCAATCTATTCTGTAATAGGGAACCAACGGAGCCTGGGAAGGAATGGGGGTGAGTCAGAGGTGGGTGAACAGGGTACAAAACTTTTGGCACGGGTGAGGAAACGGGCAGATGAGTTTGGGATCCGTCAGATTTTGTGTGTGTGTGGCGGGGCTGGGAGACCGGCGAGGAGGGCATTGGAGTCGATCACTCAACCGTCACCCAGTCTGTTTGAGGTCCAAGCACAGGTTCGGATTGTGATGAATGAGGGAATCTTCCCACAGGCCAGACTGAGTGACCGACAAGGATATATAACCTGGGAGAGAACGACTGTGACGTGTATCTGTGTTTGACCGAAGACACCCTCAAACTGATCGCCATTGTAATGTTGCTGTACAGCATTTTGTTGGTGAGTGTTGGTGTGAGGGTGAGTGTTGATTTGGTTGGAGTGGTGGTGTGAGGTCGAGTGGCAATGGCGAGTGTTGGTGAGTATCTGTGTCAGAGTGAGCTGAGTGGCTTGAGTGCGTAACAGTCAACAGGGCTCGCAAGCGACGACAGTTGTAATCGCACACAGTGAGCGAGCAGCTAAATTCATTGCTCCACGGCCTAGGAAACACCCCTGGATATATATGGCTGTAGAATGCCTGACAATGACAGCTCTGTGGCTATGTGTGACTGCGTGTGAGTCTCTGTCTGTGCGTGTCTGTCTGTGTGTGTGAGTGCGTGTGTTTCTGTCTGAGTGTGTGTGTGTCTGGTTCACAATTGCAAGAATATCCCTTGTTAAGTATCGAGAAACCATCACCACCCCGTTCCCCCACCGTGCCTCTCTTTGTGTGTGTGTGTGTGTTATTGTGTGTGAGCTCGGGTCTGAAGCAGGATCTGTCCATCTGTGGGACGTCCTCCTGACGTGAAAGGCGCGATACAAAGTCATTTTGTTGTTGTTGTTTGTGTGCGTGCGTGCGTTTGTGTGCGCGAGTACATGCGCGCAAGCGAGCGTGCGTTTGTGTGTATGTGTGCTGGAAGTGAAGCGATGTGCCTCGATCCGTTCCGGAGGTTTTTCTGGGCCGCTCACACTCCCGATTACCTTGTAACCGGGGATAAGAGCTATTGGAAGACATCAATTTAGCCAGGCTTCTGCTTGAGTAAACCCTTTTAAATATAGTTGCTTCCTTTCTTACGGACAGTTAACGATCACACTGCTCTTTCCCCCAGGAGATTGCAATCCTCAACCGCACGTTTTAATTCACAAAGTCAATGCAAAACAGCGAGGCTCACACTAATAAATAATTTAAGCAGTTAGTGCTAATGATGCTGTAATTTGATGTGGGTTTTTTTTCCGGGGGAACCGAGTAAATGAAGAGTAAACAGTTGATTGCCGGCTGAATTGATGATAAACTTTGTTGTTAAGGAAAGTCGCAACTGATAATGAAGCAATAACTGTGACTCTGACACCTGTAAATGTCATCTTGTGCAATAGAGCACAGCTTCCAATTCCAAAGCCCGCCGTTTCCCTGTCTAGGATTCGATCTCTCTCTTTCTACCTTCTCTCGGGTCTCTTTCTCCCTCGGCCTCCTTCATTTACCTCCCTCTTCTCAGTCCCGGTTCACTCTTATCGCGCCTTCTGGACGTCTGCAAACGCTTCACAGAATGCACTGCAAAGTGGCGGACTGTATATTTTGTGGGCAAGACGCGGCAGCCAATTGAGCTCAGCCGCAAACAGTCGCGGGTCGACGTGATTCATTTATTTACTGTGTTTTTTTCTTGAGGGATTATTATCAGGAGTGTGGAGCAATGAAAGTTGCCTGCGGTTTTGTCCTGGCTGGGAATCGAACCCAGGTCTTTCGCTTGCGAGGCGAGCTCTCCAACCACTGAGCTTTAGGACTCCACATAGGTTTGTGAGACCTTGGGAGTGAGGGGGGGCGGAGGGTGTGTGTGTGTGTGGTTGGGGGGTGGGGGGGGTGGGTTGGCTTATAGAAATGCAAGTTGTTGTTGTGGACGGTCCGGAATCCACCTTTGTGCTTTGTGAAGGCGTTCCGTGTTTGCTCCCGTGTAAAGGTCACTCGAGAAGTTGGGTGGGGTGAGGGGTGGACCGCTGGGGAGTTAGGGGGATGGTGAGGGGAGAGTGGGGCGAGCTATGGTGGGTAGTCCATGACTCACAGGCACACGGGCTAATTAATTATACGTCCAGATTCTCAGATGGTGGAGGGCGAGGGACGAGTGGATTTTTAATCCTGAAAGAGAAGAGCTGAGTTGGTTTGTACCGCCAGCATCTTCCACAAACAAAGGGTTCAACCCTTCTCTGCCTTCACTCCCCCCCACCCCCTCACCCCCTCCCCAACCTCCCAGGCCCAGCGACATTCCAGGGCAGGAGCTATGAAAGCAGCGGAGCAAGACGGTTTGTGCCAAAATGAGAAAGGGAGGCGAAAGGTCGGCATTTATCCCAACAAACATGTCAACTCGGCATCGATGGGGAGGGGCGCCCCCCCCCCCCACCCCCCCCCCCCACCTCTCCACCACCACCCCCCCCCCACCATTGTCCACCGCCACAAAGGCCACCCCAACCCAATCCCCACCTCCCCCACCTCCCACCCAACCCCCCCCCCCACCCCACCACCACCACCCGGCCCGCCAATCACTGGCTCCATTAGCATAACCCGTCAATCACAATTAGGAGGAATGCGCTGGGGGCAAAGAGGTCAGAAAAGCAAGCAATAGTCTTAAATA
The DNA here is from genome assembly GCA_035084275.1 of Hydrolagus colliei. NCBI lineage: Eukaryota > Metazoa > Chordata > Chondrichthyes > Chimaeriformes > Chimaeridae > Hydrolagus > Hydrolagus colliei. The sequence goes on along the minus strand of CM068761.1, from coordinate 2,588,752 downwards.
AATAAATAACGGCAGGCCCTTGCTTGGCCGTGTAGGCCCCAGTCAGGGCTCCAGCTTTGGTCGGTCACATTCCTGTTCCCCGCCTGTCCAAGTCTGTCAACTGAAGCCCTCCCCCCACCCTCACCCCCCCACCACCCCCAGCCCAACACCTTCTTCTCCCCCTCCCCCCCACCCACCCACCCCATTACAGCTCCTGCTTGTCACACTCACACACAATCACACGCCTAACGCACACCCTGTCTGACATACGCACATTCACTCTGACTAACATACTCCATTGTCTGTGTTTGTGTGTCAGGGTGTGCGTTAGGCGTGTGATTGTGTGTGAGTGTGACACCTCCAGACTCTCACATAGAAGAGCATCAAAAATGTAGACTCACATTTACGCACACATACACACAGACACTCTAATACACACGCGCACGCTGAAACACACACTCTAACACACCCTTGCAACGTTCCACTCGCGCATTCTGATCTGCACTGTGATCACCCCGTACGCACACACACTGTGCTCACACACACACACACACACACACGCATATCTCACTTCACACAAACATGTCAACACACACACAGCTCACTCCACGCAAGACACGCACATACACTGTGCTCGCTCCACGCAATCACGCATACACACACGCACACACAGCTCACTCCACACCGACTCTCACACACACGCACACATTCTCACACACACAAACACATACAGACGCACACAGCCTGGGATACAAGAATCACACGCTGGCAGAGACTGCAGCACAGACTGGGATTCCAGCACTCGCTTCTATTTTTGACTCTCGCTGACTCCTATTTGCATAGATTTGCATCTCCTGCGCGAATTAAAGCCTGAAATATGCAGATGAGGTTGGGACAGAGCCAGAGACGCTTTCTCTCTCTTGAGGGACCGAGGCTCCGGCAGCAGAAAGCCCGGCTTCAGCGACAGCGAGGGGTGGTGGTAGTGAGGGGTGGGGAGTGGGGGGTCGGGAGGCGAGGGGCTGGGGTCTCAGTGAAGGGGGTGAAGGGAGATGAACCTGGGAACGGGTGGTGGGGGGCGGGAGGGTGGGGGGGTGGCGGCTGCGGGTGCTCTGATGACCTTGCTACTGGGAAAAATACGCTTTTTTCAAATAATGAGCTTTTGTGTGGCAATTAGTGGGTGCTGTACTGTGTGGGTCATTTCCTGAGCCGTGCTGGGCTGAGCTGGGTTGAGCTAGGCTGAGCTGTGCTGGGCTGAGCTGGGCTAGGCTGAGCTAAGCTAGGCTGCGTGTGACTGGAACGCCCGAGGGTGTTTAAGGTAGCTGAGGGCAGGAGCTACCCAGGGGGGTTAGTGGGTTTGTCAGGGGGTGGGTGGCGCAGGTCTGGAAGATGGCATAGGGAAAGGTGGGCAACGGTAGGGGATGGCAGGGAACGCACAGAGCAGGACAGCCGTTTCCCACAAACGATCATGGATTGAGTGATCCCAGTATTATTTAGGGGCAGGCAAGAGGCAGAGAGACACGGTGTGTGCGGGGGTGGGTGGAGGGTTGGATGACTACATCATGAGATTTGAAAGCCTGTCCCCATTCAAATTAACATCCTTGCATTCGATATAGTGCTTTTCACGTCTTCCAGACGTCTCAAAGCGCCTCACGGAATATACTGTAAAGTGAAAAAAAAACCTTGCCCTGAACCTGCCTGGAATCGTACCCAGGTCTCTCGTTTTTGCAAGGCGAACGCTCTAACCGCTGAGCTCGAGCACTCACAGTGATGGTGGTGGGGAGTGGGGAGGTGAGAAGGGGTATGTGATGGGGCGGGGGGGGGGGGGGGGGGGGGGGCCAGGCCAGACTGGGGGCACTGTAGGGGCACTGTCGAGGCTTATCCATCAAGGGTTGCTATCTTCTGTCAGCACAGGGTGATTAAATGAAAACAGAGCGAGAGCCTCCCTGTAATAACACCATAAATCACAAGCGTAGGGTCACTTTACACCCGAGCAATGAGAGAGTCTCACGGCTGTGGACTGTGTGACTCTGGTAAAGTATATTCAGGTAACCTCGATGTTTTTTTTATGCACACACACACACACATACACGTATGTGTCAGAGATTAGGTCACTACTGTCATGACCGGGCCGATGGAAAAGCTCTATTAAATAAGCACGGAATGTTCTTGACATTGCCTCCGCAATCTGTTCCTCAATCTGGAAAGCTTTCAGAATACAAGCTGACATTTGTTCGGCGATCCAGTTTGACCAAAATCAGGGAGGGAGAAGAGGGAGGGAGGGACGGAGGGAGGGAGGGAGGGAGGGAGAAGAGGGAGAGGGGAGGGAGGGAGGGAGGGAGGGTGCCTAGCTCCCCTCCAGACCTGCTTTACACACCAGGTGAATGTTGACGTAGCCTCCTGAAGAGGCAATACAAATGTAATTTTGTTGTTGTTTTTGTCGAATGGCCACTCTGACTCTCCGCACAGCAGCAACAATCACACAGCCTTTTGCCACCCGTTCCACGCAGGATTAGTCATGATCTACAACATCTGCTCCCGTCGATTGCGAGCAGAAAAACTTGACGCAGACGTTGGTGTCTCCTCTCCCATCGCCTTTCTCCCTCCACCCCCTCCCCCCCCCCCCCCGCCCCCGCCTCCCCCAAGTCCTTCATCACCCACCGCTCCCCACCTGTCCTCTTCTCCATCTCCTCCTCCATTTCTACCCCCTCCTCTCCTCCTCCCCTCCTCTCCTCAGTCTCCTCTCTTCTACCTATCTCTTCCACTTCTGTCTCCCTCTGTCTCCACACTGCTCTCTTCCCTCCGTCACCTCCCCCGTTCTCTCCGAAACCAGAATAAACACAGCTGCGGGAATTAGTGGTAACTCGCAATCTCTGTCTGACATATTCCCTGCTCTGTCTCTATTTGAGTTGGGGGTGGGTGGGTGGGTGAGTGGGGGGGGGGGGGTTGCATGGTTGCTGTCAAACAGTTTGGAGTAAGATGGAGCAATGATGGTGCTTGGAATTTGATGATCTGCCCCTGGCTCGCACGTCCCATCTCTTAGGTTTCAGGAAATCAACCCACAACAGGACAGCGAGATACTGTGAGACAGCACTGCCGGAGAGAGGGGCAGGTTCATGCGTACAAAGATGGGTTTGGGACTGACGGAGTTACAAGGGAGGGTATTTGCGCGCGGGACATTGGGTCAGTTAAGAAACAGTTTCGCTAAGTAATAATAGTAACCCTCACATTTCAGATAGCGCTCTTCACATCTCCAAGAACGTCTCAAAGCGCCTCACAGAATATACTGTAAAAGCGAATTGATTGAAAGTTTTTTTGAGGTGTGTGGGTGAAACGCGGCTGCCAATTGTGCACAGCGGGTTCCCACAAACAGTCGTGGATTGAAGTGACCAATTGATTTCTTTTTCTCTTGAGGGATTATTATCAGGCGTGTGGAGTAAGGAGACTTTGCCCTGCTGGGAATCGAACCCAGGTCTTTTACTTGCAAGGCGACTGCTCTAACCACTGAGCTACGGGACTGAAGAGATCAAATGGTCAAAGTTTGGGCCGATGGAAGGGCTGGACAAAAGCACCTCTGGACAATGGAGCAGACCCCACACCTCACCACCCCCCCGACAACACCCCCGCCCCCCACCTCTCAGCCCCAGCCCTGTGTGAGCTCAAAGCGACGTGAGCTTTCACGACATGTCCTCAAATCTGAGCCTCTGCTGGTGTCCGTCACACAACTGCCTGCCAAATTCCTGACTTCTTTTTTATGCGGAGAAAGCATGTGTCAATCAAGGTGTCCATCCATCTCGACCTGACAGCGATCGGAAATGCCTTGAAACTGAAGAAGAATCCATGCCGACAAGACATCCTCCCCCCCCCCCCCCACCCACCCCTTCCCCTCCCCTGCCCTCCGCCCCCCCCCCCCCCCCCCCCCCAACTCACAAGGGTGGGGGAAGAGAATGGAACTCAAGTCAGAGTGACATTTTGCAATCTTACATACTCCACATTACTTGGCTGTGGGCGGATATTCTCTTGTATTAATAATAATCCTTGCACTCGACATAGCGCTTTTCACGTCTTCTAGACGTCTCAAAGTGCTTCACAGAATGTACTGTCAAGTGAATTAACTGCATATTTGTGGGCGAAACGCAGCAACCGATTGCGCACAGCAGCGTCCCCACAAATGGTCTTGGATTGAAATGACTGATTTATTATTGCGTTTTTTTCCAAGGGATTATTATCGGGTGTGTGGAGTAAGGAAACTCGCCCATGTTTTCGTCCTGACCTGCCTGGATTCAAACCCAGATCTCTCGCTTGCTTGCAAAGCAAGGGCTCCAACCGCTGAGCTACCACGGAATCTACATTTTAAGGAACATGATCTTAAATCGGTCTCGGAGAGTTTTAATTCCTGTTATTTTTTCCCAGTGGAGGGGATGTAGGACGAGACATCACGATGATTTTGGTCAGCATTATCCCCTTCCCTTCTCTTTCCCCACTCACCCACCCTCTCACTGTTAATGATGGTAGAAACCCCTGGAGGATAGATTCATCTCTCTCTCTCTGTTGCTGTTTCAATTCCCTGGCCGTGTCCTGTCCTCACTGTGCAATCTCAGCCAATTCAAACACATGATCTCAGCCTGGATTCATCAGGACTTTCCATCCATTTCTCTTTCTCTCTCTCTCTCTCTCTCTCCTCCCTCCCTTCCCCCACTACCCCTCCACCTCTCTACCTCAACTTGAAGCAGTTTGCTTGATGCTTGGGAGCTTGGGTTGGGTGGTGTAGGGTGGGTGGTGTGGGCTATATGTGTGGCAGTTGATGGGTGCTATGTATGTGGAGTGGTGGGCCTTTGTGTGGGGGGAGGCGATGATAAGCTGTGTGTGTGTGCGTTGATGAGGCTGTGTGTGTGTGTGAGGAGGGTATGGGATGATGGGGTGCATATGTGTGTGTGAGGGAGTGTGTTGGGAAGAGGTGATGGGGCCATGTGTGTGTGTGCGTGTGGTGAGGTGGGAGTTGGGGGCTGTGGGAGAGGGTGACGGGCACTGTGTGTGGCCACTGCAAACGTTCAAGAAAATGAGTGAACCGGATTCTTGACAATAAGTGGAGCTGGAGAGGACTCTCTGAGTGTGAAACCTGAGTCAGTAACCAGCTGAACTCTGGTAACGATAGCCTTAAATAAACAGTGGAGGCCCTCAAGTCCCCAGTACATACTCTCAGCCCAAATACAGGAACAGGCAGTGAAGGCTGAATGGAGTTGCATTTAAGAGTTTCTCCATCCTCTCGTCTCTCCTCTATTTACTTTGAGAGATTAGTGTGAGATCCCAGATTTCTCTGATTAACCCCGAGGCAGGAAGTGACCCATTCAAGTCAACTCCTGATACCTTGACTTCCTTACCTTGGTCAGCCAGCAAAAGCCGATGAAACAAAGGGCAGCCAATTCTCCCCCCCCCCAACCCACCCACCCCATCGCTCTCCCACTCCCCCCATCCACCCCCCCCGTCTCACACACACACTCGCACATGCAGAGCGAGAGAGAATGAGATAGAGGAGTTTAATAAGGTGCCATACGAAAGACTTGTAGCTAAACTTCAGTCAAATGGGGCTCAAAAATGCGTGCAGCCTTGGCCAGAACGATCACTGTTTTCTTACAATAACAATCCTTTACAATGTAGAAAGTGCCTACTGTTTTCTTACAATAACAATCCTTTACAATGTAGAAAGTGCCTTATCACATAGATATGCACTCTGTTTAATGGACCGTTTTGTAGAGCCCCCAAAATGGAGCGAGCTGCCGAATTCGTTCTTAATTATTAACGAACAAAGGCAACTTTCCGTCTTCCTCGAAATAAACTTGCAGAGAAAAAACAACTTCGGGATTGGGTGGGGGGGTGGGGTTTTTTTTTTTTTAAATGGACAAATTATGGACACTCTAAAATAAATCCCATCAATGAAATCAATCTAGACCCGGGGGAAATGTCGTGATTTATTTTTCTGCAGGTTCCATGTTTTTGCATGGGTGTCCCATGTTCTTGCATGCGCCTCCCGTGTTCTCGTGTGTGCACCCCATGCTCTTCATGTACTTCCCGTGTTCCTTGTGGTGGTGCCTGATCTTTCTCCGGGTGAAGAGCCTCTGGATTTCCTTGCTCACGCGTCTAATCCACACATAACATAGGCCCTTTTTTTTTAATGGAGTCCAACGCAATGAACAGAAAGTGCGACAGCCAAAATAACACATGACAGGGTAAAAACCTTAATGTGATTACACTCTGAATTGTAACCGGGCTGCCTAGGCTTTCAGCTCAGCGCAGACTTAAGCACCTTTTCATAGAGTGAAGGATATCGAGATTATGTTAATCTAATGGCTCCAGTAGGTGGTAAAGATTTTCCATTTGTTTTTCTGTTACACAGACATTAATTAACTAACAGAGCATTAGGCCCACAATTCATTGGCGAGTGTGTGAGCGTCGTAAAGGTTCGTCAATAAAGGCTGGCCACCCAAGGTCACTTCTACAAGGGGCTTTGAGATCGCAAATCTCCCCCTCCCCCCAACACTCCCGTTTTCAGCTCCCGACCTGACCACATAAAGGTGATGCTACCTGTTGGCTTTTCATAGATGGGGTGGGGTGGCAGGTGGGGGTAAAAATCTCTCTCTTTCTCTCTTTGAATGAATGATTTTTCCTTTTGACCTAAAGAGGTGGTCACGCGATGGGGGAAACCCTCAATAAATGGCAGCGACCAGCCCTCCAACCCGCCCACGCCATGTTGGGAGAGACAGATTCTCTGCCATTGGGAGGTGTTAATTCTCTCAGTTGGTAGCACATACAAGATCACCTTGTATACTCATAAAAATTAAGGAGGAAGAACAGAGGAGGCCAGTCAGTCAGCCGCCAGCCAGTCAGAGGCCATGTCTGTCCTGCACTGTCTGTTCAACAAGGACAACAACAGCAACAAGTTACACTTGTCTAAATGCCTTTCAGGTCAGAAAGTCACACCATATCACCTTGGTTATCTACTCTAATCCCATTGTGGTTTCCGGAGTCCCTGTAACTCAGTGGTGAGAGCACTTGCCTTACAAGCGAGAGGCCTGGGTTCGATTCCAGACAAGTCAGGCCGAAACCTTGGGCAAGTTTCCTTACTCCACACACACACACACACACACACACGCCTGATAATAATCCCTCCCCCCAAAAATGATAAATTGGTCATTTCGATCCACGACTGTTTGTGTGGGACGTTGCTGTGCGAAATTGGCTGCCGCGTGTCACCCACAATGACACAGTCAATTCACGGTATAGACTGTGAAGCGCTTCGAGACGTGAAAAGCGCTCTATCAAATGCAAGGATTATTATTATTATTATCATTATTCCCCTGTTGTGTACGCCGATTGCTCCTCCACTGTTTTCCTGTACCCCCAAGTACAGCACCTCTCTCTTATTGCCCCCCCCCCGCTGTAGGCTGCCGGAGCCGAGAGAAATCCGTCATTGAACCTTCGGGCCACTTAATTTATTTGCACCATTTGTAGGAGAGGGCATTGATTAGAAACCACAATCGATTGGGATGGAATTGCAATTCACAGCGTTTCCCCCCCCACCCCATGCCCCCACCCCCCCCCAAAACAAGAAAAAATGATGTATGGATAAACGGCACCAGTGGCAACCGTTTAAACAACGCGTACATTCAACTCCTTAACGTTACGACCTCTGTGATTCTGCCCCCATTGAAGAGACCGGGAGGAGCGAGGGAAGAGAGAGAGAGAGCGAGAGAGAAGGGGGGAGGGGGGGGTGGGGGGGGAGAGGATGCTGCTCTTAGGACTGCTTAGTATTCACACGGTATCTCGCTCCAGAGGGGATTAATGGAGTCTGATGCCTAATATCCTGAAGAACAATTAATTTACCCACAGTTTTGTCATGGTTGGAAGTCAAATGCTGGAACAGATCGATGTAAAGTGATGCGAGCTGAAGACTGGAGCTTCTGCTGGGCTGAATTTTAATTTCATCAACATCCGAGCTGCGTCCTCGCTCAGCTCGTTTCCAATAGAATTCAAAGCCTCCCCCCACCAAACCCCACCTTGCCCCCCCCCCCCCTCACCACAACCCCCCACACTAACCCGCACCCCTCCCCAACCCCCGACACATTTAGCCTCTGTGCAATGATCCTATTTGGTGTGCAAAAAAAACGCGAGCTATGTGACTCCGAGAGTAGACGGTTCACAAAACACTTGCTGAGAAAAGGACCGACCCACCCCCCCCACTGACTGTTTCCTGCATCCAAGTCCCCGCTCTTGTTTGCGTGTGACTGTGGCTGATTGCCGAGGCATATTTGGGGAGTGTGAGGCACGTCCAGGACACGCAAGTCTGTGATATCACGAGGCCATAGAACTCCCGTGTTTCTGTCTCCGCCATACAGGCAGGTCAGGCCTTTGGAGGGGGGAGACGGTGTGTGTGGGGGGGGGGGGGGGTTCAAAAGGAATTTGAATTAAACACAAACCTGCTTGTGATGAATGTAAGTTGTTGTTGTTATTATTGTTTGTGGACAGTTATCAGTGTTTTCACTCAGCCGAGCCTTGCTCTGACCAGCGCAGAACTGCCCAGCCTTACCCAGCCCTGCCAAGCCCTGCCCTGCCCTGCCCTCCCAAGCCCTGCCCTGCCCTGCCAAGCCCTGCCCAGCCCGGTCCCTCTCAATGCCAGGCAGAGTCAGACATTGGCCAGTATCTTCTGACCCTCTTTTCCAGCGCGTTCTCAGTCAATATGACGATTCGAAGCAACGAATCCGGTTTGTGATTTGCGTGGGTTTTTAAACCTAGTCTGTGTGTGCGTGCGTGCGTGCGTGCGTATGTGCGCGTGTCAGTAAAACACGAAACCAGCACAGTCACCCTGAACACGCATGGAGAAAAATGCGTGTCCAAGGTTTCCGGCATGTGTGACACACACACACACAACACGTAGACATCGTACATTCAACAACACACCCGCACTTAACACAGACCTGATACACACAACACGCAGAGAGCATACATAAAGCATACGAGGAACATACACACAACACACACAAAGATAAATATAGCAAACATAGCACTCAAACTGAACATACATAAAACATGTACCCCATGAACGCATGCACGCACGCACGCACACACACACACATTGGCAGCTAGATTTTGTTATGTTCCTCATCCAGGAAACAGGAGATTTAATCCTGAGTTGTGTCTCCTGCCGCCACCATAATGCTGTTGGCCGAGTGTAAATGGAGTGAAGTACTATTCAATAGGTCACTCCACTTCATCAAGCCCTGGACTTGACCTTCTGCAAAGCAATTTCCAGTGCGAGTCTGGGCTCATCCAATCTGCTCCAGGTGAGAATGCGGGGAGGTGGGCGGTGGGGGGATGGGGATGGAATAAAGTGGCAGGAAAATGTGATGGATTTCAGATTAGCTCATCCCAGGCACAGAGAGAAAGAGAGAGAGAGAGAGAGAGGGTGGGAGGGAAAGGGTGGCGGGGGGGAAGGGGGCCAGCAAATCGCAGCAACTGTGAGAACGGAATGTGAGTTATTATTATTGGTGTATAATTTCCCCACAACTCAACCCTAACTTATGAGGATAAGAATAAATAATAATACTTGCATTTGATACAGCGCTTTCCGCATCTTATCAACGTCCCAAAGCACTTCACAGAATATACCGTAAAGTGAATTGACTGTATATATTTGTGGGCGAATCGCGGCAGCCAATTGCGCACAGCAGTGTCCCACACACAGTCGTGGATTGAAATGACCAATTTTATTATTGTGGGGGTTTTTTTTGGAGGGGTAAGGAAACTTGCTCAAGGTTTCGCCCTGACCTGCCTGGATTCGAACACAGGTCTCCCCAGCTTGGTCTTTCCCAGCTTGCAAGACAAGTGTTCTAACCACTGAGCCACAGGAGCTCCCACAACACCCAGCTCCCAACCCCTTAAATGTATGTAGGTCTCTCTGTGTGTTCACATAATAATAATAATACTAATAATCCTTGCATTTGGACATTGCTTTTGATATCGACGTCTCAAAGCGCTTCACTGTATACTGTAAAGCGAAATGACTGTGTATATTTGTGGGAGAGCGAAACCCGGCGGCCATTCCTCCAAACAGTGTGGACAACTCCCTGCCGCCCCCATCACACCCCCCACCCCCACCCCCCCACTCCCAACCACCCACTACCCCGCAAATAGGCCGGGCTTCATACACTCAGTGGGCAGCGAACGGTGGCGGGTGGCGTGCGATTAGAGCGAAAGCGTTTTATTGAGGCTACCCCACCTCTGCCTAACAAAACCCGTCTAGAACGCACGTGAGAAGGTAGTATCTCACGTTACTGTGTATATGGAAGTGGGGGGGGGGGGGAGTAAAAAAAAACCCCCACAGAAACAGGGGTACAAGGGGCGGGTATGACGAACGCCTGAACCCGACGACGGGCACAGCAGCTAAAGCACACATTTGATCAATGTAATAATTGAATCAGCGGCCGAGAGCACGTCAGACTCATTAATCAGCGCGCGGCTCCCAGACTTGGTTAGAGCACCAGCGTAGGGGAATCACGGGTAAAACAGAGAGAGCATTGTTTCCAACACTCCCGGATTCTGCAGTGCAGCGGGTATCAGATATCCTGGGCCTCTCGGAAAAAAAACCCACACACACAAGCCTTTGAAACGGCGAAAAAAAAAAAAAGCTCGGAGCGAGTTGGAAAACCCTTTCAGTGTGTTATGATTGGCAAGCTCTGCGCCAGACCGTGGGAGTTATAAATAAACATTTCAACTGGGTCTGCAGTCGCAGGATGGATTGGCGGGGCCTCTCCCTCCCTCTCTCTCTCTCTCTCTCCTTCTCTCTCTCTTTCTCTCTCTCTCTCTCTCTCGAGTCGCTTGGCCCTCCGCAACGAGCTGGCTCGGCTCCAGTTTACATTACATAAGCCCCTGACATGACATTACACGCGCGCAGCGAGCTCGGTTGCGTATGTGTGTGTGTGTGTGCGCGGACTCTCGCGCGACTCGCCAGACGCATGGCCTCGCCGAGGGTCCGAAGGCCCTGTGGACGAACAGACCCAGCTCTGTGTGTGTGTGTGTGTGTGTGTGTGTGTGTGTGTGTGTGTGTGTGTGTTGTAAACTTCACCGCCTCACTCCTCGCACATGCGCGACCGGATCGATCGGTTGGGTGGCCGGGGCGGGGGGGGGAGGGGGGATTTAAAAAACGTTTCGAATAGGTTTCGAATGTTCCCTTCATTACCGGGTCACGATCCACCCCCCCCCCCCACCCCTCCCGCGCGGCCGCCTCCCGCCAACCACAGGCGCTCGCTTGCCCTTTTCGGGGGCTTTCTCGAAACTAGCCCTTTGTGGCTATTCATTAACGAGCGTTGCTGCGTTTTATACCTGCGAGCAACGGGTGGGGGAGGGAAATAATCAGGAGGCAGTCACTTAACGCAGCTGAGAAAACCCTCCATTGTTAACTTCTCCGGTGAGTTGTACAAGGTTTGTCTCAGCTGTAGAGTTCAATGCCAGTGCCAGGGGGTGGGTGGGTGGTGTAAACTCGGGGTGTGCGCGAGGGCGAGAGAGCACAGAGAACCCGGCTGGCGTTCGCCTTAATGGATCGCGATGGATCGCTGCGAATGTTTCACGCCAGCAGGTTCGAGTGTGACGGGCAGGTTTGGAAGTATCGCCTTCCAGGACTGGGAGAGGCTATTGGCGCTGCCAGAAATGCCGTCCTTATTGTTCGTTGTCCTTCAACCGCCTGCTTGTGCCACTACCGGGAGAGAGAGAGAGAGAGAGAGAGTGTGGGTACCTTTTTGATCACGGATGGATTAAGTAGCCGTTCGGCAAAGGGTTGTCTACGTGAGGTGACGTTGCTCCCGCAAACACAGAAAAACGCGCTCGGCAACTCTTGACATCAACGCTCTTAAGAAGCCTCCTCTTTGAGATGTTCCAACAGAGTGAGGGCCTAATGAAAATCGAGCGCTTTCTTATTAAAGAGGTTAAAAATATACCGGTTCGCTGCAGGCAATGACCGGGCCTGGCTGAGTGACAAAGTGAACAGGAACCGCCATGACGTACGCGAATGCAACAAGATCAACATCCAGTTGCGCTCAGATCGATTACTAAAGCTCACCACCTCTCTATCTCTCTCTCTGTGAATGTACAGCTGATGCACAGAGGCAGAGACTGGAGGGTGGAGTGGCGGGGTGGGGGGGGGGGGGGGGTGGGGGTAGAAACTCAGCGTGTGCCCTCAGGACTCTGTCTCAATAATGTCTCCGTCTGTCACATTAAGCGATTGGTACAAAGGCTGGCCACAGCCCTGGGAGTGTTTGTGCATCGCTGAGGTTGTTGCTGGGTACTCTCTCTCTCTCTCTCTCTCTCGCTCAGCTGGCTCTCAGATACACTTCATGTATCAGCCATGGTGGCGTATTGCCAACCCAGTGGCTCCAGGCTGGTAGAGTTGGCACACGATATGTGTGAACCAGAATGCGAGGGCTTCATATCTCACTGATCCCAGCCTCTGTGCCTGTTGAGCCAGAGAGTACAGCTGCTCTCTGTATCCACACTGCTCCCGGAGTAGACACCGGGAATGTGGATATCCCGAAGCATCCAACATTGATCACCGCGCACGCCCTATATGTCCCTGGACAGATAATCAGGTTTCCCCCTCCGTCTCCCAACTCTCCTCACCACCACTTCCATCCACCGCGCAAAACAACATCCAGATGCAATCGCGGAAAGCCTCTTAAAACGTTACTGCGAACAAATCGGCAGCCACAAAATATAGTCGTAACTCTTTACAGTACAGTACGTGAAGTATCTTTCCAACCGTACAGTGAATGTAAGGATTCTTGTTTTATTTTTGGGATTGGTGAGGTGGGGGGGGGGTGGGGGGGGGGGGGGCGGGGAGTGGGGTGGAAAAAAAAGAATGGGAATCTAGGACTTTGAAACCTCCAGTTTGCGAGATTCTTTTGAATGTTAGCGGTGGATTGCAACTGTACTCGTTAAATGGCCTTTGCTGGCAAGCCGAGATCTGCGAATGCTTCATTTAAAGCAATAACACTGGAGGTTTTCAAGCGTGCTGATTCAGTGAAGAAGGCATTAGAAATCTACATTCTGTGGTTTCCTCTTTGGATTGTTTCAAGAAACCCTCAGTAACCTCTCAGGCAGTCTATACAAATCACTGACGCCTTATAAAACATGATCGCCTCGACCACATTAAAGACAGCTTAAACTTTACGGCTGTGGTCATGTGTGAGCAGAGCACGCACTGATTGTACGAAGGCCAGATCACCGCTCAGAAATAGCGCAGTTTGATATTAAAATAAGGAGAAACCCCCGCACGGAGTCACTCAGTTGCTTGGTCGGTGTGTGTTTGTTTATTGGTCTGTTTGGTCAGTCGGTTGGTTAAGATGGCAGTTGGCAGATTTTGCTGCTTGACTGATTGGCAGGCTGGGTGGGCTGGGTGGTCAGTCGGTTGTGGTTAGCTGTTCGGCTGGTAGGTAGTGCGGTTAGTGGGATTCTAATGGTTGATTTCTTGTCCTGCGTTAACAAAAAAAACCCAGGGAGATTCATCAAGTCCAGGATCGAAACGGCGACATGAGATGCGTTAAACGTACGCTAATAATAAATAATAATCCTCCCTTTGATTTGATACGGACTCTCATCGTGGCTTCTAGACGTCTGAAAGCGCTTCACGGTATTCACTGTAACGAGAATTGACTGTATGTTTTGTGGGCGAAACGCAGCAGTCAATCACCGAGATAATATCACTTTAAAACTTCCTCTCAACCTCCTCCCTACCCCCCACCACCCAAAAATAAATCCCTATTGGTTCCATTCTAGACAACTCCCGCCCCCCCCCCCCATCCCCACCACTCACTCACTCACTCCCCCACCACTGGCCCTGATCGCTGATGTTCTGTTTGAGTTGACTGACACGAATTGAGCCGTGCTAGAACATTTCCTCCGAGAGCGAGCGAGCGAGACAAGGAGAAATGGGGCAAATCCCCTTCACCATCTCTTCCTGCCAGGACACCCAGTGAGCCTTGCCTTCAGTGATTGCAAAGTCTTTTGGCCTGTTTGGAAAGAGAGCTGAGGGGGCCCAGGGGGAGGTGGTGGTGGGGCAGTGGGGGGGGGGGGGGGGGGGAAGTGGGGGAGGTGGTCAAGGTTTAAATAACAAAAAAGTGAATAAGCTTCCCATTTAAATGCAAACAATCGTTCTCACGAGGGAGCGTAGCTTTCTGACAAACACCTGACGTAAAGGATAATTGCTCCTCATTGCTCTTTTGACCCAAAATTTGGCAAGTGAGGCGGGGAGGAGGGAAGGGGGGGAAGGCTAGTTTTTTAACGGCCCAAATTTAGTCAGGAGTGCGTGGCTTGCAAGACAACAATTGCACAGGATGAAACGTCGTTAGACAATAGCCCCGCCGAAAAATCTCAAGCACTGACAGGGCAGAGCTCTGGCACAGTATCGTTCGGTGTGAACGCCTCCTAAATTAGATTCACTCCGTTAGCAAACAGCGACAACAACAAAATTACATTTGTATAGCGCCTTTCACATCAGGCGGGCGTCCCAAAGCGCTGAAACGTAGCGCGACATACGTATGTAACATATACATACATATGTAACATACATATACGTTAGATATGTATGTGCATGCGTTACATACGCAAACACATGCACATACACGTAGCGCAGGGTTTGGCAACATTTTGAGTTACCGTCCTTGACTCTGAAGTCCATTTTCTTTTGTTGCTACAAAAAGAACACACACACTTCATTAAGAAAGGTGGTGAAACTTTCTGGTCACTCTGAAATCCTAGGTTAACTTTCGGAGCAGTCATTTCCTCTTGTTTTTCACAAAGATTGTGAGGAAACAGTCGATTTAAGAGTGTGCGCGCGTGCATGCGCACGCACACATACAAACACACACACACATACACACAGTGAAACTCAGCCAGCTCATGGACAGTCCAACATTTAGGCTTTAAATTTTTCCATGAACTCAGGCGAAAGGTGTGTAATAAGCTGACTATTTCCTGTTTCTGCTACACACGGGCCCTTGGGAAAGCTTAGAATGGAATCATCTATTCTGTCAATTGCTTTGCAATTCCTGGGCCAGAGGGAACCGCAGAAATCTGTTCATAATAAACTGGCAGCGCAACCCAGCTCCGTCCGGAGTGAAAAACAAGAGCCCAGACTATCCAACCCTCCCCTCAACGCACCAGCAAAGCGCACGCACAGGCCATGGGAGTCAGACAGCCCGGGGGTTTTAGCTTATATCCCCACAGCGTGGCTTCCAACTCACCACCGGTAACTTTTGATAAAAGCCTGTCGGCTTCAGCCGGCTTCCTCGCGCGGTTTGCTGGCTTTAGTCCTCCCGCGGCTGGCCCGGTCCGCCCACGGAAGAGCGCAGTCACTTCGCTTCGCGGTTATATTCGCGACGGGCTTTTGAGACGTCTCGAAGACCTGATGAGGCGCTATCTCCAATGCAAGGATTCTTTAATTATTATTATTGTGATGATGATGATGATTAACAGGCGGTCGATCCCGTGCATGTGAGGTTAGAAACTCTTGCCATGTTTGTAGGGGGCACCGCGTTGCGTGACGGCATTTCGAAAAATGATGGATCGTTAAAAATAACTCGCAGAATTCCTGTGAGCAGGGAGTCAAGGGGGAGTGTCTGGGGATACGGAAGGTAATGCAAAGGAATGTCTTTGCTACAAACCCCCAAAGCCAGGGATCGCATGGTTTTGTGAAGACCATGGAGGTCTCATCTCATCTCTAGGAGGTTCTGTGATGGCTCCGTCACCCAGTGTCCCATCGAACTGAGGGCGCAAATCATCCCAAGCCAATTCCTGTTTCACACACACACACGTACATTTGCATATGAATACTTACACACTCACTCACACACATGGATACACCCACACACATAGATTCACTTACACACACGTATAAATAGACACACATGCGCCTAGGTACACACCTACAGATAGTTGCAGAGAAATAGAAACAAATAAATGCACACATAAATATACACACATATACACACACACACACACAGATACACACATGCATGCAGATGGATGGATAGATGCACAGATAAACACATATATACTTACACGGACACGTATGGATACACATATACGTACACACACAAACACACACAGATACATACACACACTCGAATAGGTACACGCATAGACACACGCATACAGATACACCCACCCACAAACACAGACACACACACACACACACACACATAGACACCGACACACACAGATATACACACACGCGCACACACACAAACATGGTTTTGGAAACTTCCAGACAAACACTCCCAAACTGTAATTTTCCTATGTTAACGTTTTGGCGCTAAAACCTCTTTTTCTAAAAAAAACAATTTTGGCAAACGTGTGCAGTTACGTTTGTGTAACGGAATTCTGACCTCACAGGTCCTGTGTATAGCACACCACCAGGGACACGAAAAAAAAAAACACCTGCATCTAAAGTTACTCTATTTACGCAGCATCTCAGAACATCCAGATTCGGGCAAATTGTAAAAGTACAGCCTCAAATTCTGAAGCCCCCTTTTCTCTGGACGTCAACCTTTTCAAAAAAGGAATGAAAGAAAGCCAATT
>CM068761.1:2400433-2571953 GCA_035084275.1 Hydrolagus colliei | reverse complement strand
TGGTGTGACTCCGGCGTGCATCCTTACTCCGCAGTTGGCTGTCGCGTTTGGCCCGCGGAATACGCAGTCGATTCACGTTGACAGCGCATTCATCTCGAAGCGCTTGGTAGGCGTCTGGAAGACGCGACGAGGCGATGTACCAAATGCGAGGATTATTGTCGCATTTGAAAATTGCGTTAACATTTTTTATTTTTACTATCGCCCTTCTACTAAAGGGGCAACACTCACAAGGACACGGTGCGGAAACAGAGAGAGAAAGAGAGAGACTGAGAGAGAGAGAGACACTGAAATAAGGAACGCTTCTTGAGTCCGAGTCCCCAGGTCTGCAAAGGCAATCATTCCTGTCCTTACTTTACATAGAGCCCCATCACCCCTTCCACCCCCAGCACTAACCACTCACTCTCCCTCTCTCTCTCTCTCTCCCCCTCCCTCCCTCCCTCCCCACATCCCTGGGGGTGCCTCTTTGAGGCAGAAAATAGTTGGTCTTTATTTTAAGAGATGCAACAACCTCCCTCCCTCCCTCCTGCCCTTGTGGGTGGGATATGGGGGAGGAGGAGGGGAGGGGGGAGGGGGGTGGAGGGGTTCGTTTGGTTGGGAGTTGGGGGTTGCGGAGGGTGGTTAGTGGATGGGGGGTGCGGAGGGGGGGCGGGAGTCTGTGTGTTATAAGCAAAGAACTTCTCCCCCACCCCTTCCCCCCCCCACCACCATAAATAAATCTGTGCTTTGGTCTGTTTGTAGCTGGCGATCATTTGTTCCGATGCTTCGCTGCTCGCGAAGCAAAGCAAAATAAAGAAATGCAGAATTATTCCAAAATGCAACCGGGGGGAATTCATTCATGAATATGTTTCACCTTCTCGAGGCTCAGCCGCCCCCTCCCTGGACATCTGACCTTTGGTGGAAAATAATGGAAGCTTGGAACTCCGCAGAGAGAACAAAGCGGCTTCCCTGGTAATGAGATCTGCTGTCCCCCACCTCCCTCCACCCCAACCCCCCCCCCCCCAACCCCTCCCTCCCTTCCTCCATCCCTCCTCCTCCTCCCTCCGTCCGTCCCCATGGCAACGCCGGCCTTTTTTTTTTTTGATTATCTAAAAAAAACGTATTTACCCAATGACCACTTCAAGACGTTTAACCCTCCACGTCCCGCCGCGAGTCTCCGGTTGGTGGGTGGGCAGGCCGGGGCGGGCTTCGCTCAGGCTCTCGCTCCCGCCTCGACAACAACAACAACAACAGCGGCAGCAGCAAGTCGCGTTTATCCAGCGATCCCTCACGCAGGATAGCGTCCCATCACTCTCGTCACATGCAATTATAATAATGATAATAAATAAGATATCATTTCATATAGAGCCTTCGCACGACTCTCTCTCCCTCTCCCTCTCTCTCTCTCTCTCTCTCGAGACGCCTCAAAGTGCATAGCCGCTGTGAAGTGAATCGACTAACAGCCGACTTGCTGCCGGGTGAATGTGAGCGTGTGTGTTGCGCGCGCGTGTGTGTGCGCGAGCGTGTGTGTGCGGGTGGGTGGGTGTGTGTGTGTGTGGAGTAAGGGAAACTTGCTCAACGTTTTCGCCCTGTCCGGAATCGAAACCGGGTACCTTTCGCTCGTGAGTCGCTCGCTCTAACCGCTGAGCTACGCAACTACGCGGACCTGGACTCCAGGGAATCTCTATCTCCACCTGAACATTTCCATGTGGCTCTCTCCAACCCCTTCCCCACTCCCACCGTCCACCTCCCCTGCCCTCCCCTTCACCCCACCCCACCCACCACCCACCCCTGAACAGACAGTGCAAAACTTTGTCCAGACAGAGACAAGACGAGGCAGAGACAAAGCTCAGACAAAGCCTAACTTGAATGGAGCTGAACGAAGCTGGACGGAGACAAAAAACAAAAGTTGCATTTATATAGCGCCCCTCGCCCTCGCGAAGGGCAGAGGCCCGGAGACCGGCCAGGACCAAACTAAACCAGCCCCAGCCGAGCCAGGCAGATCTGAGCAGGGCTGAGCAGACCTGATCCGCTCCATCACTGAGGTCAGCTTCATTCCTTTGCTTAAATCAAAACCAGAGCCGGGGGTAACTTTGGCGACTCAAATCACACAAACCAGATGGAGGCAAACCTCTACAGGATATTGTAGCAAAATGTTAACATTCGTCCTTGCAAACCAAAGGAACGCAAGCTCGTTCACAACCCCAGCACCACCACCACCATCCGGCTGTCTGTCTGTTTGTCTGTCTGTCTGTGTCTATATGTGTGTCTGTCTGTCTGTGTTTGGCTGGCTGGTGGGCTGGCTGACTGGACAGTGTTATCAGTAATAATAATTCGTGCATTTGATAGACTGTAAAGTGAATTGAGTGTACGATTATGGGTGAAACGCGGCAGCCAATTGCGCCCAGCAGCGTTTCCCCACGTGGATTGAAACGACCAATTTATTATTGGGGGGCTTTTTTTTCTTGGGGGATTACGATCAAGCGTGTGTGTGTGGAGTAATTAGTCTTGCCTAAGGTTTCGTTACCGACCTGCCGGGAATCAAACCCGGGTCTCACAAACAGTCGTGGATTGAGCGAACGAGCGACCAACGTCATTGTCATTTTGCACTGATTGATTAAGCGTATCAAAACCAAAGTCGACACACACCAAGGCCACGCAATGTACACATTGCTAAGATTCAGTCAGTGTGTTCCGTGGGCCAAACGCGGCAGCCAATTGCGGAGTATGGATGCATCCTGGTTTCACACCAACTCACTCGCTCACTGGGGCCTCGAAAGGTGTATCTTTTCACCACGCTTTTGGTCATCTTTCCCCCCCCTCCTCGGTTGCCAACCCTTGACTCCTTAACACCCCACCCACACCCCCCTCCGCACCCCGCCTCCCCGTGTGTTTCCCTGCACTTTTCGTCCAACTCCTATTTGTGTAGTAATTATCTCTTCAAACATTGGCCAGTGGCAAAACCTTAGGCAAGTCTCCTTACTACACATACACACGCGCCTGGTAATAATCCCTTCAAAATCAGCATTTTTTTTTTGCTTTTAAAAGCTGGATTCTTGCTTTGTCTTGCGGTTTGGGGTTAGGACAGATATCCCTCAATAAACCTCACAAAAAACAAATCTAGTCATTCTTAAGAGAGAGAGAGAGAGAGAGATGGTGCGTGTGAGTGTGTATGTGTGTGTGTGTGTGTGTGCGGGGAGGATATTAAATTGAGGCCTTTTCTAGCTGCTGACTCACAGAGCAATGGCAATATAGCTTCTCTCCAGTTATTGCGATCGACAGCCTCCTAGTTGTGAGCCCTACGGAGCAGCTCTCCTCACCGCCTTTCGAAGTCCCCCTAAACGCCTTCTCCATTGAGTCCCGTCCGCTTCGGAAAGGCTACCGTCCACACTGCATTGCACTGCAAAAGCACTGGCACATTGCTTTGGGTGGGGGGTGTGGTGGGTGGGTGGGTAGGTGGGTGGGTGGGGGTGTTTAGTGCTTTGGGCTGCAATCCCATTAGTGGCCCCAATAACCACTTTAAGCAGCATTAAAGATGTTAGTCGGAGTCTGAGAGTGTGTCAGTCCCCGAAAGGCCAATCCTACTGTTGCAATCCAGGTGTTTCTGTTGCCAACGCTGGAGACGGGGGTCGAGGGGTGTGAGCGGTGGAGGTGAAAGGAGACGAAAAGTGGGAGGGGGAGGGAGAAGATTTGGAAGCGGGGTACACTGGGGAGGGAGTGAGAACTCCTGTGTGGCTCTGCCCGCGCTCTCTCTCTCTCTCTCTCTCTCTCTCTCGCTCTCCGCCCCCCCCCCCCCCCCCCCCCCTTCCCCCGCCTCCCCCTTCCTGGACTCAGCGAGAGAGAGCAGTGATTAGACAAAGGTGCAAGCGCTGGCTCGCATCCAAACAGCTCCTTGTAACATTTTAACAGAGCGGCACAACGGCTCTGTAAACACAGCAGTTACTGAGGTTAACCCGAGACTGCGAACTCGCAGCCATTAACATTATCGGCTTTGCACGCTTGACACACAGCGAGCCACTGCCGTGCCACTGTGTAAACAGCGAGTCCGCACTGATGCACGGCGATTAACGCTCGCTCCGCCGTTTAGAAACGCGGACTCTGCTCGGTTTAGCACGGGGGGGGGGGGGGGGGGGGTGACAACAACGGCAACAACTTGCACTTACACAATGCCTTTCCGTGGTGGGGGTGGGAGGGTGGAGTGGTGATGGTGGGGAGGAGTGGGGGGAGAGGGCAGGGGAGTGGGCTTGGGGGTGTGGGGTGGGAGGGTGGAGTGGTGGTGGTGGGGGGGAGTGGGGGGGAGAGGGCAGGGAGTGGGCTTGGGGGTGGGGGGTGGGAGGGTGGAGTGGTGGTGGTGGGGGGAGTGGGGGGGAGAGGGCGGGGGAGTGGGCTTGGGGGGGGGGGTGGGAGGGTGGAGTGGTGGTGGCGGGGGGGAGTGGGTGGGAGAGGGCGGGGGAGTGGCTTGCGGGGGGGGGGGGTGGAGGGTGGAGTGGTGGTGGTGGGGGGGAGTGGGGGGAGAGGGCGGGGGAGTGGCTTGGGTGGGGGGGAGGGTGTCTCGGAGAGCTTAGTTGAGTGTCCGTCACTCTGCTATATGGACAGTTACACGGCGAGCGCTGGTTACACTGCTGTGTTCAGGGTGACGCCGTGCCAATCCCAGCGTGGACACGGGCAGGAGGGTGCAGTGTGTGTGTGTGAGTGTGCGCACGCATGGAACAAAACGCTGGCCTCGGGCACGGTGGCTGGGCTGACTCGTCGCTGTGTTTGGCTGCGCGGAGGGAGCCCGGCCCGTCACTTGGAGCGTTCGCTCGGATGGAGCCGGTCTACGGACAGAAGGTCAGAGGACGCGGAGAGCGCGAGCGAGAGAGAGAAGGAGCGAGAGAGAGAGAGAAAGAAAGAGCAAGAGAGATGGGCGAAGGGCTGGGAGTGACGGGAGGCCTTGTCGGAGCGGCCTGGAGGCTGAGAGCCTCTCCGGAACATTCCAAGACAGCCGGAACGTACAATGGGTGGCAACGGTCCACGGAAGGGAATCCAGTCGCCATAGCAACGTTGGACACAACAGTCTTCAAAACAGACAGAGGCTTCAGGCAGCCAAGGAGAAAAAAAAAGGGATGAGATGGTCAGTGGAGGATGAGTGGCTATAGCCAGGTGCGGAGTGAGAGGATTCCCAACGTCAACCCTCTCAGCCATCTCCCTCAGGCCCAGTGCACGCAGTCATGCAAATCCGCCCATTCGTTGCGCGTGTTTTGTTTCTGGTTGCATTTGACGTCGGGCTTTTCGCGTCTTCTGGACGCCTCCAAGCGCTTCCGCAGGATACGCTGTAAAAGTGAATTGACTGTATATTTTGTGGGTGAAAGGCGGCAGCCAATTGCGCGCAGCGGCGTTTCCCCCCCACACGATCTTGGATTAAAATGACCGATTTATTATTATTGTGGTTTTTTTTGGGAGAGGGATTATTATTAGCCACGCGTGTGTGTGTGGGGGGTAAGGAAACTTGCCCAAGTTTTCACCCTGCCCTGCCTGGATTCGACCGCAGGTCTCACGCTTGTAAGACGAGCACTCTAACCACTGATTTAAAATATCACAATATTTGTTACATTTTCTTCTTTTATATAAAGTTAAGTTCAGGGTTGAGTCCTTTTACCCATCTTCACTGCTTCCTCCTTGCTTAATATGTGTGTGTAACATGGTTGGGGGGGTGGGTGGTGGGGAAATCCATCTCAAAGGCTTTGCTGGCTCTCTCCACATGTTTATCCGAGCTTAGGGCCACACCAATTCAGTCAAACTGAATTAAAAGTCCCCGGCGCAAGACTCAGGCCGCTGAGACGTAAAGCACCCGGGGAACCGAGGGAAGTGTGTCTCTAGCAGCTCGCTGTGTGACTGAGAGACGGGCGGGGAGTAAAAGCAGTTCGCTGGCTTTGAGAGTGGAACGCACAATCTCGAGAATTCCTGACTCCCACCCAGTTCCCCTTCTGTGCCCACATTGATGATACCGGAGGATTGGAATTGTGCGCGCGCGCGTGTGTGTGGTGTGGTGTGCGTGTGCGTGTGCGTGTGCGTGTGCGTGTGCGTGTGCGTGTGCGTGTGCGTGTGCGTGTGCGTGTGCGTGTGCATGTGCGTGTGCGTGTGCGTGTGTGTGTGTGTGTGTGTGGTGTGTGTGTGTGTGTGTGTGTGTCTGTCTGCAGTGTTGCACATTCGCCGCCCGCTCCACTGCCTGTTTCAGCCGGCGTACGTCAAGGAGACACTTCCCCAGGCGTGTTTCCAGAATGTTATACGCGTGTCAGTTACTCTGAAGTACGTGCGTGTCACACACTTCAGCCGGCTTCCAGCTCCGGTGATACAAGTTACGTTGCTCGAACACTGGATGGGAAGAGAAAGAGATTGGGGTTGGTGGTGGGGGGGGGGGGGGGAGGGGGGGGGGGGCTGGAGGGCGGAGGAGGGGAGATGGGGAGGGAGTCGGAGTCGGAGGAAGAGGTGGAGGGGAGAGATGGACGAGGAAAGACGGGAGCAGATAAATGGTATAGAGGGGAGATGTGCAGGGACAGTTTAATCAAAGAATGGTATTTCTTCATGCAGAGCCTTGACATCAACTTGGTGGAGAAAATGAGATTTTTTTTTGAGAGAGAGAATGTTATTTTCAACATCACTGAAGCTCCGTCTAGACAGGCCGGGGGATAAAAGAGTGATTTTGTCTCTTTAACCAAATCCGCAGAAGAGGGTTCCTTTTTTTATATATATATATATGAGGAAAAGCAGGGTAGAAGCCAAACTTTTTAATAAATGACACATTTAGACTGGGGACTACAGTGTGTTTGTTTAAAGAAGTGTTTCCAACTATGCGAGGAGGCAATGGTTGCTACAACAAATCCAGAGAGTTCGAAACAGCTCCGTCACAGGCACAAGATATTTGGGGATTATATGTATGTATATATAAATAATTTTTTAAAAGAATAATAAAAAGATTCTGGTGCCATTAACCGTTGAACGCCGGCAGTCACGGAACCCGCTTTCAAACCAGAGTGAGAGAGTCACAGCAACGAATGACGTTCGCGTAGCGCCTGACACATCAGAGAGGACGTCCCGAGGCGCTGGGCAGTCAACGCACAGAGTAACATCTGTCGGTAACTGGCTTTGAGCCCAACCTACGGCAACACAGCAACTTAGCATTTAGAATAGGAGCCTTTCAGGCGGGTCGGCGTCTCGGATAACGGTAACGGTTACGTTGTTAACCCCGCTGAATTCAGCTGTACACACATTGCCCCGAGTGTGAGTGTCGGGCGATTATTATTGGAGAGGGTCATTGACTGTTGCACAGTGTGCACTGCGCTCTCTCTCTCTCTCTCTCTCTCTCTCTCTCTCTCTCTCGCGCGCGCGCGCACGCACGTCGTACCTACGTCGCGGTGACAGACTCCTGTAACGAACGGGCAGCCGCTGCCTTTGGCCACCAACAACATGCGACCTCTCCGAATCGGGAGTGTGTTGCGTCCCTCGGGTTAAACAGAGCGACAGACCGATCACGGCTCTCCCCCCCAAAATGCTCACCCCCCCACCCCCACTCCCAACCACCCCTCCGCCCGCTCCCCCTCCCCGCTCTGGCTCCTGTATCCAGGCTGCGCAGCTTGGCTTCGCAGTGTGTGTGAGCCATCAGCTGTGTCAGTCCATTCCCTTAAGTAAATAAACATTCCTCTCCTCAGAGTAGAAATGCCAAACTTTAAAATGATTATGTCGCCGAAGGTTGGGTCTCAGCGACGGAAGGCCTCACTGACTGTGACAGGGCAACGCACAGCAATAATGGAACTGCCCTCTCCACTTTGCCAGGCCTCCCGCCCGCGCCTGATTCACTGCTCTGCTTTTTCCGTGAGTGCTTGTCGGTGTCGTCTCAGTCTCTGGATTTTCCGATTCCCTTTCCCCTCCTCTGCCCAAAGGAAATGGCTCCACGTCTAGGGCACGGCCGTCTCTTTACTCAAATAGACAGGGAGGAAAATGTGCCGCGCGCGGACTGACTGATCAGAGTTAGAGCATTCGTCCTGCAAACGAGACACCCGGTGTTTGATTCCAGGCGGGTCAGGGCGAAGCTTTGGGCGCGTTTCCTTACTCCACGCAAACGCACGCCCGGTAATAATCTCTCGAAAAATAATAACAATAATAAATCGGTCATTTTCATTCCAAGAGTGTTTGTGGGGGGGGGACACTGCTGTGCGCAATTGGCCGCCTCGTTTTGCCCACAAATATACAGTCAGTGCACTTTGCAGTACATTCTGTTGAGCGCATTGGGACGTCTAGAAGACGTGAAAAGCGCTGTGTTGAAATATAAAAATTATCATTATATTATGATAATCGGTCAATCAACCCATGGCTGTTTGCGACACCCTGCCGAGTGCATTCGACTGCCGCGTTTCGCCCACAAAATATACAGTCAATTGACTTTAGATTTCTGTGTAAAGCGTTTTGAGTTGTCTCGAACGGGTGATTAGAAACTATGTCAAATGGAAGGATTATTATTATTTCTGCTGGCTGCAACCTAAGGCCCCCCTCGGGCTCACAGACGATGTCTAGGAGAGAAACGAACATCATTGCCAACATTAGGGGAATGAGCTATGAGCAGCCATTAGATAAGACCTAATAGAGGTTTTTAAGATCATGAGGGGATTCGACAGAGTAAACAAGGATAAACTATTTCCACTGGTGGGTGTATCAGTGACTCGTGGTCACAGATCTAAAATAGGTTCAAAAAGAAGCAGAGGTGAGGGAGGAAAGGAGACATTTTTTCACACAGCGAGTTGTTCGAATCTGGAACGCACTGCCTGAAAAGGTGGTGGAGGCCGATTCAATAACAACTTTTAAAAGGGAGGTAGACATTGATTTGGGGAGGATGGGTTTGCGCGGTTATGAGGGAGAGAGCTGGCGAGTGGGATTCAATTGCTCTTTTTAAAGAGCCGGCACAGACTCGGGTGGGCCGAATGTAAGATTCTATGATTCTGTGATTTGAAGACAGTTTGGAACAGAGAGATGCTAGTGGGGAACTTGCTGGAGGTATATAACATATTCAATCGGATTGAAAAATATAAGGTTGAACATGGGGGTGTTGGGGGGGGGAAACCATTGGGAACCATTGAGATCTAATTGACTGAGGGAACAGTCTCCGTAGACTGAATGGCCTCCTCCTGAATCCTATTGTCCTATATTCCATGTATTCACAGCTGCTCGTGGCAGTTTGCAGTATGGAAATTAGCTGCCGCATTTGCCTACTGCAGTCAGCGCGCTTGACAGCAATTACCCGTGAGGAACTTTGAGATGTTTCGATGCTATTCTTGCCGCATTAAAGGCAAAAAATAATACCAGCAGTCGGTGTGAACGCCTAAATTCCAGAGTGTCGAGGGTTGTCCAGGACTTTTACTAACTGGTATCAACGTATTGGCCGCACTCAGCCGGCCTTCCAGAGGCAATAAAAGACTCTATAAAAAGGATCATATATAAAGCCACAAATGCACAGTTCTTTCAGTAACTGGCGCAATCTCCGCGTAAAGCCAGCAGCTCACAGCACTCAATAAAACAGCCTGTTATCAATCAATCATATTGGGCCAGATCAATATTCAGTGCCGGCGTACACCACTGTGTTGGGGAAGCAGGCAGGCAGTCTCTGCTGTGAATGAACTGTGCGCACTGTTTCCTCATCGGTTTACAATAATAATCTTAATAATCCTTGCATGCGATGTGGCGTCCGATCGGGTCTTCGCGACGTCCCAAGGCTCTTCGCGGGCGAAACGCGGCAGCCAATTGCGCACAGCGGCGCCTCGCCAACAGTTGCGGATTGAGTAGCGTCGTCCCCACCTCTGTCCCCATCGTCAATTCGCTATCGGAGTCAAGGAAATCGACACAACGACAACAACAACTTGCATTTACACAGCGCCCTCCGCCCGGGGTAGGGTCCCGGGTCACTTAACAGATGTGTGTTAAGACCGATTTCAATCGGCGCCTTGTGAGGAACGTTCCATGATCGGTTATGTTTGTAGTGGAATTAATCACTACAAGTTTTTCTCGTTACAGATTTGTTGGCTCCCATGCGTGCGCCAAGGCCACACATGAACTCCTCCACTGTAAGATCTCCGTGAAGTACCTGCCCCCCCCCCCCCCAGCCACTTGAACGAGCTAGAAAGCATCTTTGAGCTCTTAGCAGAGACTGTGGCGCTCTGGGGGTGGACTTGTCTGACGGTTGACAGTACTGAACTCTGGGAATCATCTCAGCGATGGGTTGGGAGTCAAAGGACAAGTGTGCACCGTGTGCTACAGTGCCAGGACCCAATGTCATCAGAGAACACAAACGCAACGAAGGTTTTGGGGGTTTCATAAGGCACTGCTTTATCAGACAGCTGAGGCTACAACTAGAACATTGTGTGAAAAGGAGGCTTTCGAAGAGGCAGAAAGTCTGCACGCGGAAAGTAATTAATCTGGAGACCGTCTGGTTCTCGACCAAAGAATAAAGCTGGAACGTCTCAATCGCTGATCAGCTCTCTCGTGGCTCTGGGTACTGAGACCCGCTCTGACCTGATGATGTGAGGAACCCCACTCTGTTCCCGAGGCTTCTCAGCTGCATGGTTTGATCTCATCCTGCCCTTTTAACAAACACCCGACCATCTAAGTCGGACGTCCTACTCCATCTTCATTCTGAATGAGAATCACTAAATATACACCCGCCGCAGAACTTTCACAGAACTGTTTATCCTACGAAGCACTTTGAGACATCTCGGCAAAGTAAGGCGTTTCATCAAATGCAAAGATTAATATTATCATTATTGTTTAATGTTAACAGTCAAATTGAACCCTCAGTAATCCACCCACTCGCAGCTCCTCAACACAAGCGACATGCCAGCAAACTCTGTCATTTCTTACACTGGCTTGCTAACTTGTCAACAGCAGGAAACTCTAACAACAGGTAGTTAGAACTCACGGTAATTCTGTATTACCAACGATGAATGATCTGTTGCTAGCATTTCTGGAACGAGCAATAGCCAGAACAATTTGGAAACTAGTCATAACCAGGACAATGGCTTAGCCGGTGATAACCAGTGAGATTCCTTAACTAGTGACCACCAGGAGAGTTTGCTAACAAATGGCAACCAACAACAACAAAATACAACAACAACCACACAAACTAAATTATATTTATCGAACGCCTTTCACGTCGGGAGGATATCCCAAAGCGCTGAAACCAAGGTGGTTTTACAACCAGTGTTAACCAGGACAGTTCACTAACTAGTGATAACCCAGGCGACTGTGTAAACCCTTGCTGATTGGCATGATCCCTGCCCACCGGGTGTGGGTCTCGGAAACGGGAGACTTTGCCCCTCGCCGAACATGTGTGAGCAGAGAGTTGAGACTGACTCCTGGAGCTCGAGTCTCGAGGAAAATCGAAGGGTTAGCGTCAGTCACTGGGGAACGAGCGGCCCCACTTCCACACGCAGACCCCCAAAACACATGCAAACCATTAAGGAGCTGGACTGTTGAACATTCCAGGAGAGTCCCAGGAGATGGTGGGGGGGGGGGGCGGGGGGGGAGGGCTCGCTGTGTATTTACACTAGAGTAACAGACTACCCAAGTGCCCAGCCGAAGCTGTAACAAAGCTCCCGCCTGAGCTGTCTACAGAGGAGCAGATCCCGTGATTTTACGGCATTGGTCGGGGTGGCCTTGGAATACGCGGACGGTCTAACGAGTCAGAAAGGCAAGGCGGAGAGAGGAGCGCGGCTGGGTATTGGCTGATGTGGGACGTGGCACGAGATAAGTTCGGATCTCTCTGCCGCTGGTGTTGTCTGCCGCAGCAGGCTCCGCGATCCTTTCACCCCCGCCCCCCACCCACAGCTCACCCCCTGTCCTCGCTCAGCTCTACTACAGTTGAATTCAAGTTCCTTTGTCCTCAATTTAGAAATGTAGTAACAGGAGTATAGGCTATTCAATCCCTTGAGCCTGTTCCACCATTCTATAACATCATGGCTGACCTGTACCTTAAGTCTAGTTAACCGTCCTTGCCCGTGTCCCTTAATATTCTGACCTAGCATCTAATCTGTCCACCTCTGTCTTGAAAATGTGAATGGACCCAACACCCACAGCTTTTTGTGGAGAGAGTTCTCCACATTTCCTTGAGTGTTTGGGTGAAAAAACTGCCTCCCAATTTCACTCCTAAATGGTCTGGCTCCAAGATTAATTCTCGGCAGCTTTGCTTCTTCTGCGATCTACAAAATGTCCAAACTGTCTTGGCTGCTTTCTCTCTCTCTCTCTCTCTCTCCCTCTCTCTCTCTCCCTCTCTCTCTCTAGGGCTGTTTCATGTCCCCTCCCTACTGATCTCCACCACACACACGCACACACACACCATTGGTGGCCAAGCTTTCAACTGATCTGCCCCCCCCAACTCTCTGCAACTCTGTCCTGGAAACCTTCCGCCTCACCACCTCCCTCTCCACTTTTGAATCCTAAAGCCTTAAGCCTATCTTGAATGCCTGCCCTTTGGCCACCGTCCCGCCATTTATCCTCTCCCTTCCCCCGCCGCCCCCACCACCTTCCACAGCACACCCCATCTCCAACTCCCAGTTCAGTTGCATCAGGCACTTTGAGATGTCTTCCCAAAAGGCACAGTATAATGTAAATTGACGTTACAGTTCCCTCTGGTACTGAGTTCTTTCCCAGTCATGACCGCGCACTCCCAGAACACTCGCTCTGTCCCTCATCACCCCCCACCCAACCCCCCCCCCCACCCCCCCCTCCGCCATCACACTCCCCTGCACCTGAGCCAAGAAAGAAATCACGTTTAAATAAGAAAATTAACTAGATCTGGTGACAATCATTAGATTTAATTGTGAAGCTATCTTTTCTCAGCTGTGCCTTCAGCACGTGTTGTCAGTCAGGCTGTGAACGAAAGGAAAAAGCCTCTAAAATGTTTCAACGCTGCCCGATATAGACAGGAGGCAGCGTGAGGCTGGCTGGGTGGGTGGGTGTGAGCTACTTTGAGACGCAAGCCCCACAGTCCCACAGCCCCAGCCAGGGGCATCTGGGGCCCTGACATCTCTCACTCCCGCCGCGAGCCGTTGCTTTCGCTCTTTCCCCCGAATCCCTCTGTGACACGGCGCTGTTTGATTTGCCTTTGTTCAGTTGAGGTTCCCTTCTCTTGGGTCCCGACTGTGTCTTGCTTACTGCAGCAATTTCGGGGGCTGGAGAGGTGCTGGAGAGTTGGAGCTTGGCCCAGACTGTCTGGATCTGGCTCAGCGGAGGAAAGGTCTATTGTTTGCTTTGGCACTCGCTCTGTGTTCTTCCCTTCCAGCCAGTGACCTAGGGAGGGGGAGGAAGGGCAGGCTAGCTTTCCACCCTTCCCCCCCGCGCCGATCGCAGGCTGTGCCCCTATCACTGACTCGCAACAAGGCAGCTTCTTCTTTGCTGCATGTTTTCCCTTGGATCGTCTCCTCCGTTTAACCCTTTACCCTCCGAGCTGCGAGATGATGGGCAGGGAGCTGTATGGTGTGTCTGGGGCCCAGGGAGCTTGTATGGTGTGTCTGGGGCTGGCTGTCAGAGAAATTAGCTGCCACAGCCTCGGATTGGGGGTGAAACCACATTGAGAATCCACCAGCTCTCTCCCTATTCACACCATCAGGTCACTGGCCCACTCCTGACCCTCTTCCGCAGACAAGTTTGTTCCACTTAATAAAGCCTCTTTCTCTCCAGCTCGGCTTGTGTAAGCCACAGGCCTGAATTTCTCCTCGTCTCAGTCACTGACACACAGTCGGCTTAAAGTTTCACGTCGCGTAATCTGAATTTGGGGGTGGGGGAGGGGAAATCCATCCATTCACTTTGAACGTTTTAAAGTACAGTCGCTTGCCGGGCAAAACGCAGTCACTGCATTCCACCGTATATGCCGTAAAGCGCTTTGAGACATCCCTCCCGATGTGAAAGGCACCCACACAAACGTCAGATGGGCTGTGACAAAGAAACGGCTCCCAGATTTAAACCTGAAATTCTGAACGTTACAGTATTCCGTGCAATCTGGGATTTCACAACCACGATAATAATAATAATAATAATGATCCTTGCATGTGATCTAGCGCTTTCCACATTGTATCAACATCTCAAAGAGCTTCACAGAATATATAAAGTGAACATACAATTCACTATCAGGTGAATTGACCGTATATTTGTGGGAGAAACGCGGCAGCCAATTGCGCACAGCAGTGTCCCCACAAATAGTCATGGGTTGAAATGACCGATTTTATTCTTGTTTATTTTTGGAGGGATTATTATTAGGCACGCGCGCACGTATGTGTGGAGCAAGGAAACGTGCCCAAGGTTTTCACCCTGACCTGCCTGGATTTGGACACAGGTGAGTGCTCTATCCACTGAGCTACAGCGCTGCTGGGAGCTCGAGTGTGACAAGCTCCAGAGACACACGCATCTCAGAGGGCAAGATATTTCTGTACGAGACTGAAGTCGTGGCGAGGTCTGAGATAAGAGAGCAAGATCCGTTCCTCTTCCCAGTCTTGCCAATGGAGTCTTGTAGCTCAGTGGTTAGAGCACTCGCCTTACAAGCCAGAGAGCCGGGTTCAATTCCAGCGCTAGACTAAATTATTATTATGTGTAAGTGGAGAGAGGCAGGAAGCTGCACGGGGCTGGGACAGACTGCTGGACACACCCTACGTACATCGCTGCCAACTTAATAACATTGGTTTTCAACGCCGCCCAACCAATAAATAGCCCTGGACTGGGTTTATTGCTCAGTGCATGTGTAACAACATCTCAGCACTTCCTTCCTAAAATGATTACGAATGGAATTTGTAAAGGGAATGGACTGGGTGGTGCAGTGGGTGAGACACTGAGCTTTCACCTCCAGGGTGAACGCCAGCCCAGCTGTGTGTCAGTGCCTCGCATCGTACCTTCCGGTGGATTGCGGCTAAGAGAAGCGGAGAGGAAACTTTACTCTGTATCTAACACGTTCTCTGCCTGAGCTGGGAGTGCTCGATGGACAGTGTAGCCAATGTACGTGTACGTTTCTTTTTTTACCAGACGTTTATCGTGATAATAATCCTTGCATTTGACATCGCGCTTTTCACATCTTATCGACGTCTCAAAGCGCTTCACAGAATGTCCCATAAAGTGAGTTGACCGTATGTTTGTGGGTGAAACACGGCAGCCAATTGCACACAGCCGTGTCCCACAAACAGTCGTGGATTGAAAATGACCAATTTTTATTCCTCGTGTTGATTTTTTTGGAACCGATTATTATTAGGCGCGCGTGTGTGGAGTAAGGAAACTTGCCCGAGGTTTCGCCCTGATCTGTCTGGATTCGAACACAGGTCTCACTCTTGTAAGACGAGTGCTCTAACCCACTGAGCTACAGGAGCTCCACAGTGACGGCGCCAAGAGGTTTTTGCGACAATAGAGTTAGGTTATCATGAGGTTCGGTACAAGGTTCCATCACACCGCGATCAAGCCACGGTAGCCATCTGAAGTGGACAAGCTACAATCGTGCAGGACACTGAAGACAGACACGGAGGCGTCTGTTGCCTGGAGGAGGTCATGGAGCTCTTGTGGAAAACACCAAATGAAATCCTGAAAGGAACAAAGGCAGGAACTCTTTCCCGACGAGACTTGCTGTGACACGGAGCGAGGATCTAGCACCCCCCCCCCCCCCCGTTTTACGTCCCATCCAACAACGAACTCCGACCAGGCTTCCCCACCCTCAGAAGTACTGGAGTAAAACACATTCCCAATCGCTGTGTCTGCCACGTGAGAGCCCTGAGCGAGAACTCGACCTGCGCTACAGATACAGCGATTATGATCCAAGCAGGAGAGTGAAGACCCTATTGAGTTTGTCACATACACACAAACACACACACTCACACACAATATGTTGGTGGACACAGATATCAAGTTACTGTTCTGTGTGTTGCAATAGCCCTTGCTGGCCAACTCTCTCTCTATGCCCAGTGAATACCCACCTGATTGTCTAAGCTGAGAGTTCAATGAGCCCGCCTGCTGTGTGTTAAATCAGCATCTCGAAATGCAAAGACTTTGTTCCTATTTACTGGATTCAAAATATTTATACATTTCCATCATGAATAATACACTATTTTTTGGTAACCTTTACTCTACTGAATAAACAGCGACTCTGAACGGTTTCACAGTGAGCAACTCGCACCCCTGTAGAATAAACAGTGATTGCAATACAGTTAAGCAGCCGATAAACCCTCACCTTACTCGATAGACAGTCACTCCGAATTGCACACAGACAGAACAACCCCCTTCAGCCCTACTCAATTGACAGTGGCTCAATACAGGTAACTTGCCACTTAAATGCTCCTCACTACATCCAATTGTCTGAACGCCACGATAAATACTCAAGTAACTTTCCTGAAAGCAAGGGTGGCAGCAAATATTCGCGCGCATGTGAAAGTCTAGGTAAAAGCCATGAGGTCGATGATCATTTTATCTAAAGGATTTCTTGGAAGAAAACTGGGAGAAACTTTCTTTGATTCCAAGAAAGCAGGATGACTCCCTCCAGGGAAAGATAGAGAGGAAGAGAGAGAGAGAGCGCATTCCAAACCAACAATCTATCTCTAGGATTTCCATGTGTAGGTCGATGAATGGAAATCTCAGCTGGGTTTGGAGACTCTTAGGCAACGGTGATGGGTTTCTGCGTGCGTCAGACACCCGGCTGACCCCCCCACTCCCTCCTCCCCCCCCCCACACCCCTCCCAAATAAAATAACAACAAATAAAGGCATGTCCTGAACAGGGAGACAGATGTTAGTTTAATGTTCAATGCAATGGATGGCACCTCCGTCAATTCTAACTGAGCCAAGCTGCCATCTTGTCCAAGCCACGCAGTGAGTGAGTCTCACTTTACTGAATAGGCAAAGGGCGGCTGGCTCGCTTATACGTTCAACATGAAATTCAGAGGAACAAGCTGCTAGATGAAGGGGGTTCAGCAATAAATATCATCAATTGTGATCTCAGCCATTAGGGGGCGGCGCTCTCACAAATATTGCCAATTTAATGTAAGTTATTCTTAAAGGAATGAGACTTTTCGATGCCTTGAACCGATGCTTACTGGAGTCAGCCCAGAGCAGCGTGGTCCAATGGGTGGCCAGCGGGCCACGTCCATCCCGAGACCCTTTCCAACTTTCCTACTTCTGCTTGGATTTGCCCCGGAATTTGTTGTTGAACGAAAGAAGCAGTTCCGTCCATCCCTCATGCTCTCCCTTTCCCTCCCTCGCTCCCTCCCTCGCTCCCTCCCTCCCTCCCTCCCTTCCCGTTTCCGTCCTTCTGCCCAGTCCAGTCCATCCCCACAGCCTGCTGGACTGTGTGTTCCTGTGGCCAATGGCTTTCAAGTTAAACAACAATATTTACAGAGCTAATGACAGGCAGCCTAGCCTCCCTCGGTGGGAATGGGCTGAGATGTTTAATTGCGTGGAAGAGAGTCAAGGTTGGTTGGTGATGTCACGAGGAATCCGTTTGGCCTCAGCCGAGTGGCTCCTCCCGAGACATCGTAAAGATGCCGCTGTGCGCGGGCTCAAGTTATTTCAGTCCAGTGATAAACACAGTGAGAACACAACAGCTACAATTGCAGGCGGCCAGCCTCGCAGCCCTGACACCGAGGTATTGGCTGTGTCCCAGCAGCAGAGGGCAAGACACAGACAGCTCGGGAGCTTACAAAGCGTACAACGCAGTATGGAGGCCATTTGTCCATTCTTCTGGGTCCACTTCACCGCTCTGAAGGCATACCCTGGCAAGTCCGCAGCTTGCGAAGGGAAGAGGCAGGTGGCCTGGCGAGCAGACCGTTGCCAAATATGTAGCCTAGAGGAGATGGATGCGCGGCTTGGTGGGAGGGGGTGGGGGGGGTCTCAAGAATCCATCTTGCCCTGTGCGTGAAACGGTAGAAGGTGTGCAGGTGGGCGGGTGAACACGGAGGAAGGCTAGAGTTTCATCACCCGTCAAACGCGAGTCAGGAAAAGGGGGGTGAACAAGGGCCAAGGCTCACCCCCCGGGTTGCTCAGTTTGCCTCACCTCGTTAACCCAAAAGGGGGCTCGCGGTGAGGTGCCAGCTTTCTCTGCTCTCAACCGTGCCCACAGCTGGCAGGCACGGGCGATCCGCGCGGCTGCTGTGGTCTTGTTTACCTTGTTAATTTCAGAGGTGGTGGTGGGTGGGAGGGGGGGGGGGCGGAAGTAAAAAGAGTTTTAATTGCTCGAAATTAATGTTGGGAAAGCCAGAGTGATTAGCAATCAATCACTGTGATGGAGGTGTCGGACCACCCACCACGCCCCAGCCACCAGCCTCACAACATCTATTATTGATAGAGTTTGCAGCAGATCCTAATTAACTCTGGCATCCGCCGTAACAATTGTTGTGTTCTGCCGGCGGAGGGGGGGTTTGGGGGGTAGGGGAGGTGTGGGCTGGGGAGGAGGGTGCGAGGAGGAGGAGGAGGAGGATGGGGGCTGGGGGAGGGGAGGGTGGCGGAGGGGAGGGTGGCAGGATAGGAAAACTAACAGCTGTACTGCCATTGGCTCCTTCTCCCTGGCCAGACTCTACAGTGCGGGAACGAACGCTGAGGTCTAAGTACATAATTACAATATTAACACCAGCTATGTGCAAACAAACAGACACTTAGTCAGGCAGCAATCAGCTGCTGCTGAGATTCCGCAATTAGGACCCACATGGGGGCCTAGCTCTGCCAGAGTACCTGCCAACATGCCTCTCAGCACTTGAACTCAGTCCTTCTCCAGCATCTCATGCCCTGACCCTTTGCTCCCTGGAACCCATTCGAAGCCTCAGTCTCTCAACCCCCCGCTCATTCTTTGACGCTCATTCTCCGTCCCTCATTCCCCAGCCCTGTGATCCGGTTCACTCATTGACTTCATTGAATCACACTGGCGTGAGGGGCTCTCTGTAAACCCGAGTTGTCAGCTTTGTTTGGCTCGCTGGCCCTCAACTCGTGACCCTCACTCTATTCCCCTTCATCCCTGAACTCCCTCCCAACTTCCTGACCTGAGTAGGTTCATATTGGTGGTGGATTGGATTGAGGATAGCTGTGATTTGGCGGTGGTGAGTTTGCATGAGATCGAATTTTCCTTTATTTGTTGCAATGTTCCTCAGCCCGAAGGCTCAGACACTCGGTGGTTTCTGTTCCACACATAATACCACACGATTAAAGCAAAAATAATTAAATTACATCCTATTGGATTTCATGCCATATCGAACACACATTCAATAATGTTTAACAAACCTGCGGAGTGCAGATTAACCTGACGGGGGTCATTTATTTCACCAACCACTTCTCGTGGACTTGTTCTAATATTAACCCATGCAGTGACAATGCACTCAGTGCTGTGTGTGAGGAACAAACGCAAGGCTCTCACTCAAAATGCTTGGTGGCTTGTTCTATTCTGTTGGGTGTCAGATGTGGGCTCAATGTGGCAATACTCAATGTGGTCAAGCCCCTCTCCTGGGTCAGGGTCACTTACCGCAATTTGACTTCCACAGTCAACTTGAGATCCGGCTGAGATGCAAATTGAGGTGTTGAGGTTTCATCTGTTACACTGTCTGCAATTTCCCCCCACCCACCCCCCCATCGGTATTCTTAAGCAAAAATTCTCCACCTCAAGCAAAATTGACCCAATGTATCTGATTATCTTGCACCTTGTTTCAGCGTATCAGTACCTTGGGAAGTCCTCCCGACATGAAAGGCCCTCTATAAGTGTAATCGTGTTGTTGTTGTACCAACGAATCAGAAGACTGGGAATGGTATGGGTTAATGAGATCACCGTAAAGTAAAACTGATGGCTGGTCATCAGCTTCTCGGGGATTGAGATTGACAAATTCTAATTTGCTGTTTGCGGTGAGCTCAAGTGAGTTAGCAGTACAGATAGTAACAGACAGTCATTATACGGGGCTCACTTCTGCTCCCTTCTGGGCCTTGGCATGGTTCTGACTTTCCTCCACTCAGAACACACACCAATTAACAAGATAGTTGAACACGAGCCAGCGAACAGTTAGCTTGTGTCAGGAACACTCTTAGGAAGTGGAACACCTTTGCTCTGAGTGTTGAACTTTCCCCTGTCTGTTTTGGCACGAGTCGGTCTTTACTCTCGAGTGGAACATTTGGTACCTGACCTCAGAATTCAGAAGTCATCTTCAACGAATATGCTGATACACAACTCTTCCTTTCCCCCCCCCCCCCCCAACTTTTTTTCCGAGAGAACACAAGATGGAGTTGAGCCAAGGCTTGCACCAATCCCTAGTGCCTTTCATGGGCTTGGACCTGAGCTCGGACATGTAACTGTATATTTAATGACGGGAACTTTTCCTATCGAGGCTTCAGCAAAGAAAAAGAAGACTTGCTTCTCTGCTCTCTTGGGTTCCCAACATTTCCCTTCAAATAATGATACCCTGCTTATTGGCACAACTTCATTAGAAACTAAGGCTGTGAGCTCATCTTTGGATGGGACACTGGATCATTAGTTAGAATCTATGGGTGCCAGCCCAGATGGATGTCCTTTGGACTCTTCCAATTCTTATCAAGCAGTCAAGGCTTCCACTTGGTACTCCAAATCCCTACGAGAGGCCACTTTGGAGACGGATCAAGAGGAGGTCAGACATCATGTTTTGTCGAGTGCTTTCAAGTGATCAGGAAAGTATGTCAATGATACATCAAATGCGGCGTTGAGAATGGAGAGGACAAAGCAGCTGCATGAAGCCTTCAGTGAAGAGGATCAGAGCATGGCCTCAATGGCCTAGGGTTTGGCTCCAAGCCTGTTCTCAAGATAGCACCTGAAGTTAGAATGTGACATTGCATCTGGGGCAAATGATCAGATTCTCTTAAACAGGGGAACAATGCAGCCATCAGCAGATGCGTGACGAGCTGTGTTTCCTCCTACTTGAGGACTCCTTCTTTGTCCCATGCATTTCCAAAATGCTTGATCCCAATAGCTTGCCCCACCCAGATTTTGGGGGTAGATGACAACTGACGTCTCGCCTCCAATGCACACCCACCCACCCAAAAAACCACACTGCAAATGGTCACAACCCTCAAATGGTTGAACACAAACATCAGAAAACATCTTTTCTTGATTAGGTTCCCTTTCCCTTTTCTCCTGAAGCAACAATACAGTGTGTGATGTGTGCACATTGTATCACACATATCACATACCAGCCCCCACCCTCCCCCAGCCCACTCCCCCTCCCACCCTATTTGTAAAAATCGCAGCTTTTCCTCATTTATGTTTTTTTGTTTCTGTCCGAGTGAATCTCTTTGCTTTCGACTGTCTTTAAACAAACAAATATCTCCTCTCCTCTCTATCTATTTCACTTCTATAAACATTTCTCTTATCTATCTATGTGTTTTTGTCTCTAAAATAGCAACCCAACTTTCTCTCTGAATGCCTCTCTCCCCAGCTGAAATCAACAGATCGATCAGCAAATGACTTCTGCTTCCTTTCTATCAGGAGCTCCCTCCTCCCTCATTCTTCCCAATTGAGCTCTATTTTCTGTCAAACAAATAATGCCCTCTCCCTCTCTCTCTCCCTCTCTTGCTTGGTCTCAAACTAAACTCAAATTGTTCTTTGTAAATTGGTTTCTCAAGATTAGCTTCATTATTTTTGTCCAGATGAATGATTCCTACAGAAACAAAGCAGCCTTGTGTCTCTCCGTCTAAACCCAGGACTATGCGCACTCCTTTACTATGTGCCTCAGTAACATATGGAACATATGTAACACATTATATTGCTATGAATATAATGACATAT
This sequence comes from Hydrolagus colliei, assembly GCA_035084275.1. Taxonomy (NCBI): domain Eukaryota; kingdom Metazoa; phylum Chordata; class Chondrichthyes; order Chimaeriformes; family Chimaeridae; genus Hydrolagus; species Hydrolagus colliei. The sequence goes on along the minus strand of CM068761.1, from coordinate 2,550,207 downwards.
TACAATGTAAATATTACAGATTGGTGCAGACTGTAACAACATACTGTAACTATCTATATACTGTATATATTTTTTTAAATTCAGGAAACTGTATTGCTGAGCAGAGTGGTCAGATAGGTGGCAAATACAGTTTAAGCATTAAGAAAATAGGAATTAGTACATTTGGGGAAAAATACAAAGGAACGAAGATTGGCTGGTGGTATTGGTGACCCACAGTCACCACACTTTGCACAGTAAAGCCAGTTATCCTCCAATATGAAAGGCAGTATGCCAAATGTAAGGATTGTTATGATGAACAGAGAGGTCTTGGATACACAAGGTGTATTGAAAGGTGAAACTGCAGATAGAAAGCCCATAGAAAGTATAGCACACCAAATACACAAGCAGCTAAGGGATGTGAAACATTTTGTGTTTGCAGCCTCAATGCCCGCCCTGGCCCTTCAAGAATTAGTCGCCAAATCTGCTGGGTTTCACCTGCTCGACTGTCTGAGAATTTCCCATCATTTACCAACAAAACAGAGGCAATGCTGATGAGAAAAATAGCGCATTTCTATCGGAGAGCAACATCCAACATCCCAAAGCAATGACCGAGCCCTGAGCACTGACTGACTGAGCGCCTTTCACCAACATCATAGACCCCCTGATTCTTGCTCACTGCCTTGCATATACACACACACACACACACCATTATCCACACATTCACCAAACCCCATTGAATTCCTGTCACCATGTGAAGCCCCACTCCCATCGCCTCACAGCATGTTGCTGCCTAATATATCATCTAACCTCTCTCAGACATTCCTGAATTTGAAAAGAATCATGTGAATTGGAGTGAATGTGGTTTGAAGTGTGCTTGGTGAGCTTTCAGCTATCCAGAACCTCTTCAATAGCCAACATCCCCAGAAGCCCGCGCCTGTTAAATTCACTTGTCATTTGGAAGCTGTTTTTCCACAGTCCTTTAACGAGGTTCCGGCTTCCACATTAAGATGGAAATTTTTTGAAAAATTCCCGCAGAAACTTCACTGTTTCAGGCAATGCGTCAGCTGAGCTTTTCAGGCTGAAACTAGTTGATGTTTGAGCTTTGTGGCTCACATATACCCTTACCCCGTTCTCCATATAGCGGCTGATCCTGAGCAGAGGCTCTCATTTTTAACAAGTTTTCACATCCTAAAGAGCAACTGAATTGCACTTACTCGGCTAATTTGATGCCGTTCCGTATCAAGCTTGCCTCCCGGCTCTGCAGACTTGAATGCAGTGTTTGCTCCATTGAGAACACTGTAAACAAAAGACACCTCTGCTGTGGGGAACAAACAGTAGCGGACACAGAAGGATTGAGATGTGTATAAACTACTCCATTAAAGAGCGATCTCCGGTACAGCCAATCTGCTCTGTGTATATCCCAAAACTCGGTCCCGCTCCATTCAAGAAGCCTTGATGGGAGCCAGCTGGTCTTCCTCGGCTGCAACGCACACATTGGGAGAGATGGAAAACTGGGATAATCCCAGGAAATATTTAAATGGATGATAGATTGACGTGGGCTTGATACAGTCACTTTGTCAGGTTGTCATGATTTGAACGACCAACTTATTATTATTTAAAAAAATGTAAATGGATTTTTTATTACCCACGGAAAAGCGATCCGCCAATGGTCTAAAAACCAGGCGTGTAGAGTAAGGAAACTTGCCTAAGGGTTTCTCCCTGCCCGGGAATCGAACCAGATCCTCTTGCTTGTGAGGCGACTGCTCTAACCACTGAGCAACAGGACACTCCTTGTAATGTTTTGAGGCTTGTTCCTCACACACAGCCCTGGCAATGAGGCATGCGTGTGGAACCATTTATTGTTTGTGTGTGCTCAGGGCCAGAGACGCTGCTACAATCAATCAGCCAGCCATGCCTGATACAATCTTTTTTGGGAAGCAAACCTGCACTGTGTGAATAAATAGGGTTTGCAACACACAGTCAAGAGCATCGTCCTTGTCATCCAGCTCTGTCAATCAACCACAGATTGCATGCTCCAAGGACCTAGGTATCGAGGAGTTTGTGTTCCAAGGGCATGATCGTTCCGGGATACATAGATGGTTCAAAGCCCTGGTTCCTGCATTGACATCTCATTGATTGATCCCATCAGATCTCTGGACTCACCGGTTGTCAGCTTGGCTCACTCTCACCCCTGGGTCAAAAGTCCCCCTTTTGGGAATTCAAGCTCATAATCCACTCCGACTCTACAGTGCAGTAGTAGGAGGGGGGTTGTGGGGGAGTGCCTTTGGTCAGATGCCTTTGGACATTGAACTGAGTTGATCCATTCAAGTGGATGTTGTCAATGATCCCAGAACAACATAATAGAAAAGGGATCTATGAAAATTAATACCTGATCACAATTACCCGTGAGGTACCTTGTAAAAGTGTACCATGTTTATGGTGGTAGCACTACCACCATTACCATGGTACTTTTTTTACAAGGGATATGAGTCACTTTAACATGCAGCCACTATATCAACTGAGCCTAGTATTCATTATTATTATTTTTATTATTGAGTTTCTGTTCCTGAGGAGTTTGAGGAAGAGAAGGGGTGGGGGGGTAAGAAGCCAAAGAACCATCAATCATTCCACAAAGCTGTAGAAATCTACAACACCGCAGGAGGCTATTTAGCCCATCTATAACCTGCAGTGTAGGCCATGTGTGTCACATCACCAAGCCCTGATTGTTCCACAACAATGAGCTCTTTCACCTTGCAAGCGAAAGACTTGGGTTCGATTCTAGACAGGGCAAGTTTCCTTACTCCACACGCCTGATAATAAACCCTCAAGAAAAGAAAACAATAATAATTTGGTCATTCCAATCCACGTTTGTGGGGACACTGCTGTGTCCATTTGGCTGTCGCCTTTCGCCCACAAATGTATGGTCAAATCACTTTACAGTACTGTATATCTTGCGAAGCGCTCTGAGACATCTGGTGATAAAGTGCTATATCGAACGCAAGGATTATCATCATTATTAGGTACTGCCATCTTCAGACCTCTCGTCTCGTTCAGTGGCATTTCGCATAGTGTGTACGCAATAAGTCCAATCCAATTCTAGCCTTAGATGTGGAGCCGTAGTTCCAGGGTAGTGTTGAGCTCTGCTCTACCAGCTGGGGCCTCCACTGCTCCACATCAAACACCAGGGAGACAAGGCAGAGACAGTGACCAGTGACCAGTGACATTTCAGCACTGTTGGCAAGGACCTGGGATGCAAGGTAGCTCACTCGCAACTCGCAAGCGTCTGCCATTGAACCTGCGGTTCTTTAAACTCTGCTGGGTGCCGTTTTCCATCAGAATTCTTCGCCCTGTTCGCTAACTCTACGTCCTTTACCATTTCAGATATCTGTCCTTGGTATCACCGTGCACAGCTGGAGGCCTGAATGACTGAGTCAGTCACATTGCGAGTCTTTTCTGGTCGAGGAATGTTCTAGAGTGGGAAGAGTTAACCTTCGGGCCTGTTGCTGAGGTCATTGTACCAAGCCTTTCAGCCCTACTGACAGCTCAACCCGTTGTCCTCAGATACGCTCAATGTCACCAGAGCAGATGAGACATCTGCAGTTGTCCCTAGTATTAACAGACACTATATAGGCAGACACAAACCTACTATAGACAGACACAAACCTGTGTCCTGCAGGGGAAATAGACAACAGGAATAAGTAACCAGGGAGAGTTTGTGTAACCTTGTATCTTTGTCATCCAGGGAATAGGTGGATGGGACATCTTATTCATAAGATCGCACCTTGCAACACTTCCTCTAAAACTGTCTTGCTGACAGCCTAGACTATTACTTTAAGCCCCAATTGAAGGCTTGCACACAAAGGCAAAAATGTGCCAACTGAACCTGTGTTAACGCAAAATACAGGCTTCATGTCACCCAGCCCAACATTCCAGTCCATTGTGTAGCACTGGGATATAAAGCAATCCAGGTGGATTATCACCGCAGTGTAAAAAAAATACACCAGGAAAGTGAACAAGAGAGATGGAAGAAAGTGGAAATGCAATAATGAAAAAAAAACTTTTATTGGAAGAAGTGGCTTCTGAGCCATGTTTATTTTGTGGATTTGAGCTACAGCCAATGGAAGGATTGAAAGGACAGGCTAGCATGGAAACACAAGGAACTATTAACAGCTTGTTGGCTGCCGGCAGAGATTACACGTGTCCATGTCAACACCAGGAAAAATCTCTCTGCCACTCTTTTCAAGTTCCAAGTCAAACTCCATCAAATAAACAATCCCTTTACAATTAGGAACACCAAATTTTCCTTCTTGATACAAAATGCCCATTCCTTTCAGCACACCACATGAGCTTTGATGGTTTTTGAAAGGTTGGAGTGTTTTTTTCCCTCAACCTATTTCTTCTGTATGGTTCTGGACTCCCTTTGTCTCCTCAAAGTAGTTGACGCCTTTACCTTTCAGTTAGGAGTACTTGTAGGAGATAGGTGGAAGGAAGGGAGTGGAGGAGGGGTGATAGATGGCACCATCGAAGAGGAGGATCTTGAGGCAGACTTGAAGGAGGTTAGGGGTGGGGGCGAGATGGAGGGATTGCAGAATGGTTAGGGGCAGAGTGGCTGAAGGCTCGCCCAATGATGTTGGGGCTAGTGGGTTTGGGGACACTGAGCAGGCTGGAGGTCACCTAGCAAAGGGAGGTTGGTAGGGGATTAGGAGGTCACAGAGATAGGGTGCGGCAAGACCATGGAGGGCTTTCAAGGTGAAGCACTCGCGTTGAGAGCCGTAGAAAGCCAGAGTGCATCGCAAACGTAGTAACACACTCTCCTCCAAGGTGACAGCAGTGGGCAGCCCCCAATAAATGTCTCCTTGTAGAAACGTTTGCTTAAAATGTCACATTCTGTGTGCAGGGAGCGGGGGTGGAGGTGGGGGTGGAGGTGGGAGGATGGTAAGGACTCAGCGTGGGACCTCACGCGCTTGGGATTGACTTGTCCGCATTTTACAAAGCTAAGCAAATACTCTTGCCTCATTTCTTTGAAACCTATATTACCCACAGGCGGCCTGACCTGAGCTTTCACCCCCCCCCCTCCCCCCCTCACCCCCCATTCCTATGAGTGAATCTGTGAGCTGCGTTGAACGCAAGTCTGAAACCAGCATCTGGGAGCCATCAGTCTAGTACTCTGGGAAAGGAGGATTGCAGAACCCGCTCACTCCCCCTGACCTGCCTATCATCAGTGCATTCCTCAACCAAACTTCTAATCCAAACATACTTTCTGACTCCTTAAATAACATACTCCCATTCCCATGTGCTCTACTAGTAACATTTAACTCCTTCAGGCCTCTTAACAATGCCACTGGCTTAACTCTTTCCTAACAACTGAAGGAAAAGAGTAACCTATGGCAATTCTAAAACCACAAAGGAGCTAATAATTGGTGCCCACAATTCCTGAGATGCAGTGTCCCAAACTGAACTCAGTGCTCTAGGTGGGATCTGACTAAGTTCTCTATACAACTGAAGCACCATTTCCTCTCCTTTGTATTCCAGCCCTCCGTGAGTTATAGGACAACATCCCATTAGCCTTTTGTGATAACTTTCTTGTACCTATAAGCTTGTTTTTAATAAATTGTGTACGTGGACACCCAAATCCGATGCTCTGCGGTTCCCAGCAATTAGAGCCATCGTTTGGGGGTGTAAAAGTCATCATTGTCGCAAGTCGAAATTCAATGGAGATTATTTTTGAAGCATTGACCCACATCCACAACTTGTATTTAGATAGCATCCCTCCTGACAGACTGCATCTTAGAGCGCTCAACAGTGGCGGAGCCTGAAGCCGAGCCAGGAAGATGGGGGATGGAGGGTGTGGGGGGGTGGAGGTGACCGAAGGCACAGTCGAAAAGGAAGGTCTTCAAGATGGGATTGAAGGGAGAGAGTCTTGTGCCAAGGTACTAAGGATTCTCTGTCTGCTCACTGTGAGGTGGAATCAGTGAGTAGGGAGACCGAGACTCAGGCCCACTAGTCTCTGACATGCATGGGAGAGGAAAACTTGGAGAATTCACATTTCACGTTTCAAACACATGTTTCTCCTCAAGAGATATCATTAGCCAAACCTGGGAAACGGGACACGGTGGGTGGCACGGTGTGGAAGTGAAGCACCACCACCCTCCTGGAGTGCTGTAATGACACAGCAATCAGTGGCTTCAAAAACTCACTCCAACACACTTGTCAAGATGGGTCAAGATGGACTTCACGCCTAAGTGACAAGCCGGCCATGTTTCAGTGGGGGAATGGCAGAGCTCTCTGACGATTAATTGTTGGCAACACACTCGCCGCCAACACAGAACAGCTCTCTGACAAGCGCGCTGATTTATTACAGGCCCCAGCTACACACAGCAAAATCAATTGGCTGTTACCAACTGAGCCCAGGCCTGTCAGCAACTCCCAGTGGACAGTTTAAAATGAAACGCGCACACACACACACACTCACACATGCACACACTAATAGCTGCTTTCTCGTGCTCATGGGGCACACGCTTGCATGCGCACTTGCGCACGCAATGACAGAGGCCGGGAATGGCGTAACACGCTCTCAGATCCTCTTGTTTAATGAGGCCGACGTACGAACAATTTCTGTTTCCAACGGATTCCATTCCGAGGGGGCCACTGAGTGAAGATTGGTTCGGATGAAGAAGATCCAACCTGATCTCATCGGTCCAGGATATACACATCACCGTATTCCCACTGCAGCATCCAACTCTTTTTCTTAAATGATTCCAGTGCCCTGGCCTCAACCACTCTTCCTAGCAACCTGTTCCAGTCATTATTACCAACAGAGTAAAGAAAACCTTTGTTGGTGTGTGTCCTGAAATTTCCCTCTACAATTCTATAGCTGTGTCCTATTATTCTGGTGACTCCGCGCGTCTGAAACCATTGTCGTAGCTTCTTCCATTGGCTGTACCTTCTTAATCCCAGTTAATTTTATACATCTCTATAAATTCCCCTCCAAGATATATCTTCCACGGCTTGAATGCTTGACTACTCGCTGCTCATAGCTCATTCCTCCAACACCAGGAATCATCCTCTGCATTGTCCCTGGAGCCTTCTCCTTATTTCATATGATCAGCAATACTACCACTAATAATAAAAATAATCCTTGCATTTTATATAGCGCTTTTCATGTCTTCTAGACATCTCGAAGCGCTTCGCAGAATATACTGTGAATTGACTGTATATTTGTGGGTGAAATGCGGCAGCTAATTTTGCACAGCAGCGTCCCACAAACAGTCGTGGATTGATATGACCAATTTATGATTGTTTTTGTTTTGAGGGATTATTATCAAGGAGTGTGGAGAAAAAAAACTTGACCAAGATTTTGCCCTACCTGGAATCGAACCCAGGTCTCTCGCTTGAATGCTCCAACCTTAGCTACCGGACTTATCTTTTTGAGGGAGTGTTACCCCAGCAAGCAATCCGGCAATCAACTAACAACTGGCTTATGACTTAACGCTGGGTAAATAGGCATGAGTAGTAAGGAAGCTTGCCTAAGGTTTTGCCGGGAATCAAACCCGGGTCCTCTTCCTTGTGAAGGCGAGTGCTTTAACCAATATGCTACACATTAAAGGCTAGAGGGGAAACAAGTAAAATTTGAAGGAAATTAATATGACGTGGGGAAAATAAGGGATGAGATCAGTGAGCTCAAAGCAAAGGAGTACTGTACACAATACTCCATCCGAGATTCCAGTCTAACTTCTCTCAGATTACCTAAACTAATTTGGTAGTGTAGCCCAGCATTCTCTTTGTCATTGTTTATTGCTACCTCCTCATGTTTTGAGGTGATGAGTGTGGAGTCAACTATCAGGTCTCTTTCAACTTCCCCTTTCACAAGCTCTATCCCATCCGTTAAGAGTACATGTGTTTCTGATTTGTACTTCCTATATGTAGTACCTCGCATTTATCTGTATTGAATTTCATTCGCCAGTCATCAGCTCGAGTGCATACTCTATCATAGATAATTTGTGAGATTTTCGCTGCCTCCTCTGATTCCACAGCAGCAAATGTTATATTATGAGTAACACAGAGTAACATAGGGAAATGCACATAGAATGTGATCAAGGCCATTGCAATAACAACAAAATGATATTTGTATAGCGCCTTTCGTGTGGGGAGGACGTCTCAAAATTGCAGAGAAGGACGTGCCTGGGTTCAGTAGGATACACGCGTTTGTCACCTCAAGGCTCGACGACAGCAACTCCCTCCTTGTTGGCCTCGCCAACTCTTCCCTCCACAAGCTGCAGGTCATCCAAAACTCTCCTGCACCAAGCTCTGTGACCCCATCAACCCCACCCTCGCCCGGCTAGGCTGACTCCCCATTCCTGAGAGGATCAAATTCAAGATCCTCGTCTTCACTTTTGGTTCTGGGCTTTGAGCCTCTCTGCCCCTATGCTTTGGAACTCCATCCCACAATCCCTTCACCTTGCTTCCTCCATCGTCTCTTCCAAGACCCTCCTCTTTTCGACCGTGCCTTCAGCCTCCGCCCTACCTCTCTTCCCTCCCTTATCCCATCCCTGCACCCCCTTCTGTCCCTATGCTCAGGTCCTGACCCCTGATTGTCCAGCTCCTTGGGATATCTTCCCAACGTGAAAGCCACTCTACAAATGCAATTTTTAAAAATAGTTGTTGTTGTAGGAACATCGACTGTATACTACACTGGACAATATTAGACCCATTCTAGAAAAGGAAAAAGCTACGCGGTTAAGGAATGAAATGAACCAAACACACAGATGTTTCGAAGAGCTGGTCATCTGTGACTTTTACGAGAGTAAAACACAGAAAAGTGATTCTAAACCAGTTCTCCCTTCAAATCAGAAATTGGGATTACTCCACCAATGTTTACATTCCTTTTTTGGAGTCAGAATGGGCCAAAGTCTCGATCAGGAAATGATTTCATAGTCGGCCTCCTGTGTACGGCTGGCAACAGCTGGACCGTGTCCTCGACCAACTTGCAGGGTACAAAGCTAGAGACAGACACACAGAGCTGGAGCACAAACAAACATACAGTCGATTCACTTCACATTCTGTGAAGCGCTTTGAGACGTCTAGTCGGCATGCAAAGCGCCGTGTCAAAGGCAAGGATTATTATTAGTATTATTGTTATTAAAGATCCCACAATCTAATCAAAAAGAAGAGGGAATTTCTCCCGCTGTCCCGAACAAAACCCCCCCTCCCCCACCCCCCACCCCCCACCCCCCAAATAAACATTACTCACTCATTTCATGATTGTTTTAGGGGGAACGTAGCATGCAACCAAAAAAAACCTGCTGCTGGGTTTGACCACAAACACACGGTCACTACATATGACGGCGTCCCACTGCGAAGCGCCTCGAGACATTTTGAAGTCACAGGCACTTGTATCCATTGCAAAGATTATTATAGCTTCAGAGATGATCACACGGCAGTATATGGTTTCCACTCGGACTGACATTCGCACCGTTGGGAATAGAAGGGCAGCAATCTAGCTGCTGTGGCCCATTTGGCACTGGCTTGTTAAATTACAGCTCTGTCACTCGGCACAGTGATGCAATTACTACCTTTTTACTCGGTCCCTTTAGTCCACCACCTCCCTATAAGGGGAGGCAGGGCGAGGGATTTCATTACATCTGTGTTTGCAGGCTCGCTTGCTCCCTGCCAGTCTTGGCTCGAGCCCAGGCAGCCTCTAATCCTGTGACAGAAATACCCTCGCAAATCCCAGTCATAAAAATACCTGCAAAGTTGCCGACACATGCTTAAGATTGCTTCCAGTGGAACAGAAGCACTAAAATAAGGCATGAGTTCAGACCCACTTGACTGGAGAAGGGAGCTCGCTCGCCCTCTGCTCTAACCCAACTCTCTGAGCTCTCCGTCTGATCCAATAGCTTTATGCTGTCAGCTCTCGGAGCTGAGCAATGCCCAGTTCAGATACTTTTCTCATTAACACTGCGGTGTTTCCATGCACCATGCAATGCTCCTCAACTCTCTTCCTGTGTCTCGCATCTGACCAGTTTCGCCCACAAACTAATAATATTAGTTTGCATTTTATATAGCGCCTGATCACGTCTTCGAGACGTCTCAAAGCGCTTCACAGAATGTACTGCAAAATGAACTGACTGTAGATTTGTGGGCGAAACACGGCAGCCAATGGCGAACAGGCAGCGTCCCGCAAACAGCCGTGGATTGAAGTGACCATTTTATTGTTTTTGTTGAAGCAATGATTGACGTGCGCGGGTAAGGAAATCCGGACTGTTATATTAAAGTTAGCCTTGTGGGGAGCGGAGGACATCATGGGAATCAATGTCAAGTCAATTTGGAACAGATATCAGTCATTTTTTGCTCGAGTGAAAACTGAAATAATCCATCAAGCAAAGTGTGGAGGTTATTAGGAAATAAGCTGAGCCCGGTAACACCCGCCTCTGCGTCAGAAAGTTGAGAGGACACATTGGCCTCCAGAGAGGTAAAAGAATCGGTTGCAAAGATATGAACACATTGAAATAATTAATTGGAGGCTTTAGAAAATCATTACCTGTGGAGCATATATTTCCAAAGCATTTGATTTGAAAATCAATTTGCCTTTCAAACGTACCGATGACGGAAGATAATGGAAATTACACATTTCACTCAATTATGCCCGAAGTGGACACTGCCTTATCAAGTTCTCTTTGCACCGATGTGAGAATAGTCCAGTGAATGTGGGTTATACATTAGCTGCGCTGGCTGTTTATGTGGCTGTTAATTGGGTGTGAGTGGCTATGTATTGTGACATCGTCAGCATCCGGTTAAAACAGATAAGCCAAAAAAAATGGTATTTCTTTCAAAAGATTAAAACCAGTTAAGTGGAAAATGGAACATTTTTGAATATTTGTCTCATTAGTAGCCATTTTCTGTGCAAAGTGCTGAGGCATTCCGACTTGTTAATGTTTACACATTCTATCAGACTGTTTTCCACCCCCTCCGTGTCAACCTGTCCAGGTGGATGTTAAAGATCCTGTTCAATAATAATAATATTAATAATCCTTGCGTTCGATCCAGTTCTTTTCACATCATGTCGGTATCTCAATGCGCTTCCCAGAATATACTGTAAAGTGAATTGACTGTATATTTGTGGGTGAAACACAAAGCAGCCAATTGTGTGTGCATAGGCAGTGTCCCTCACAAACTGTCGTAGATTGAAGTGACCAATTCACTATTTTTTTAAGGGATTATTATCAGAGGTGTGGAGTAAAGGAAACTTGCCCAAGGTTTCACCCTGTCTGGAATTGAACCCAGGTCTCTCGCTTGCAAGGCGAGCGCTCTAACCACTGAGCTACAGGACTCCACTATAAATGAGAAGGTGTGCTTCCCTTGGTGTGCTGGCTAACAATCCTCCAGATAAAATTGGTTATTTGCTTGATGGCCTTTTATAAGACATTATTACACACAAATTGTGCTACCATGCTCGCCTATTTCATAGTAAATCCTGTGAATTGCTCTGAAGTGCCTTTATAACATAATAAATTGCTATATCAAATGCAAGGATTATTTACCCATGTTGTGATCCCTCTACTTGATGTGTCTCCCCATTTAGCTGCTGAGCTTCAGTCATTGAGTCCTGATCGACAATCCCCAATTAATTCTGGTTAGTCGCTCTGTGGCTGTTTATTGGGACGTTGCTGTGTGAAAATTAACTGCCAGCATACAAAGTGAATCCTTCTTTGAAACATCGCCCCAATGTTAGAGGCACTTTTATCAAACGCGGGGATTATTATTATTATTATTATTATTATTATTAACACAATTGAGACAATTTGCGTCCAACAAGTTAACTTTCAGCCGAGGCCACTGGACAACAATGAGAGGAAATCCTGCCTGAATTTCGAATCTTATCTCAGAAGGAATTGAGTGATGCCAATGGAAATCAGCTGAATTCGACACAAGGGCAGAAACCTCGATTCAGTCAACAACGGCTGATACTTTTACTCCCCAGCCCATCGAGAGTAACTGTCTCGTGGTTATGGGTGTTCTTGTTATTTACACACTTTACTGTTAAGTATTATCTGACAGAATACTTCTTCAAAAGGCGAATGATATACATAAATTAATATTAACAGCCAAGACACCAAGGGCCAAACACACTGGTACTCTTTCACGTTTCTTTGTGATTAAACATTGCTCGCTGAACCAGATTTGAATTTATGCCGCTCTTTAAAATTTAATAGCTAACATTGTACTTTATTTTTATTTCATATTTAATGGTCTTTTGTCACCCAATGGGATGCTGTAGGTATAAGCGACCCATAAGTCATGTGAATGCACAGCCAAGATGATGAAATAGGTCTTAGCACAGTATAGGTTAGCTCGCTATCTCTGCAGGTTGCTAATCTAGAAAAATCTTTCAGTGAGAATAAAATGTTCCATTATCCAAATGTCCCTTTTAAGTCATCACCATTAATGCCATATGGAATGAAGTAGTACAATTGGTCTTGGAGCATATATGCTTTAGAGGGATCAAAGACATGGTCACACTCCTGAAGTTTTTGTATGGATATATGGAATTAAACCTGATTGGGCTCAGGTTTATTACCTGACAATAGTTGAATACCTTACTGCTTTGATTTTCAGGATCACACATAAAGAATGGACGTTTGCACGTGAGACCAGAGGATTGTTAAGTTAATAAGGAAAAACTCCCTTCTCTTTTCCCATTGCGTCAAATCCAAACAGGCTGGTTTAACAACAAGACCAAAACTAAATTTGTATAGCGGCTGTCACATCGGGAGGACATTCTCCCCATCTAAGCCCGTGTCATTCTCACAATATTTCCAGATTTCTAAATTCAGCGCATTTAGAATTTGGAAGGCGAGTGTCTGTTGTGATGTGATCCTTCCTGAAACGCTGCGACAAAATGATGTTATTGCCGATGCAGTCGCCATCGGGCATGTCCAGCTCACTGACTGAAATGGTAACCGTTTGATTGCAGAAATTGCTCACGTTAAAATGGGAACGTTTTATCAGATGGCGAGTCATGGCGGTGTCTCTAGATGCTTCTCTGCGTTTGTAGGATGTCTTCGTACCAACCATTAACACGCGCGGTTAATATCCTTGCTATCCCAGATAGTACCTAGCATTAACTTCCCCATTAAACCCCAATACTAACCTTCATACCTATCAATATCAATCATGCATTCCCACTATGAATACCTGCATTGTTACTTCTACTAATAGCTACCATTAATACTAATCTATGTCCCTTGGAAATACTTCCAACATTAACCACTTGGGATTTTGCCCGTTAATATCTACCACTCTTCTAAACCACCCAAACATTCCCATGTCCCAATTCCAACCCTTAACCCCTCAGTGACGCAGTGTCTAGGCTAAGCGAATGCCTCGGAGAGGGAAGATTTGGGGATTGAGATACCTAAAGAGATCACGGGCTCTGCCGACGGGAGCTGGAGAAACACACAGATGCAAACACCACACCAAACATCAACATTGATGTCAACAACAATCAAATTAACCATTTAATTCACCTGAGAAGGAAACCACTGAGGTCTCAAAGCACAAAAGCATGTGTATTACAGACTGGAAATGTAATTAAAAGGCATCATTTTTCTGTTAAATATATATTTTCTGGCTAACACTTACTTACAAAATTAATAAAATTAAACATTTATTCATTTTCCTTCATTCCGAACAGACCAACCCCCCGATTAATCTGGCCAATTCTCTAGGATTAGAATCCAGCTCATCACACAGCAGCTGTGGGTCACAATTCTACAAAACACAAGCATTGGTTGACTTGGTTGATTTGGTTAATTGATGTGTTGGTTGTTGTTTGGTTAAGTCAGTTTGGTGGCTTGGCTCAGGTAGTGATGGGACTGGTTGCTTTTACCTTGATTCTTAGTACAGTAGTTAGGTTTGGTTGGTTAGTTGTTTTGTTGGTTGGTTGGTTGGTTGGTTGATGGACCAACCGGGTTGGGATTTCCTTGGTTGGTGAGTTGGTTTTGCTGATCTGACTGGTTTGGTGGTAGTTTTCTTGGTTTGGTTGATCGACCACTGGTTTGCGGGTTGGTCACTTAGTCGTTTGTATTAGTTGATGGACTGGGTGTGGGTTAGTTGGGTGCGGGTTAGTTGGTTTTGTCGCTAGTATTCAAACCCACTCCTATCCTCCGCAGGTTATCAGAGCTCTCGCGTCGCTTGCCGTTGGCTTCTTTTCCCCAACTTTTCAACCAACAAAAAAAAAATCACTCAGCAATCAAATTTACATCTCTTTATACAGCTTAAGAACTGATCACATATTTACATGATATTAGAAAAACTGCAACGAGCATCAAAGTACATTTCTGACAGCATTGAGGAAAACAAAACGGCTGCGAGATTTGTTTTTCTTGATTACATTTCTCTTTCCTACGTTGGGGGTGGTATATTTAAAGACGGGTTATGGGCAGGTATTTTTTTTCCTCGATTCGATCTGTATCTCGGGCGCTGATTTCAGAGAGGTCGAATGCCACAAGAGCACGTCACAGTTTCCGTGTACCGTTATATTTTGTTGGCATTTTCCAAGGAGATTTTTTTTTTGGAGGAACCCGGTTTGAAACCAAACTACCGTTGAATTAAAAAGATACGTTTATACATTTTAACAGGAGGAATTCCAAGCGATTAATGATCAGGATCCAGCAAAGACCTGACACCGATCTTATTCTGACTGGATTACAAAGCGCAGGATTCGCTAAAAAGGCTTCAGTTCAGGCTTCGATACAAGCCTTGTGTCCATTGACTTCCATCCACGGCAGGCGGCTGAGCATCTCCTAGATGTCACATCTGGGCGTCACGTGAATCAAGACTCAATCCAAAGCGTGTGAAAGCAGATCTCGACGATCTTGCGTTACTCAGCCAGAGATGCGATCGGAAATAGAACGTCAAAACTCAAAGGGGAAAAAAAAAAGACTCAAATTTGTGAAAATGAAAATACTAATTTTTTTATATACAGGTGTGTAAAAAAAAAAGAATGTTGTTCTCAGCACAAAAGCAGGTGCGTCGACATGCAGAGCGAGATCAGAGGTCCGTGTCCCGCCAGATGTGAACCGCGTCGACAAAGGTGATCGATCGCGTACGACGGCGAATGGAATAAGGTCGCACATCTGGGAAAGCGTCTTACTGGGATCTGCTGCCTGGTCCGGTCTCGTTTCCCCTCTACCCCAGGGAGTGTTTTCCTTTCGAAAGGGATCTCGGGTCGACTCAGAGCTTTGTGGCTGGCTTCGGTTCTCGGGCGGCAGATCGCTCCCATTAAATGGTCACGTACACAAGTTCAACCAGCAAACAGGAATTCACTGAATTAAGATTTACATACAAATTTGGTTTTTAAAGTAACACACGGGAGTGTGACATTGAGTGTCTGAAACGTGATGCCAGAGCAGGGGTTGAATTAGGCAGGGCCCACCACCCCACACACCAGATTTGCCTGCGAGTCTCACATTCACAGCACAGGCAACATTCCCAGTGGGTGTTTCAAATGAGAGAACCATCATATTCACTACAACAAGGAGAGAAGTATGGGTAGTGGGTGGGGTGGGGTGGGTATGCTTAATCACTGACTTAGGATGGGTGGGGGAGCGGAAATCCTACTTGGAATTCCCATCAAGTCATTAATATCTCCAATGTTATTGAAACCCCATCCACATAGAAACTGGAAATCAGCTGGTGCCAAACAGTGACTGGATTTTTTTTTTTACACACACACACGCACACACGCACATCAGCAAACATCTCACCCACCTAATCGTTCGGGATGGCCTCCGACACTACGTTCACACCTAGCACGGAATACAATACT
Organism: Hydrolagus colliei; assembly: GCA_035084275.1. Taxonomy (NCBI): domain Eukaryota; kingdom Metazoa; phylum Chordata; class Chondrichthyes; order Chimaeriformes; family Chimaeridae; genus Hydrolagus; species Hydrolagus colliei. Next base: position 2,534,399 of record CM068761.1, on the reverse strand, counting down.
GAGCACTTTCTACTGAATGAATCCAGCTGCAATATCCCTTTTGGTCGTCGGAGAGGAGGGGGGCTGGGGGGTGGGGGGGCGGCAGATTGTTCCTGGACTGAACGCTAGCTGGGTGCCGCGCTCCCTCTCGTGCCTGGAGCTCACGGGCTTCAATCACAGCCACGTGTCCTGGCTCATCGCGAAAGTGACCCGCTTCACTCAGGGAAGGGTAAGACGAGCTACCACCCGTCCCCTCCCCACAACCCACAATCGCCCAGCTGTTACATGCGAAGTACAAATTCCTTGTCGGGTAGAGGCTGCCTGGAATCCGGTGCAAAGTTTCACAAAAGCGGAGTCACAACAAATTAGTCTCACTTCCTGCCTCCAATTAAATTTTGCTGGCGTTTGCCAGAGATTTATTAAAAGGTGAAGCTCACTAGACAGGCTAAGCACAAAAGGGAAAATCGACTCTCCTGGACCATCCCAACTTTACATTATCGTCACAAATCCCCTTGAACAATTGGCTTTACATAATCTGAATGTTTCGATTGAACCAGACCTCGCTCGCTCACTTGGGGAGGCAATGGGTACATTTTCTTCTTCTTCGTCTCTGATCAGCTCACTGCTTTTATGTTCCTTGCTTAAAATCAAACCGAGAGGGGTGGTGGGAGTGGTGGGGAATGGAAAAACATAAGAGTAGGCTGTAGCGGGTCGGGCGTTGGGAGTGACCGGGATTAGATCATTGCTTGTCACGCCCTCTAGGTTCTCTGGGACCACTGGAAACGCTTACACAGTTAACGACACCAAATGATGCTGCTCATGGTGACTGGGTTCATCTGATCTCCCACTCGCCCCCCCACCCAGCCCCTCCACCACAACTCCACCAACACCCCTCCTTTGACCGGGTATCGGCGGTTCTGAGCATTGGTCATAACTGTGTGTGGTTTTATTGCTTCCTTGTTTAAACCTCGGTGTTATTAATAGATATTTAACACGCTCCTATGGCTTTATTGAGCTGTGCTTATTTCCCATAGATGTCGCAGCGAGCCGGAAGCTACGCACACAGATCGCACACAGCAGTGTCCTGTACACACAGCAATTGCAACCTTGCGCACTCTATGCTCTGCGCACACAACAGCGAGTCGCTTGCTGGGAAGTGGGACGGCTGTGATTTATTCAGCACCGTACGGAATCAGGCATTTTTTTTCCCCCCCGAGAAGGTGACTGATTGACACTCGGTGGAATGAGAAGGGGCATCACGTACGGCCACTAACTCCAGGTCCTGAGAATGGGGTCCACCAAGATCCGCAGCTCAAGTGGCCACTGTGACCTGAAGCCAGAGCCTCGCTCTACTGGAGAGAAAAGCCGCGGCTTCCCCAAGCAAGACAGACACCGAGGAGGACGTTTTGCATTTCTCCTTTGAAGTGGCGAAACGTAGTCCCATTTTGGATGTGTCTCCCCCCCCCCCACCACCCCGCACTATTTTTTTGTTTTGAGTCTGGTAGGTAACATGCTGTCTTATGGATCGAGCAACGCATCCCCCGCTCTCACCCCTCTGTCATCTGAGGGTTAGAACTGTCCTCAGCCGTCTGAAATTCGGACGTTTGTCGCGGCAGTCCAGAGTCCTGTCTTATCTCAGCGCCTGATTGATGAGTACGTGTGTGTGTGTGTGTGTGTGTGTGTGGTGGAGGGTGGGGGGGATTGGGAGGGCTAAGTGACAGAGTGTGAGAGTTGTCCAGTGATGGTTCAGAGTAAAGGGATATTGCTGCTGTATTCTCCATTTCTACAAACCAGTTTACAACCCAACATACAACTCTCGCCATCTGACGCAGGCCGGTAAGACCGTAAAAGTCTGCTTGCTTCCTTGCCATGATTTCACTAACTCTTTCCATCGCTCTCTCTCTCTCTCTCTCTCTCTCGCTCCATCTCTCTCTCTCTCTCTCTCTCGCTCCATCTCTCTCTCTCTCCTCTCTCTCTCAGTCTCCATTTATATGCAGGTGAGAGCAGCTGGAAAGGTGCCTGCTCTGTAAGTGATGTCTGAATGCGACGTCATCCAGGATTGGACGGGGCTCTGTATTTTAGAGTCTATAAGGTGGTCGGTGTTGTGGACTGAGAGATGTTGAGAATGTCCGGCTGTGGGAGCCTTGCTCTGGGAACTTTCAATGGCTGGAAGAATTCAACAAGGGATAAATCGTTAGAGACAGTCAGGCACATAGGTATACAATTCAAAAGTCTTATTTAAAAAAAGCCTTTCGATCGTTTATCTCCAATAACACTACTAATAATAATCCTTGCCTTTGATATAGCACTTTTCACGTCTTCTAGACGTCACAAAGCACTTCACAGAAAAAACTGTAAGGTGAATTGACTTATGTTTGTGGGTGAAACACTTGTGTGCACAGCAGTCCTACAAACAGTCATGGATTGAAATAACCAATTTTAGTATATTTGGGGGGAGGATTATTATCACAGGCGTGTGTGTGTGTGTATCTGTATGTGTGGAGTGAGAAAACGTGCCCAAGGTTTTGCCCCCGACCTGATTCGAAACACAAGTCTCACGCTTGTGAGGCGAGCGCTCTAATCACTGAGCTACAGGACTCCAACCTGGTGACTCAAAACGCGTTGAATCCCCACCGCACCCCCACCCCCCACCCACCTCCACCTCCCCTCCACTCTCCGTCACAAGAAGCTCTTCCATTCAGCCAGACATGAGCAGCAATGAACACCACATATGTTGGGTGTTTGTAAGCTGGGCAGCCTTATCTCGAAGTGGGGAAATTGTCTGACTTTAGACAGCTTCGACGTCCAAGAGAAGCTGTGAAGAAATTCATTTTTTCCCAAAAACATTTATAGACCTGTGTTTCATATTAATGCCCTTGCCACATATTTTATTTTGGGTGGGGGGGGGGGGTTAAATAACAAAGCAATTGCTCCGATGAGAAATGATGGCACATTCTTGTGGAGACATTTAAGGGAGAGCTCACTGCAGACCTGGGCAGTGTTCCTGAGAATGTGCTCCCTGTTGCTCTCACATTCTTATACTTCTTAAAACAAGGCTTGATCGCTCCACCTCACACAAACACCGTGGATTTGTTCGCCTCGGAACGGCCACGTTCCGGATTACACACAAGAGTTTTTTTTTAAATTATTATGTATTTCCCATATCTTCAACCCTTTCTTTCGTTCAATGAGCTGTCAATACACGAAAGGTTCCGTGTGATGTTAAGAGACAACATTAGGTGTCCACCTGCTCCCCACCCCCACCTCCTCCTGTCTCTCTTTCTCTCTCTGCCTCTCCGTTCCCTCCTTCCTCTCTTTCTCACTCTCGCTTTCTTTTCCCCTTCCCTCCCTCCCTTCCTCCCTCCCTCCTCTCTCTCTCTTAGCTATCCCTCCTCGTAGAACCTCCCCTCCCTTCTCACATCTCTCTTTCATCCCCTCCCCGCCCGCTTCCTCGTCTCTCCTCCTACAAGTTCACCCCCTGAATTCAAATGAAATGATAACACATCCCAGCTCGTTTGCAAAGGAGGCTGAAACTTCATCCTCCCGACGTGACAGGCGCTATAGAAACATAATTTTGTTGTTGTTGCCACAATTGCTCCCATTTCGTTTCATTCCTAATGCGCCTTGCTCCGGTAAAGTTTAAAGGGTTTAAATGTCGGTTGTTGTTGCTGAGGCCCTGGCCTGATGACCGAACAAACCCACCGATAAAAACACACGGCAACGATGGCAGGGTGGTTTAGCTCCGTACCTGTCGCAGGCAACATTAAGTTTATTCATTCCTAAAAAGGATTTAATAGCCAACAAGCATTGCGGTGTTATTCCATGGCTGTAATCCTTCGGGGATTATCCCGCAAGACATTTCCAACAGCAGAGCACAGCGGAGGGTTGGGGGTGGGGGGGAATCGGAAAATTGGGACTGTGACCGAACCCAGAGCCAGAAATCACGGGCTGACAGCGCGGAAGGAGAGAATGAGTCAAGGAGCCTTGCTGTGTTAATGGTACCCTCAACCAGCTAGCTCTGAAGACTTTACGAAGCACTCATCGTCCTTTACTGCCGCCATAACTTTTTATCATTTAATGTTATATCATTGACAAGTGCACTCCTAGTCCTGTCACCATCGTACATCGGATCACAGTGTATTATTACTCTAACCTCCTATTACTCTATCACACTGGAATATCCGGCTGTTGCTACTCTACCTTATCATTACTGTAATTATAGCTCTTATTGCTGCGCCGACTGTAACAATTATATTGTGATATTATATTGCTGTATAGGATTATTCGCGGATTACAGAAGCTATACCACACGTCACATGTTATTGTTGTCAAGGACCTGGAGTGTACAGCGGCCTCTTGCACTGCGCTTCAGCCCAACGCAAATACTGCACACATCTAGTCTCCGCCGAAGATCAAAATGACACCGTGTCTTAAATTGCGAGAACCCCCCCCACCCTCCCCTACCCTTTTTTAGCCTGAAAGTCGAAGGTCCAAACAGGAACAATAAAGCTTGAAATTCAGCCCGAAATTCCCGCGTTTTTTCGCCAAGCGAAATGGCAAGACTTTTTCCCACGACTTCTGCACGACTTCAATCTTAAGGAACAAAAACGGGCTGAGAGCGGGCGGATGATCAGGCGCCCGACTGCTCTGTCACGCGTCCGGTCACGGGACGGCTCGATAAAGCTCGCTGGTGAAGGATGTGAAGTGAGCAAAATTACACTGGTCAGTAAAGCTGACCTTTCTCTGTGTGCTGTGTAATCCAATTGCTAAGAGGGATATTCGAGGCTTTAGGGAGCGAGCAGCAGGGATTAGATTAGATTAGATTAGATTAGGCAGCTGCTGTACACAAAAGCAGGGCAGGCTCAATGGGCTGAATGGCCTGTTTCTGCGCTGTGCAGTCTAACGTATTATGAGATTCTCATGATAGTTAATAATAACGCTAATAATCCTTGCATTTGATACAGCGTTTTTCACATCTTATTGAAGTCTCAAAGCGCTTCGCAGAATATACTGTCCTGTGAATGGACTGTATATTGTGGGAGAAACGCGGCAGCCAATTGCGCGTAGCAGCGTCCCCCACGAACAGCCGTGGATTGAAATTACCCATTTTATTATCGCGTGTGCTTTTTAGGCGCGTGGAGTAAGGAAACTCGCCAGAGGTTTCGCCCTGACCTGCCTGGATTCGAACACAGGTGTCACGCTTGTAAAGGCGGGTGCTCTAACCACTGAGCTACGGGAGTTCCACACTCACATGTGCACAGAATCAGTCAGTTTAGCCACGGGTGAAGTTTTAGCCTCCGTGATTGTCAGGCAAGCCCGACCACTTGGCAGAAGAACAACACACGGTGTCTGTAATCGCTTTACCAGGGGGTTATAATCTCTTCAAAAAAATATATATATTAAAAAAATGTGGTCACTCAATTCCATGACTGTTTGTGGGACACTGCTGTGCGCAATTGGCTGCCGCGTTTCGCCCACAAAATACACAGTCAATTCACTTGACAGTATATTCGTTGAAGCGCTTTGACACGAAGACGTGATAAGGCGTAGATCGAATGCAAGGATTATTATTATTATCATCATGATGTGTGAAAGAGGCCATGGTGCGGTTATGACTTAATGTCTCAGAAATCAGCTGTTTTAGTTTTTAGCGCAGAAGTCAAATTTATCTGAAGTCAAGTGGCAAAAAGATATTTTTTTTAGCAATTTCAGTACAAGGTGTTCTTGGCTTCACAACGCAGTCAGCCGAGCCAAGACAGACATTACACAACATGTCCCACACAGACAGCAGCGTGTAGAATCATCCAACACTGAGCTCCTGAGCTAGGATTCACATCTCTGTGTTAAGTATCAATTGGTAGCACGTAACATTAAAACAATAATAATCCTTGCATTTGATATATATAGCGCTTTTCATGTCTTATCGACGTCTCAAAGCGGAATATACTGTAAAGTGAATTGAATGTATATTTTGTGGGCGAAACGTGCCAGCTGTTTGCGCACAGCAGCGTCCCCCACAAACTCTCGTGGATTGAAACGACCCATTTTATTATGGCGGGGTTTTTTTTAGGCGTGTGGAGTAAAGAAACTTGCCCAAGGTTTCGCCCTGATCTGCCTGGATTCAAACACACGAACCAGTGGCCACATTTCCCTATGAAGCACTCACACTTACACCAACAACAATAACAAAATTACATTAATACACTCACTACGCTTTACAGTGCACCGTGCTACAACAGCGAGCTCTCGAGATAGGATTCCTTATCTCTGCTTCGGATATCGGTTTCCTTGCCTCTGTGTTAGAAGGTCGTGTGTGTGGGTTCAAGCCTGATGTGCAGCGCTGGCTGGGAAAGTGCGTTAGCGAACGTCTGGATTTATAATGGTTTTTTTAGTTTGACACATAATTCTCCATTCGCTCGTTCTAGAAAAAGTTAAAGCCTCATGTTTAGGAGTTTGTCTGGTAAGGTTGGGGGACACTGGTTCGTCAGAGGCGCCGTCCTTCACATGAGACGATAAAACCAAGGTCCTGCCTGCTTGCCTGCCTGTCTATCTGTCTGACTTTTATCTGAGATGGATGTTAAAAGATAAAGATCGCAGGACACGATTCAAACGGAGAATAGAGTTTCTCACACAATGTCCTGGCCAAGAATCCTCCAGATAAATTTGTACGTCTACGTACGTCATAGCTTCTGTCCGTGGCGTCTGCTGTACACTCTGCGTGACACCGCAGTGTCGACGGTCACTACACCTGACAGCTATTGCCCGTCACGCGCCTTTGTGAGGCATTCGGGTGGTGGGGTGTGAGAGACGCTACATCAAAACTTATTTCAAAACCCTGCCCTCTAAATACCGATCCCCGGCTAGCACAATTACTGAGCAGCCTCTGTGCAGATGTGGAATTACTAAGACAATCGCTGGTGATCAAGTTTCAGCCCCGGCCTGTCCAGGGTGTGAGCGACGTGACTGAGCGAACCAAGGGGGTATATTCCAGCTGGTGCATGAGTACAAGATATTTCACCTTGTTTTAGTGGTGGGGTTGGGGGGGGGAGGGCGCTTACAATAATACAGTACAACTACTGCTACTAATAATAATCCTTGCATTTGGTATAGCACTTTTCGCATATATTTCGCACGGATTATTATTACTGCTACTCGTTCTGGAATTTGTCGATGTATTTCGGAATATCGTCTGCAGTGCAACCTCTCCAAATCCTATCTGACCACGAGGCTCCCAAAAATCTTGCATAAACAAGGATTCGGTCATTAAGTTTCCAGGATTTATCAGCATCAATTCTCCTTTCTATCTATCAATATTTATTTCCACTCTTCACCTAGGTTTTAGCCCGTGAGAGGCTCGCGGTCAGAAAAACCTTCCGAGTTCGTCAAGTTGAGTCTTTAATTCGGGGGGGGGGGGGGGGGGGTGTTGAGGGGGGAGATGGAGGGGTGGATTTGAATGTAAGCGTGGCCGAAAAGGAAGGTTTTCAGGCGGGACTTGAGAAAGGGCAGAGAGGGGGCAAGACGGAGAGATTGAGGGAGAGTCTCGGTGGGTATGGTCGGTGATCGCGTGACCTCCGACGGTGGAGAGGAAGGCGCGATGGACGGGCAGGAGGCCGGTCGAGCGGAGATTGGGGTGGGGGGTGGGGAGAGGTCAGAGAGGTGGGTGGGGAGGGAGGTGCCAGGGTAGTGAAGGGATTTCACCACCTCCTCCTTCTAGAATGACAAGTTTCAAGGAACCCCGTGAGCTCCCACCGCTAATAAATCAACCCCCACCTGCTTTAGATTCCATCACATCTGAACAGCTGGAGCTGCCGTGCAGCCGAGGGCAGTGCAGTAAATTAAGGAGTAATGCAGCATGGGTCTGGAAACCGGCGTATGATGAAATGGAGACAGACGTCCCGGAGGACTGGGCCAGGCTGAGGATGTCTCTTATCTGACGAGTGCAGAGCAGTTACGTGTGCGGAGGGGTGGTGTTGAGGGTGGGGGGGGGGGGGGGGGGGGGGGGAGGAGGGGGGTGCGTGGTGGGAGAGGGGAGGGGAGCGAGGGAAGACACTGACAAGCACACCCTGAGAGTGTTATAGAACGTGGTCTTTTCTCCTCCACAACTCTCTCCCCCCCCCCCCACCCCCCGTACAGTTTTCTCGCTCTCCCTTCCCAGCGCGAAAATTGCCCCCAGTCCTCTGCGATTGTGCTGGGATTGCAGAGACATTCGCGGTGATTGTGAAGGTCGTCGGGAGTGATAGGGGTCACAGCGACGTTGCACAGGCCAGGCTTAGCCAGGCACACGTATAACAACAACTTGCATTTGTACAGCGCCTTCCGCTTAAATTCCGTAGACAAATAGATACTCACAGAGACACACACAGACACTCATAGAGAGAGACGCACACGCGCGCCCGAGTACAAAACTAAATGTTGGCAGACGACCTTGCGTTTGATTTAGCAGCTCTTCACATCTTATCGACGTCTCAAAGCGCTTCACACAATATACCGTAAAGTGAATTGACTGTATATTTGTGGGCGAAAGACAAAGGCATATGCAAAGGTCATCCCACAGGGATGTAATCACACACAATATGCTTTATGCAGATGTATATCCACACACACAAACGTACACGCGTGCATGGTTTCTACACACACAAGTAGCCTCAAACGCGTAACAAAAGCTGAAGGAAAGGTCAGCGTCTGCCTGTCCGTGGGACAACCCTACTCTGGCTGGGAGTAGAGCCTACTCTTGCCCGACCGACCGACCGACCGACCGACTGACGGACTGACTGACTGATTGAGTGACAGCCTCCGCAATCCCAGCCCGTCTGTCAGGACCCAAATGTCAAAGCCAGCTCTATTCCGGCTGACCTCTTATCGAAGAAGAGCCTCCGGTCGCAGCCAAGCCGAGCTCAGCCGAGCCGCGGCAAGATAAGACAAGACAAAGGCGAGGAGAGCCAGCGAGAGCCCAATTACTGGCGGCAGAGCAGGAGGGAGCGTTAGTGGTCGCTAGGCCAGACAAGGCCGGGCTTGTGGAGAGTGGGTACCCCTCGCACTGGACCCCTAGGCAATTTCAACGCCATCACAGACCAAGCGAGGCAGGGAGCGAGGCCAGTGAGACGCTGGGTGAGAATCTCAGCTTCACACTGTAACCCACCCATTCCCCCCCCCCCCACACACCTCTCCCCACCCCGATTCTGGCACTAGACAGTTCTCATAATCGTTCATAATCTTACAAAAGGACAATGAGGGTAAGGGAGCAGGGGGAGAGGAGTGGAGGGGATGAGATGGGACAGGAGAGGAGGAGAGGGGAGAAGGGAGGGGAGTGAAGGGGAGGGGAGTGGAGGCGATGAGATGGGAGGGAAGGGGAGGGGAGAGAAAGGAATGGATGGGAGAGGAGAGGAGGGGATGAGATTAAAATGGCAGGGGAGAGGAGAGTATGGGAGTGGATGGGAGTGGAGTGCATTGGAGGGGAGGGGAGGGGAAAAGAGAGGAGAGGAATGGAGGGGAGTGGAGAGGACGGGAGGGGAGAAGATGGAGGCATAGCCGTTGCTAGGTAGCCGGCCGTGGGAGCAGACGGTGGGGCCTGTGTGAGCTCGGGTGCGTAGCACACATGACTAGACACGGAGCAGTTTTGACCTGTCAGCCTGTCAGTGTGCTCACTGCTAACGCCATCCTGTGTCAGGCACAACATGGGTGCCAGAAGCCGATCACAGGCAGACTGAGCCCTATGTTCTGGCAGCGTCGACACTGCCAGTGATCTGAGGGCAGTTGAGTGAGGAAACACACTGCACACAGAGCAGCCTGGCTGGCTTGCACAGCCTCAGCCTGGCTACACGCAGGAACCCGCAGGCCAAAGAAAGAAATACGCGGCCGTCGGAAACCCTAGCTTGCGTTCCTAATAATAAGAATAATCCTCGCGTTCGGCATTTCGCCTGAAATTGGGCCGCGAATCGGCCTCTTTTGTAAACGAGAATAAGAGTAGGAATGCAGCAATCCTTGCATTTGATATCGAGTCTCGTCGCGTCCCCGCCCGAGACGTGTCAAAGGGCTTCAAAGAGTGTACGGTAAAGTGAATCGACTGGATATTTGTGGGCGAAGCGCGGCAGCCGATTGCGCGCACACACAGCAGCCTCCCCACCAAACAGTCGCGGATTGAAATGACTTTCGATTTATTGTTATTTTTTTTCTTCTTCTTCTTCTTCTTCTTCAGGGACTATTATCAGGCGAGTGTGTGTGTGTGTGTGTGTGTGTGTGTGTGTGTGTGTGTGTGTGTGTGTGTGTGTGTGTGGGGAGTAAGGAAACTCGCCCAAGGTTTCACCAAAACCCAGGTCTCTCGCTTTGTAAGGCGAGCGCTCTAACATCCGAGCAACAGGACTCCACAATCACTCTGTGATCAGTACATGAATGGATAGCAAGAGAATTGTCAAGGGAAGAAGTGCAGCGTTTGACAGTGCGTTTGCAGTGTCGGGAGCACGAGCACGGAACATTATACAGTACAGTGAGACTATAAGGCTCAGGTGTGAAGAATGGCCAGTTGGGAGAGGGACCACAGAGGGTATCTGTGGTGAGGAGAGGAGAGGAAAAAAATACATAACCCAGATAAATATTAGGGATGCAGGTTTGGGGGATTAAAGGAATCAATGGAGCAAAATGCCTTTCCGACAGGATAGAGCGGGAGAGAAAATGGTTGTGAGGCGCGCGGCTTTAATCGGGCGCTCTGCGTTTGGAATTATTTACGACTTCCGAGCACCATAAACTGGCTGCCGTGTTTCTCCCATAAAATTCACAGTAAATCCACTTTACAGCGTATCCCGTGACGCACTTTGAGACGTCTTGACGGCGTGGTATCAGTGCAATGATCAGTATTATTGTTATGCGCGGGTTGAAGGCTACTCACAATGTATTATTTTATGTATTACAGTAGTATTTTTGAATATATATATATAAAATCCCAGAAGATTGTTAAACAAGGATTATTATTTTATTGGACATCCATCTCTCCCTGGAATCCCACTTTCAACATCCATGTATTTGTGTTGCTCTACACGCTTAAAAACCTTCCAAAAAGGATATATTTCAACTCTCTTTGTGCAATGTATGACTTCACCTTTGTCTGTTATGAATTAAGATTTTCTGCAAATTTTGCCAACCGCACCTAACCTCTCAATATTTTCCTGCCGCCTCCCACGCTCTTGTTACCCGGTTAACAACACCTCTTAATTTCATATCTCTGCAAATCATTACTCCCCCTATTCCTATCTCCAGTTCACTAGAAATAGATAATCAGTGCGTCCCAAAACCGATGGCTGTGACACCCACTTTCTCACCTCTTCTGTTCTGAAAATCATCCTTCCAATTCACACTCTCGCTGCCACCTTCCCTTCAACCATTCCTCTCTCCACTTTTCTACTTTCCCATCAATCCCACGTGCTTTAAAGTTGGTCACAAATCTCTTACCAAACACACAAAATTCAAATATATAATTATACGTGTCGGGGAAAACTCTTTCTTATGCATTTTTAAAAAAAATCTCTGTTCTGTTCCTCCATGTTCCCATCTAGTAATAAAATAGTAATAAAATAATAATAGTAATAATTCTTGCATTTGGTACAGAGCCTTTCGCGTCTTCTAGACGTCCCAAAGCGCTTCACAGAATATACTGTAAAGTGAGTTGACTACACTTGTGGGCAAAACACGGCAGCCAATTGCACACGGCAGCGTCCCCCACAAACAGTCGCGGATTGAAATGACCGAATTATTATTGGGTTTATTTATTCTTTAGGGATTATTACCAGGCGTGTGGAGTAAGGAAACTTGCCCAAGGTTTTGCCCCTGACCCCTGCCAGGAATCGAACCCCGGCTTCTCGCGCGTAAGACGACTGCTCTAACCACCGACGACTGAGCTACAGTACAACACTAGTATTTCTACAGACACAGCATCTCCTCCCTCCATAAACATTGAGTCACAATAACTCACTGAGCGTGTCTTACCACCGATCACATTGCCTTTCCTCATCCTGTACAGCAATCCCTCCTTACTTGAGGATCAATCAATCAATCAATCAATCAAAAATTACACTTATATAGCGTCTTTCACATTGGGAGGATGTCCCATGGCATTCAACAGTCAGGTAGGGACCAGAGCGGTGTGGGGGAGAGTGGTCGGGTTAGAGGGAAGGAGAGTAGGAAAATTCACTGTATATTCATGGGCGAAATGCGGCAGCCAAATTGCGCACAGCAGTGACCCACAAACAGTCATGGAAGTGGGGTTAGGGAAGAAAGGGGGGAAAGAGGGTGAGATGAGGGGGAAGGAGAGTAGGAAAACCGACTGTATAATTATGGGCTTGATTCTCTTAATACTGACAGTGCTTCTAAAAAGATTCTCTGCCAGTTTTTTGGGAGGGGCTTTCTCTCCACTTTCTTTGCTCTGTTTCTAGACTGAGAAGTCTCCCAGTCGCTGTTCATGTTATGTACCTCCATCTATCGTTTACCTCTTCATACTTTTGATTCGTTCCCCGATTCATTCAGAGTGTAGCTTCTCGTTTACATTCGTATGTGACTTATGGTTTTGCCTGTAAGTTCACCTGTCGCTTCAACCTAATTCTATATTGAAAATTTTCTGCTGCCGTTTCACCGTTTTAACCACTAACGTTTCTGCCCGATCTAATGGATTTTTCATTCCCCGCGAGCTTTGCTCTCTTCCAGTCCGATACTCTGGTGTGTTTTACTCATCCTTTATTCTGTCTGTTTTCACAGCAAATCATATTTTATTTTGATCACTGTTTCCTACAAGCCCCTGCTTACTCACTGCCCAACATCAAACCTAGCATCGCATCCTTCCTTGTGGGAATATTAACACTCTTAGATTTCTCTAATATTTCCCCACCCCCCCCTTTCCTGGTCCACGCTCATTCATCTTTTTACCAATCCACGCTGGCTTATTAAATTCACCCTATATGATGCCCCTATTATTCTTGCAAGCCATCCTGATTTGCCTCCATATTTCTTCCCTTCCTCATTGGCCTTGTCTTAAGAGACCAGGGTCTATAACGATGACGATTCTTGCAATTGATATAGCGCTCTTCACGACTTCCCAAACATGTCAAAGCGCTTCACATGATTTACTGTTTAAGTAAAATGACTGTATATATGGGCGGGCGGGCGGGCGGGTGAAAACGCGGGAGCCAATTGTGCACAGCAGTGTCCCACACAAACTGGCGTGGATTGAAATGATCAATTTTATTATTGTTCATTTTGGGGGATTATTATCAGACGCACATGTGTGTGTGTGTGTGTATATGTGTGTGGAGTAAGGAAACTTGCCCTGACCTGCCTGGATTCGAACTCATGTCTCACGCTTGTAAGGCGAGCGCTCTAACCACTGAGCTATGGGAGCTGCACTCAGTAACTAAGCACTTAGTGAGAGCTGAAACCCAAGTGAGAAGCGCTATCTATCTGAATGCAAGTTGTTGTTGTTGTTATCTAACCAGCGCTTTACTGAAGAACTGAGGTCAACGCACTAATCCACCCACACTCACTGCCCAGACAGATTACTGGCGAAGGCGGACGCCCAGAAAAAACCCACTAACGTGTGCGCTGGTTCAAAGCCTTGCCTGCTAATGACTTGAGATTAGTTCATTAAAAATCTCTTTCCGTTCAATTCATTGTAAATTCCCTAAACCGGCATTAATAATGCACCGAACCATCAATTCTCACTGAGCTCTCTCGTATTGATCAGGTCTCAGCCTCACCACCTCATGTCCTGCCTTGTATATCTAGCCCACAAATCACCCCCAAACCTCCCTCCTTCCCTCCTCCCCCAATCGTACACAGCCCAACACCCAATTCAGCATCCTTCCACACACACACACACACAAACATAGAGGCTTAATCTTGCCACACACACAAGCCGATTGCCTCTCTGCAGTGAAATAAAATGACCCGAACAGATTTGTGTTGAGTGAAGCGTAACCAGCAGCTCAGTCCCTGGTGTCCCCTGGCAGGGTTTATGACTAGCCCTCAGCCCTGGTCTCACACGCGCAGCCTGCAGACAAGACGAGACAAGATCTACTTAAAGAGGCAAAAACTCGGCCGGCTCACTTTTTCTGCAATCGTACCTCCTGTCTCGAGGCTGACGGGAGCTGGAGGGGTGGGAGGTGGGCATGGGGTGGGGTGGTGGGGGGGGGTGGGGGGGGGGGGGAGAGGAGAAGGGAGTGGGGTGGGGGCTGCTTTACAGTTAGTGGCAATATCAAGAGAGGAAGCCTTGGCTGATTCTGACCTGCCAACCTCACCAACCCTCCCTCCCCACACACACACACACACCCAATCCTCCCCAGACGTAAACTCCCACAAACACCACGACCCACACCACGTGCGCGCGCCCGCCCGGCCCAAGTGATAGTGGTTACCGAGGGCAATGTTCCTGACCCCCCAGGAACAGCCCGATCCACACTCGCCGGCTTCCAAATTTCCACTGTCAACAATCCAGATCGAGTCTGCAGACATAATCCGAATGGAATGGCGTAACCGTAGCAACGGGGCTGTGATTTTTTTTTCCCGAAAAGTAAATTAGATTTGCGAATCCCGATCCCACCCCCCCCCCACCCATTCCCCGTGTGTTTTACTACACCCACCCACCCACCCACCCACCCAACCGGTGTGGGTTACTGACCCCTCCTCACGCATACCCCCTCGTGTTAATCACAGACAGACACACACACACAGACGCGTATACCCCCACCCACCCCCCCCACCCGCCGCCTCCCCCGCTCCATTTGTGCTACTTGATGTTCAGCAATTGTTACCGTTGATAGTGATGTGTGTTTAGAGGCACACAGCAAGACTCTATCAACATGGGAGTGAGAGATCGGTTAATCTGGGTGAGCGTTTGGGCCAGCGTTGACTGGGAGAAACTCATTCCTCTTCCTTGGGAGCTCGGTTTAACATCCCAATCAGAGGGACGGCACTTTCAACCTTGGTACTTCCAAATAACCAGTGTAGTCTGTGTCACGTCTCGTGTTATCAGGGTAATAACGATAACAATAATCCTTGCGTTTGATAATAGCGCTTTTCACGTCTTCTAGGATATAACCCTGTAAAGTGAATTGACTGTATATTTTTTGGGGGGGCGAAACGCAGCAGTCAAATTGCACGGAGCAGCATCCCCCCCCCCCGCAAACAGTCGCGGATTGAAACGACCGATTTTTTAATTGTTTTTTTTTCTCTTCTCGACGGATTATGACCACGCGCGTGGAGTAAGGTGACTGTGGCCAACATTTCGCCCCTGCTGGGAATCGAACCCGGGTCTCTCGCTCGAGGATAGGCGAGAGTGCCCTCACCTCACCTGAATAGGTTAAGCAACGCCGAACCCCCCCCCCCCCCCCACCACCCCTTCCCCCCAGCCCCCCACTCTAACCATCAGCCTCTTGAACTAAAGGCTCGAGAAAAAACAACACTCCTTTGCAATCCCCACCTCCCCAGTTAATGCAAGGTACTGCTCCCCTCACAGCGCTTATTCTATTGGTTTTCTTCTCTCTCTCTCTCTCTCTCTCTCTCTCTCTCTCAGATTTACATCTCCACAGCGCGGCTATGAAAGTGCCCATTGTTTAGTCTGACCCGTGGCATTTCCCGAGGGCAGTGGAAATCTCTCTCTCTCTCTGACTTCTCAAAAAGCTTCGCTGCTTGCTCAAGAGAAGCGGGCTTCTAAGAGAATAATGGCAGAACAGCTATTACATGCTGCAGTATATATGTGCTTTAAAAATCGCATCAACAAAGTAAAGATCAAACACATTTGCAACCCAAGACAATCCCTGTCGACCATCTTGTTGGGAGAATAAGTGGGGGGTGTAGCTGAGGGCGCTGTGGGCTGTGGGTCATTTACAGTACGTCCATCTCAGTCACGGGACGTGGAAAGCAACCAAGGCGAGACTTAACGGCAACGCTTGCCAACGCAGGGAAGGTGGACGGACAGAATGGTGGCCGGAGGGAGGATGGCTGGCTGGATGGATAGACGTTCTCTCTCCAGCCACCAATTAGTAGCTTTAACAAGAGCAGATGCTCTCCTTCTCTTCCTACAGGGAGTGTCAACACGCGACGTCAATGTACAACAGCGCACTTAAAAACACACTCGGACTCGAGAATACTTTTGAAAGCGAGGAGAGAAAGACACAAGGCAAAAATACCTAGGGAGAGAGTTGCAGAGAGTGAAGCAGAAAGGAATTGGTGTGTGCAGCCTAGTTTGGGGTGAAGGGTGGTGGGTGGGGGTGGGGGAGAAGATAACACTCACACAAACATTCCCACTTGTGAATATTCACCCTCATTCTTTTCACAAACGTTCACGCACTCTTGCACAACCAAATATCCTCTCACATGAATTGTCCTACGCACCCCCACACGCACTCACTCACTAATGTAAATTATCCTTGCGTCATCGTCAAAACGCTTCACGGGATTTTACTCCAAAGTGTTGCGACTGCGTGTTTGCGGACGCACGCGGCGGGCCAATTTGCACACCGCAACACACAGCCACGATTGGAGATACACAAACACACCGAAGCCACTCACGAATTAGCGCGTATTCGCTCTCGGTTTCACCCTCGAAATCGGCTCAGCGTCACCGCAACCCAAATATATCTCTGTTTTGAAAAACGTACAAACTGCTTCAAATTGCTACCTCGCGTTCAACGGCGTTTTAGCGGCCACAAGATACCTTCCGAAGCACCGAGCTTTTACTAATAATAAATCTGGCAGCAGCAGTAATACAAAGCCTTGCGGGGCAAAGAGTACAGGTCCACAGAGAGCCAGGCCACAGCCGCTGCTTTTATTATTCCCTGAATCTTATTAGTAAAAGAGAGAGGGAAGAAAAAAAAATTGATTGCTGATTTTTCTGGTCCGATCCCGCAAGAAGAAACAAAATTAAAGGCCCCGGTTCCTGGTCTGAGAGAGAAGTCAAACAAAGCAAAGCAGCCCCTTCCCTGCCCTCCCCCCACCCCCCCACCCCCCGCTCCTTACAACCCCCCCCACCTCCCCCCCCCACCTCCCCCCTCCCTCCACCACCAACGCAGGAACAAACCCCCCGAATCAAAGGAGCATTGAGTAGCGAGGACCCATTCAGAGCGTCTGCTGTAACAAACACTTCTCTGGGTTTCAACGAAAGGTCATAGTTCACTGCTTTTTCCCATTGAAAAAGAATGTGGATTTGATGATTTTTCTTTCGCGCTCTCCCTTTCTCTCTCTCTCTTTCTCTCTGCCCCTCTCTCTTTCTCTCTCCACCCCCCACCACCCCTCCTCTCTCTCTCTCTTTTATTTGTATAGTCACTAACTAAAGGAACAAAACACAACCAGCCGATGAGTTTCCTATTGAAGTGGAACAACTTCCCAACGCATCGCAGTAGGGCTTGCTGTCGACATGGCAGGGGACAGGGACTTGCTCTTAACTCGTCAGAGGCGAGTTCCTAACCCCCCCCCCCCCTCCCCCCACTTCCCCCCCCCCCCCCCCACTTCCCTCTCTCCACAGTAACCTTATTACCGGATTAACTTTGGCGTGTTTGCTACGAGAAGCAAGCATTATCATCCTTGCCGTTCGATGCATTGCTTAAAACAACAGCAGTAACAATCCTTGCATTTGATACAGCGTCTTATCATGTCTTCGAGACGTCTCAAAGCGCTTCGCGCCATCAAGAGAATTGACTGTTATGTTTGGTGGGAGAAATGCGGCAGCCAATTACGCACAGCGGCGTCCTCCGCAAACATTCGTGGGCGGGTTGAGTGACCAAGTGATTTATTTAAAAATGTTAAGTTTTGGAGTCATTATTAAACCCGGGAAAGGCAATCAGCCAAATCAACCAACAATCGGATTTATGAGGAGTAAGTAAACTCGCCCAACATTTCGCCCTGCCTGGGAGGGAACCAGATCTGGCTTCCCTCGCTTGCGAGGGGAGTGTCCTCGCCACTTAACTCCACGACGTTCCACGAGTATCTGAAGAGCTCGATAAGAAAATAAACTGATCCATTTTAAAAACTAACATTTAATCGCTTCGTCTTGATCCTTTTCTCATTCTCTCTCGAGTGGGAGTACAAAGCCGCAGTGATCTCCAGAAATCCTCTGTGTGTGAAGAAATGCTTCCTGACCTCGGTCCTAACCACCTTTGTCCTGCTTTTAGACCTCCGTCCCTTGTTATGGATCCCTCCACCAGAGGGAAGAATCATCCGCTCTCTAAATTTGTCAATTCCTTTCTTTATTGTAAATCCCTCAATCAAATCGCCCCTTAACCTCCTCGGCCCTGAGCAACATAACCTCAGTCTTCCAGCCTCTCATTACAGTTAAACCCCTTCAGTACAGGTAGGAGTCCAGTGAACCAGCTCAAATTAGTATTGCTTTCCTTAGGTTGGGTGATGCACACTTTATATAAATACACAAAAATGTATATACCTGGGGAAGTTTAGATATATTTTATATTCTTTGGTTTCATACACCAGCTCCCAAGTAATAAACGGCAACGTACCATATGCTTCATTAATAATAATATTAATAATAACGCTTGAATTTGATATGGCAGCTTTATCACATCTCCGAGATGTCTCAAAGCGCATCAGGGAATATATATCTGTCGAGTGAATTGAACACTTGTATATTTTGTGGGCGAAACGCAGCAGCCGGATGCACACAGCAATGTCCCACAAATAGCCGTGGATTGAAGCGATCGATTCTATCATTGTCGACTTCCCCCGTGTTACGTGAAATAGATTTTAATGATCTGACTGTGAATTTTTGAAAGCAAAAATTCTGCAGATCGGCCTTAGTTTACGGACACACACGCCACCTGCACGTATACACCCACATACACAAACACACACACACACCCCATACACCCCACTCCCTCACCCCTCCTCAAAACACAAGCATACGCTCGAGGAGGTGTTTAAACAAGAAGGATTTACAAATGGTTAAGACGAACTCAGGCCATTTGGACAATCGGCGGCCGAGGAGATAAAAGGAAAAGCGAACTGTGTCATTTATTTATTGTTTCAAATAACACAGATCAGCTCAATTATAGCTTCCCACTCACAGATAATAGTAATAATGATAATAATAATTATAACTCTGCATGTAATATAACGCCTTGTCATGTCTTAAAGCGCTTCACCGAATATACAGTGAAGCAAATCAACTGTATATTTTGTGGGAAAAACGTGGCAGGCAAATGAGTGGATTAAAGTGACTAATTCATTATTATTATTATTATTATTATTATTATTATTTTGAAGGATTTCTCCAGCTTCGCCTGTTAAACATTCTTTCACAATTGCGAAAGGTCTGGGACTGACAGACTGGAGAGATGGGGGAGGGGGTGTGAAGTGGGGGGGAGAGTGGGGGGTGGGAAAGGGATCAGTGAGGAACACACACAGGACTTGCTGCTTTGAGTTGGTTCCACACTTGCCAGCGAGAGACAAACAGCCAAAACATGTTAAGAGACAGTGAGCAATGTTATAGACTGTGAAATAATCCCGCTGGGTCCATGGGGGTGGGGTGGGGGGGGGGGGGGGGGGCGAAGGGGGAGAGATTTCTCAGCCTAGCCTCTGAATTGGGCCTCCCACCTCAAACTGTGAATCATAAATCATGAAAAGGACACTCTCTTAACAGGTCAAATTAAGATAAAACGCCTTTAATTATCAAAGCAACAGCAAGTCGTCCCATCAGTAGGCCGTATTTCATCCCTTGAAGGGAGCGCAGGCCCCAGTCTAGACGTGCTTTGTGTGGCTGTGACACTGCCAATCTCCGAGAGCCCAGCTCCTTTCAAGCCTGCAAAGCAGTCCGAGTGGAAGGTTTCACCCTGAAACTGTCACTCAACCCTGCCTCGGAGCGGCTCGGAGAGGTCGCAAATCAAGGCTGACCAGTTCCTTTGCCTCCCACCTCAGCCAGCGCTCGGGGGGACCTACTGATTAGGGCCCAATTATCCTTTACTTAATGACTTCTCAATACCACTCTATTCAGACCCGACAAAAACAGCCAGCCCCCCTGCTCACAAAGGCATTCAGAAAACAGGGGAGGGGGGGGTGGATTTGGGCTCAGTTTTCACCACAGAAGGAAACCTGAAACTCGAGCCTTCTCCGAAGAGATATAAGAGACGAGGACTGACAGTTTGAGAGTGCGGTCAACGTGAAGAGGAGAGAGCCCTTTGTGTATGATCTGGGTCTTCTCATTCTTCCCTGCTGCTTCTTTTTCCCTGACGCTGTAGCCAAGGGGTGTGTGTCTGTCTGTGTGTGTGTGCGTGTGTGTGTTCAATGAAGTATTGATTAGGTATGTTAGCCTGAGAGCTGGATGGAGAGTCATTAGCAAACAGCTGAGAAGCATCTTTTTTCAGCCATTTCATCCCTCAACTCAGCCCCCCCAAAAAATGCTATTGGGTTGTTCCCCCCACCCCACCCTCCGCACCTCCGCCACTCCGCCACTGCTCAGCCCTGGCATCTGGGTCCCGGCTCAGTCCAGCTCTCAAGACACTTGTGCGTGTTAATGCACGCCACACAATTCACTCCTAATCCTGACTTCTGCAGGTTCAGGGCTAAGTAGGTGTAAAAATACCCGACACCGGAAGGAGCAGTAAGCAGTAAACTTGTCATTGACTTGATAACCGGGAGACCTATGTTAGGTATTGAGGAGACTGGAGATGCTGAGTGTTGGGAGGTTGTTGGGGGGAGGTGGGGTTGACTCTCTATGAGAATGAGTTCTTACTGCATTGGGGGCATGAACATCAAGGCCATCGGGCGCTGGTTGGAAAAGACGGTGACTGTATGTGTCTGAGACATGTGTGATTTGTAGTGATGGGAGTTGATTTCAGTAACCAGCAGTTAAGGGACTGAGCATTCGTAGACGAGGAAACGCTGAAACCAATTCCGATCTTGGCACAAATGGTGCGGAGGAGGAAGAGGAGGGTGGGCGTGAAAGGGAATTGGACTTCGGGAGGAGTAAAGAGGAAGGAAAGAAATTTCAGAGGAGCGAGGAACGATGGATCGATCAATCGATCGATCGGTCGGAAGAGAAATCTAGATACACAGGCACGTTTGTTCTGTACTGGAAGCTCAGTGGTTAGAGCATTCGCCTCGCAAGCGTGAGACCTGTGTTCAAATCCAGGCAGGTCAGGGCGAAACCTTGAGCAACTTTCCTTGCTCCACACACTCGCCTAATAATAATAATCCTTCCAAAAAAAACACAATAATAAAATTGGTCATTTCAATCCACGACAGTTTGTGGGGACACCACTGTGCGCAATCGGCTGCCGCGTTTTCGCCCACAAATATACAGTCAATTCACTCTACAGCATATTCTGTGAAGCACTTTGAGACATCCAGAAGAAACGAAAAGCGCTATATCAAATTCAAGGATTAATATTATTATTATAACAGCATCCAGACAGAATTGGCAAAGCTCTGGCCCACTTCTCGCGAGTTGTTTTAAAGTCCTATTCTTTGACCACCTGGTGTGAGGCACGGAACGCCAAGCTACACCATCAGTTTGTCATCCAACCTGTCTCATTCCTCCTTTTCTGTCTCGTTCCCCCCTTTCCACATCTCTAAGAACACAACCCCAGATGGCTGAACACCTTGAAAAATCTACAAACCTGCGATCTCCAGAGAGAGAGAAAGAGAGAGAGAGAGACCTGGTACTGAGTGAGATGGTGAGGTGCAAAGGAGCTCGGGGTGGGGGGGTGGGGGGGGAAAGGGTAGTTGGCCTCGCAAATTGCTAGTATGACTGGAATTCAGCCTACAAATCAGGAATGCAACTCTCTGTCTGTCTCTCTCTCTCTCTCTCTCGCGCTCTATCTGACAGACCTACCACCTCAACCCAAACTGAGAGTAATTTATTTCGGCAACCAGCGAGCATTAGTTTGCAGCAACGTCGATACAGGGAGAAGCCGTGGGCGAGTTTCTTTACCCCCGCACGCCTGATAATCCCTCCCAAATAAAAAAACGAGTCGTTTCAACCTACCACCGTTTGTGGGGACGCGCCGTGCGCAATCGGCTGCCGCGTTTTTCGCCCACAAACGTACCGTCAATTCCCTTTACGGTATATTCTGTGAAGGCATTTTGAGACGTCGATAAGATGTCAAAATCACTGGATCAAATGCAAGGATTATCGTACTGTTATGAGCTGGAGGCAATTCCAATTCCCGTGTGGAGAGATTTGAGTTTGTTTTGCTATGTTCGGAAGAAAGTTCCATTCTGTTGCGAAGAATCTCTTAAAGACAGTCATTCGCTGACGAAGCGCTGTCATTCATTCCGCCGATTGCTTGCCTCACACGTCAACACGAGAGGCAGGATTTATTTATATCACTCTGGAAAAAAAATGCGCATTGGGACGTCCTCGCGGAAGGCGCGATGAAAATACATGTTATTGCTTGTTGTCGAATGAGAATCCTCGCATTTAGCGTCAGCACCTTTTCGCATCAGCCGCTCATCTCAACACGCTTCACAGGATTCGCTACGGAGAGTAGAGACGGGTGTGTAATTTCCAGGCGAACGCAGTGATGACCCACCAACAGCCGCAACGCGAATTGACCAATTTGATTTGGGGGGGGGGGGGATCAGTGGCCAGGACAGACAGGAGAGATTCCCTCCCCTTTTCAAATAATAACTACGGGATCTTTAACATCCACCTCATCAGCCAGTCGCAATCTCATCCTAAGAAAATCACCACAAATAATTCCCCCCCCTCCACCCAATTATACGCCCAATTATAACAAATCGCCTCGAAACATTTCCCTTCGATCACCATCTCACTGACGCATCTCAAAGTGCACCTCGTGGGTTTGGCGGTAAAGTTAAGTGACTGGTTGTAAGGGAACTCCACCGCGCCGCGCTTTCGACTCCCCCCCCGCGTCCCTCAAAGAGTCCAGGACTGTGATTTTTTGCCCAGAGTGAGACTGGCCGGCCGGCTCATCAAAAACGTAAAGCTCAGTGTGAGAGGGGATTTCACAATTGGCACAATTTGCAATTAGAATGGCAATTTAAAGTGAACAGTAACCACGGGACCCCCATTGGATGCGTCTGTAACACAACACTCGATAACTAAACAGCATGAAATTGGAAATGGAATGTGCGTGTGAGTCAGTCACGGCTCCACGCAATGGGCAAAGCCAACACTGGCGGGTTTTACTTTTGTTACGTTTGTTAAACAGTTCCGCTCTCTCGCTCTCGCACGGTCGAAATCACCGCCTGAAAAACAATTCCCCTTGAAAAACACGCAGCCACTACACTTTACGGTATTTCCGGCGAACCACTTTTTGAGACATTTTGAGCAAGGTGATGAGAGTACTGTACTCAAACGTCATGGACTATAATCGCTCAGAGAACCGTCGCGAAGGGAGCTCCGTTGGGACCTCAATTGGAAGTCGAGACTTACAAACGAAGGGTGGGAAAAGAGAGGGACAAGGAGAAAAAGAATTACTGAGAGTGTGAGAAAGATTAGAGAGGGAGAGACAGACAAAAAGGACAGAGACAGCACTGGAGGCATGAAGCAACAATGCTGGGTGTGAACAGGATGAAAAAATGTGCCCGAGACAGGGTTGTGCAGTTTGATCGGTGTCGGACACATCTTTTTAACAAGATTCAGTTCAGTGTGAAACTGGTCTGATAGGGTATCAAAGGAATTGGGACAGATACTCTTAATGTTAATTTACATGTTGGGATCAGAGGTGTACGTGGGAAAGCCACAGAGATCTGCTCTTCCAACCGTCTCTCTGATTTGAAGAGCATTAAATGTCAAACGCCAGAGACACCCTCCCCACTCCACGCATAGACAATACCCTCCGCAAATCCACACACAAATAAAATTCAGCTCCTATAAATGCTAAAACACCAGGAATCTTGGGTGTAGAGTTTTCACAGTTACACGCCCCCACCCCCCCTCCCCCCCCCCCATCAGGTTACTTTCTTTCGTGCAGGACAAACAAATTCCGAGTTCTTCAAACATAACCTGAGATTTGGTTTATTCCAAATCTTATTGGGGGGTGGGGGGGGGGGGGGAGGGGGGGGGTGGAGAGGAAGGTGTGGGAGAAAGCTGACACAATGGCATCTGTCAGAGGCCTACCTATTGGGTATGTGTTCAGGACAGGCCTGGTGTGTGAATCATGTTGGAAGCACTTCACCATATCCAAATGAAATTACCGAAGGTATCTGCAATAGGGAAGGTTCTGGTGTGTGTTGTATACATTTTGCACTCTCCCTCTCTCTGTCTCTCTCACACACACATACACGCACACCTCAATCCTGGACAGTTGAGGTGTAGTTAGTAAAAAATAGTTTGGGAATCTCAAGTTGGGTTAGTCCTGGGAGTTAGAACACAGGTGTATTCACATAGCTTGCCATTGCTTCCCACTGCTTGTCTGTCTACCTTACCCTACATATTTGGACTTTGGCTTACGGGATTGACCGGGGAACCAGGCGAGAGGCACAGCCACCAGTGAGTAACTAGGGGCTGCTCCTCCCAAGCCCTGTTAAGAAGCCAGATTACCTGGACAGGTGAGAAGGGTTGATTTCCTGGAAGGCAACCTGGGAAGGCCAGAATGAAACCAAGGCTGAGAACAATGGACTAAGTGGAGTCACTGGGATTGATCGTGGATTTTTGCCCAGGGCACGGCTTCCCCGCTCCTTGTTCTCTACGCAAACGCTTTCAATCTTTCAGTGTGGAGCTCTCATAAACGACATGTCCTAAACACTCCATTCCCCCTCCACACCCCCCGCCAAGACAGAGGAACCCGGACACTCTCACAAGTGATCGGATCGGAGCAGAGGCTCAGAACGGGACCATTCAGTTTGTGGGAAGGAAGCGAGTGTTTTTTTTTATATATACTGTATATATTGTTGTATTGTTTTGTATGTAACAAAAAAAAATACATTTTCTGCTTTCACAGATTCAGCCTGTTCACAGACATCGCGCTCTGACCAGTCACAGCTTCGTGTACCAACAGTACTCTCTGGCAGCCCCATCAAATTGGGATTCGGTCCAAAGTTTGTGGGGTGGAGGAGAGGGAGTGGGGTTTAAGTCGCTGGCCAAGTCACTCGAACGAGAAACGTCCAACAAAACGCCAAGGATTGCAATCCCTGCCCAGGTTAGGCCGAGTGAGTCTTGTGGGTAGGGCTGGGTTGGGATGGAGGGGTTGGGGGTTGCTGTGTGCAAAGGCGATGAAATGTCAAGCCAACAGCCAACTGTCCGGTTAGGTCCATGGCTCTCTCTCTCATGCCAGCCAGGGTCTCTTTCCCTTCGGAGAAAGCCCACGCATCGCAGCCAACCTCAGAAGGCGAAGTACCGTCAACGGGTCCGGAGGCTCTTGTTTTACCTTTCGAGTTGTTCCGTTTATCTGCCGCAAGCCGAGCCGAAGTGGGGAACGAAAGAACGTACGTACGAATGGACGGAACGTAAGTAAACTGGGCTGGAAAGAAATAATTCCCACCACTATCCCGCTACCTCCACACACACCCACCCCCGCCCCCCCCCCTCCCCACCACCTCCCTCTTTTCAAGTCAAAGCAGCAACAAATGTCCCAAATCGGTTGAGGATGTCGGAATGCAGGGATCTCCACAATTGCACAGAGTTCCGGGTTCCAGGCCCCTTGAGGTGGAGAGAAAGGCACTGCAAATGGCTGCCTGGTGAAGCCTTGCTCGGGGTTAGCTCATAGGCTGGAAGGGGTTAATAAACACAACAGTTTTAGTTCCTGTGCTACGCGGAACCCTTTTTTTTTTCCCTTCTCCCCCCCCCCACCACCCCCACCACCACCCAACCTCTCCTTATCTAGAGTTTTGTTTCGCCGAAACGGTTAAAAACAGCTGACGTCAGGGTTTCAATGAAAGATGGTGCCATGGTCAAGACTAGGGTGTGATCAGTACCTCGCCAGTACCTGGATTTGAGATCAGAAAGGTTGGGAGTTCCAAATCCTGGTGTGGCTCATTAATAATAATACTATTAATAATATTCACTATAAACTTAGCACCATATTTAAATCTTTCCTCCTTGTATGTATTCTATGCGAAAGGCATCATGTTTTCATGTCAGCACATTCTGGTCAACTGACCGTTTCTCCCGGAATCTGTCTGTTAATCTTGTTCAACTTAACTAACAGAGGTGTGGGGGGGGGGGGAGGGGGGGGGGGGGGGGGGGTGGTAAAGGGGCCACGCAACATGCAATCTGAGAGTACCGGGTCCTGTCAGCACAATTACAGTCACCACAATCACAAGACAGCGCTGAGGCGAGACCAAACAATGCTCGGTAGCCTTATGTGGCTACTTGGAGTTAATAATAATTGTCTGCGGCGTTTCGCCCATGAATATACAGTCAATTCACTTTATGGTGTACGCTGAAGCGCTTTGAGACGCAAGTTTCCTTACTCAGGCAAGTTTCCTTACTCCGCACACACACACACATACACACACACGCCTGATGATAATCCCTCCCTCCAAAAAAAAACCTATAATAAATTGTTCATTTCAATCCACGACTGTTTGTGGCGGGGCGCTGACATGCGCAATTGGCTGCCGCGTTTCGCCCACAAATATACAGTCAATTAATTCACCCTATGATTCTACAGTACATTCTGTGAAGCGCTTTGAGACACAGTCTAGAAGATCTGAAAAGCGCTGTATCAAATGAATGGATTATTATTATTACTGTTATAATCCTTGCAAACGATATAGCGCCTTGTCACGTCTTCAAGAGCAACATAGGGCAGGTAACTGCGAGCGCAAAAAGAGGCAACAGCTCCCTTTCCACATTTTCTCTCTGGTTCTGTCTCCCTGTACCACAAGCTAACAGGTTCACCTCGAGATAGGAAGGGGCAGAACTGTTGTTCTGTAAAAAGTGACCTCTTTTAACACTTGTTCTGTCAGCTCCAGTAAATGTCCATCGCCCACAAACACGCAGTCAATTCACTTTACAGCAGATCGTGTGAAGCTCTTTTGAGACGCGTGGAAGACGTGAAATATCGAACGCAAAGGACTGTTACTATTATTACCGTCGTTAGCGAAAAACACAAACCATAGACTAAAATAAACACAGGCTGGTTCTCGCTCGACAGTCCGTGAGCTTTATGTGTCGTGCTGGAACGCTCTCCTTTGCTAGACTAGAGTAAAAATTAACCCAGAATTCTGACCCAATCTGACAACTAAAAATCTATTGCGTTCAAATTTAAGATTGGGCAGTACTCGAGTAAATTCTTACACTCTGTCTATATGTGGAATCTGTTCCTGTTTAATAACTTAACCAAAGCTCTAAAAATTCAGACCGAAAGTAATTATGTTTTTTTGGATGGGGGAGTGTGGGGGGGGCAAAATTCTGCACAATCTTAAACTGTACCACATTGGGAGAATTCAGGCCTCGGATATTACGATAAAATAATAATCCCTGCATTTGGTATAGCGGCTTATCGAGATGTCTCAAAGCGCTTCGCAGTGCATATATAGTAAAGTGAATTGGCTGTATATTTGGTGGGCGAAAAGCGGCAGCCAATTGCGCGCAGCCAGCGTCCCCACAAACAGTCGTGGATTGAATTTGTTTGGAAAGGAATTATTATTATTAATACCCCAGTAAAAATCCACGATCCGCCCATCGACTGACAACCGGGTTCCTATTTACTGCTGTGGTGCGGGCGGAGTAAGGAAACCTGGGCCGATATTTCGCCCTGCCGGGAATCGAACCCGGGTCCCCCTCTCTCTCTCTCTCTCTCGCGGCAAGCCGAAACGGTAAACGGCACGAAGACTGTGGGATGTGAATACGCACCGTGCTTTTACTGCGCACTCTCGTGCTGAGGCCGTGTTGAACAGCTTTACAGGGGATTCTGCCGATGCGCAAGCCCGTCTATCGACTAAAAGTAACACGCCACCATCTGCATTATCGCAACAAATGTCAGCTGTCCTCGTGGAGAGCGGAATCTACAAGACATAAAGAGGAGGGGGAGGGTCAATGTCCGACAGTACTGTACCCTCCTCCCCACCCTGCCCCCCTCCCCTCCACCGCCTCCACCACCAACATCACCACCGCTGTAGTAATGTCACATACCGCACCCCAGCTTTATCACAACACTCCCCCCGAGTTCTGAGCCTCTCTCTCTCTCTCTCTTTCTCTGTCGCTGGCCCCGAACCTACTCATTGCCTTCGGATGTCACCGCAGAGCGCAATACGCGACACACAGAATGTCAGGGCTGATGTCCAGACCTGCAGATCAAGCATGGTAACATTGCACATTCTATTGGCTCTCAAATACTGTGCAACAAACACACACACACTAAACTGCTCACACACGCGTGTACTATAAATACACACACACATACACCAATGTACTTTTTAAATACACACTGCTACACACGATATACAGTCATCATATTGTATGCTTGCATACTATACGCACACTAATGCACTCCACACACTCTGATATACCTGCCAATGTATTGTATGCGCGGAGACAATGACAACGACAAAACTACATTTACAGCGCGCCTTTCACGTCTGGGGGACGTCCCGATATACTGTGCACACATAGGTACCCTGTACACACTGATGTACCCAAACACATGGAAATGCATTGTGCACACTAATATACAGTGTACACACACACACACACACACATACACACACACACAAATGCACTGTACTAACAGACAAGCATTGATGCGGTAAACACAGATTTACTGAACAGACTGATACTGTACGCACACCGATAGCCTCAACGCACTGATAGGCAGTGAGTGCACACAGCAGCACGGAGATTTCGAAATGACTTGAGCGCGAGTGACACAAGGCTATATATATACAGGTGTGTGTATATATATATATATATAGAAAGAGAGAGAGAGGCTCAGAATTGATTGCAGCATTTGGACTTTTATCCTCATCCATTCCCAGACTCAGCGCCTCACTGGCTCCTTCAGATCTGTTTCAGTTACGCAGTGAGGACTGTTTTCTCTCTCTCTCTCTCTCTCTCTCTTGTTCCTCTCTAAGACAGGAGGCTCCAGTGTGTGTGTGTGTGTGTGTGTGTGTGTGTGTTGTTTTTTTTTACAATTGCAATGTGCTGTGGGTTGCTCGGTAACTCGGCCGTACGCTGCGTTTAAGCTTCGCTGGGAGATGCGACGTGACAGTTGATGTGAGCCTCCGGTCTGATCCTTTTCACCCAATTGAACAGGATGAGAAACCCGAGGTCCATCCGTGCTACCCAGCGTGAGACGACATTAAAAAGCGGCCTCAAAAATAAGTCTGGCCAGCCTTTCTCTCCCCCCACTCCCAACCACCCACCTCTCGCCCGTCTGCCCCCATAACAAGTCGGAGTCTGACCCACCACTCAATAATAACAACACAAAAAAAACCTCCTACGACACTATACCACGTAACAGCCTGGATTAGATATCATATGGTGTCTTACACTGACCCCTCCAGTAATCCGAGATCTGAAAATACTCCGCAGGCTAATTAGACTCACCGATTCTCGCTGGGACAAACAATAAGACAAACCCATTTGTTCCCACTGTCCCAGCCTGAGCCACCACAGTATTGCACTAAGAAACTAAATTCTTAGTTCGTCCAATTTTCTACCCTTCCCGCCCTAAACCGTCTATCATTTTTTTGCTATTGCCTTTGCTGGGGTGCTGTTCCAAAGTCTATCCAGTAACTCATCGAAACGATCTGTATTCATGCGCGAGCCTTGAGCCAAATCAGGTAGAATAAATCACCTCGAGGCATCTTGTCCTTGTCTGATTTCCTCAGATACATTTTAGCTCAGGAGGGGTGGGGGTGGAAGGATGGTGGGGGGGCGAAGGGGGAGGGTGTTGGAGGGTACGGTGGGGGATGTTCTGCGAGGTTCAAAAGCCCACCTAGTCTTAGGCTTTGGAACTGACTAACACGGCAGACGGGAGTAGGGCTATTTACGAAACAAAAAGATTTATAGAAATGTGGCCGCTCACCACTGTTTGTGGGTGGGACAAATTGTGGCTGTGCGCGTTTCACCCACAAAATACACAGTCAATCCAGTTGACAAGAGCCTTATCACAACTTCGAGACGTCTCAGAGCACTTGGCGAAATGCTGTACAGTGTAAAGTGAGTTGACTGTATATTTTGTGGGTGAAACGCTGTAGCTGATTGCGCACAGCAATGTGTAAATTTAACACGTCCCAGATGCTGGGGCCTGTACCCTGCGTGGCTTAGTCACTGGGTGGATAAACCCACCGAACCGTATTCATTTTTTTTTAACCAAAAAAAAATTAAATTTTCCAAAGCTAAACAAAACCTTGGCTTAAAATCCGAATGAACTAATTTAATTAGCCGGTAATAAACAAGCTATTTATAGTGGGAGTAATTAACACCTCGTCGAGCTCACACAGGAATGGAACATCTCAGAGGCTCCCAGTGCCAGGTCAAGTCATGAATATATAATGATATAACTCAGCACAGCGTTCGCATTGGCACCTCGCACTGTGATTTTCAAAAAATATCTTTAATTTTTTTAAATAATCCTCAGGAGAGACTGAGCCACATGCAGGACGGGCAAATGTGTTGATTCGGTTCATTTGAACAGCCTGAACAACAAACGCTGGTGTGTGGGCTGAGCTGGACTGTATTAGGTTGCATTGGATTAGAGTTGGGTTAGTCTGGGCTGGATAGAGTGGTTTGGATTGAGTTGGGAATGGGGGGGTAAATTGGGCTATGGGTTTGCGTTGCGTTTGGATGTGGGGAAATTTCAGCGCTTTGGGACGTCCTCCTGACGTGAAAGGCGCTGTACGAGTGTCATTTTGTAGTTCGTTGTTACGATGGAATGAGTCGGGTGAGGGTAGGATGCGTTCGACAGAACTTCGTGGGGTTGTGTTGCGCTGGTCAACAAATCGGTCATTTCAATCCACGTTGACCTGTTTGTGGGGGACGCTGCTGTGCGCAACTGGCTGCCGCGTTCCGCCCAGATAATACACAGTCAATTCACTTTAAACAATATTCTGGGAAGCGCTTTGAGATGTCTAGAAGACATTGAAAAGCGCCGTATCGAACGCAAGGATTATTATTATTATTATTATTATTTGTCTCTGCTGGCTTGAAGGGAGCAGCTATGCTTGTAGAGTTTGATTGGGTTGAGCTGGGCTGGGGTTAGGCTGGGCAGAATGTGATGAAGAGATTTGTTTGGCAATTCTCTGAATGCAAAAACAGTACTCGTGAGTACAGCCCTGAAATCCAGTATTAATAATATAATAATAATCCTTGCATTTGATATAGCGCCTTATCACGTCTTTGCGGTGTCTCCCAAGCGCTTCGCAGCATGTATTGTTACATGAATTGACTGTTTCAGCGCCTTGTGATGTCCTCCTGACGTGAAAAGCGCTCTATAAATGTAATTTTATTGTTGTATATTGTGAGTGGGTGAAACTATCAGACGAATCTCCTGGCTATGGACGCGAACAGACCCTAGGTTATCCTTTACCCCGTACTTGCCGAACTGTCAAGTCAACAAATTTAACCATCCATTGTGCAATTCAAAATAAATCTCTGAATCACATGGGCGAACCCAAACAAACGAGACACACATCCAGTCTATTCACTGCACATTATGTTTGGGTGTGTGCGTGGGGGCGAGGTTGGGTGCTTGGGTGTGTTAGTACATGAGTGAATTCTAGGGTGCTTAATGTGTTTGTGTATTAAGAGGTGTTGGTGTGCGTTGGGTGGGTGAGTGAGTGAGTGGGTGGGTGGGTGGGTGGGTGGGTGGGTGAGTGAGTGAGTGAGTGAGTGAGTGAGTGAGTGTGCAGTTGGGGTGCGGGGGGAGGGGGGAAGTTGAGGGCAAATACGTGAGGCAACACTGAACAACCCAGATCTAGAGCAAAGGAGGTGGGGGGAGTGGGTGGGGTGGGGGAGGAAGAGTGGAGGGGAAGAAAGGAAGGGGTGGGGGAGGGGGTTTGACGGGGTGAAACTCTGACGCCAGCACCCAGTGAAGAAGCCTCACAATGACAAATGACACCCTCGCCCGGAGATCACATTAGGAATTCACACGAAATATTCCTTTTACCAAAAAAAATCTATAAAGTTAATTAAAGCGTTGCCTTTACTCAGCACAACACAAAACACTCATTAGCAGACACGGGGGATCAATCAGGTTCCCAGCATCCGATGTAATTTAACCCTATTCCCACCGGCCTTCTTCTCCTCTCCCCACCCACCCCCCCCGCAATTTCCCACAAGAAAACAATGCTTTATTTCTGAAAGCCCGTCTGATCGTATTGCCTTTTAGAAAGACTTGGTGCGTTTAAGTATTAATTCTAAATCAATCGCCTGGATGTATGCGAGCATTGATTGTACAGATATTTAAGGATAGGCAATGCAAGGATATTGGCTGCGGATCCCACGAGCCCAGTGATTTGAAAAGGGTTCGATTTGGAGGCACAC
This sequence comes from Hydrolagus colliei, assembly GCA_035084275.1. Lineage (NCBI taxonomy): Eukaryota > Metazoa > Chordata > Chondrichthyes > Chimaeriformes > Chimaeridae > Hydrolagus > Hydrolagus colliei. The sequence continues at coordinate 2,502,037 of CM068761.1, read as the reverse complement.
GGCTCGTTCTCGCTGAGCAAGCCCTCCCACTCGTTAAGTTGCCTGCCTTGTAGCCACTGCCCGCCCCACCCTGCCCCCTGCCCTATAACCAACCGGCACGGCACTCGGCTTCAAGTTAACAAGGGACACCGTGGCAAAAACACTGCCGATTCGGGCTGTCTTTGCGAGTGACACAGCCTCGGCTCAGGCTCTTATAACACTGAAGGATAAAATGTCTCGCGGTAATGAAGGAGTTACCCTCGCAGGCAGCAGAGGAATGTTCCAGCTTCGGAGAAACAGATGTGTGTCTATTCCATCTCTTACCCAAGTTATATTATTGGGATGGGAGGTGGGAGAGGGGGGGGGCGAGGGGGAGAGAGGGTGGTGGTTGGGGAGGTGTGGTGGGGGGGTGGTCATTAATGTTATATATCACATCGGGAAAGATGGTTTTGGGTTTCAGAGTAAGTCACGCAGTGCGGTGATCAGACGGCTCTGTACAGTGACACAATTTACTGGGGGGATTTATATCCCACGGTGAGATAAGTCTGCCTGATTTGTCTTTGATAATGTAACGTAGCGTATTGGTGCACACGGAATATCACACTCAAGCCCTCGCTGCTTACGAGCGCCCTGCGACTCTCACGCTGACTTGCGGCACTGGCTGGGATCTAGTAAGGCACACAGAGACACTGACTCGCACACACACGCGCACACATACACATAGAGGGAGAGAGACGGGAGTATGCGTCATATATACACCAGACGTGTTCACAGTGCCCACACACACAGCACTGAATTGCCACAAACCCCACTCCCCAACCCCACCCCCCCCCCATCTCCAGCTCTGGTCTCCCCCTTTCCCGCTGGAAATCTGACATGTTGAGAGATGTATACGTTTCGAAAAGCAACAACTACAGATTCCTCAACGTTGCCCGTTGTCGGTGGGTGGGTGGCAACAGAGGCACTGCCCTTCTGTCTCACCCGAAACATCTGGCTTTTTAAGTCCCCCAGTCTCTACCGATACTCAGAGCAGTGCAAAGGGAGGTATCTAGGTGAAGGTTAGAGATACTGTGGCATTATTCGTAAAGGGTTCTCTCCCCCCCACCCACCCCCACACTGTCCTGGCCGACAATTTCTCCAGATAAAAACAAATAATCGGTCGTTCGTTTTACGGGACTTGCTGTTAAATTTGCCTACAGAATAATCCCTCGAAAACCCCCCCACAATAATAAAATTGGGCATTTCAATCCATGACTGTTCGTGGGGGACGCTGCTGTGCGCAATCGGCTGCCGCGTTTCGCCCACAAATACACAGTCAAATTCACTTTACAGTATGTTCTGTGACGCGTTTTGAGACGTCGATAAGATGTGAAAAGCGCTATCTCAAAATGCAAGGATTATTACTATTATTCTAGAACATTTTACGGAAAATCTACACTTTACATAAAAATGGCAAAGACGCCGTATCGAATTCGAGACTCGATATTGTCGCCTCGCTCACTTTCTGTTCAGTGAACAGATTCCATTCAACCACTGGGTGTACACGGGCTGAAGATACGAGTGTTCCAACCTCTCGTGTTTGTTAAAAGTCAGAGCTGCCTGCAGCCAACTCCAGACTCGTGATATCAGGCAACCCTTCTTCCACCAGGTTTGTTAGTGCCTCGATGGCACAGAGGTTCCCGGAGAGAGACACTTTGTCAAGGTGTAAACAGGACATCTCTCTCATTTTACACAACTATGGGAAACTGGACTTGCGTAACCGCCAGCCGCGTTTCGCCCACAAAATATACCGTCAATTCATTTCACACTACATTCTGTCAAGTTCTTCGAGCTTTCTCGAAGACGTGATAAGGTGATATAACCGATGCAAGGATGATTATTATTGCTACGGGGCATGTGAAACAATTAACCTTTTCTTTCACAAATATGCAGTGAAAGAAACTAGGTATTTTGTAAATCCGCAAATCAAGTGGCTGATGTAGCCGTTACCTGGCCGGGACAGGATGAATTTTCTGTGGCTCCTAACGCCACGATTTCCCCCAAACGCTAACATATCTTTGTCTCACCCCAGCTCGCAAGGCGATTAGTGCTTCCACTTCCCTAAGGCGAGCTCAGTCATTTATACTGCGCGAGTATGTAAAATATCTCCCGGCCAAGACAGCAGGGATATAAGACGCAACAGAAGTCATAGTCCCTGGATTGAGCGTTTACGCAGAGACCGAAGTCCCTTTTAGCCACGAATGTGTAGATTTTAGCCTCTCTGTATTATTATTATCATTTTATTTTTATTGTAGCATTTCCGCAACGCTAACTTTTTTCCAAAGAATCTCTTGCGAACCAGTCTCCCGCCACCAAAAAAAAAAAGTGAAAAGAAAAACAGATTCCCAGCCAGAACGAAAACGCATTTCGATTATGTTTTGGGTGATGCTTTTTGGATATGTTTTGCTTTTCAAAAGTACGGATTTAAAAGCGCTCTACATTAAAATAACCGTCAAATAAATTGGTCGACGACGGGAGGAGTGTCATTGAGAGTTATGTCAACCCTATCAGACATCTCTCACCGTGAAATGTGTCGTAATAATAAACTTTATGTTTCATATAATTATATGTAGAAAAGGGCAATGAGGTATTTATTTTACGTGAAGGCTGCTATAAAATTGCAAGTTATTATACTTGGGTCTGCATTTCTTGGAAGCGGAGGTCGGAGAAATATTGTGTGTAGGATTTGTATCACAGCCGAATGAACCATGGGGGGTTTATGGCATGTGTGAAGTGAATGTCGGCAGAGTGAGTACACGCTTGTGTGACCATATCCCGGTGTGTACTGCGCCTGGAAGTGTGAATGTCTGTGGACACGGAGGCAGAGTGCCACGGCATGAGGGAAAACATGGCGTGTAGTTTGTCACAGGTGATAGTCCTGAGGAAATCATTCTTTACGTTCGATACAACATCGAATTTCCCCATCGGGAAGATGGCTCACAGCGCTTCTAAAGGCTATAATACACGGTCACGTGTAAATGGCTTTGAATCTGTAGGCAAACACGGCGTCCACTTTGCACAAAGCAACGCTCCGTCTGTCTCTCTGTCTGTCTCCCCGCTGCCCTTAACGTTTCAGACCATTTTGTTGAACGTAAAGGCACAACGGAATCTAACGTACGCGTGCGTGTGTGTGTACGTGCGAGAAAGTGGCTAACTGTGGCATGTGAATGAGAACTCGCTGCCTGTCTGCCTGCGTGTATGTGAAAATATATAGTTAACGCGAGTGCAAATGAGATAAGATGTTCGCGCGTGTCTTGGGTTGCGTGTCTTGGGTTGCGTTTCCCCCCACCCCCACCCCCAACCCCCTCCCCTTCCCCTGGCATCGCCTCCCTGTTTGTCTCTTTCTTTGAAAGAAAAATTTATTGCCGAGCGCTCTTTTCAATTCCAAAAGAAAAAGTGACGCGTCTGCGTGCGCGAGATGAGTCGAAAGAGAGGAGAGGTGGAGTGCGCGAGCGTGAAAATCAGCGTTATAAAATCCAGGAGAGAGAGAGAGAGAGAATGAGAGAGAGAGAAAGAAAAAAAAAAGCAATGGAACGGGTACAACAAAGCTGTTCATCTACAGCAAAGTAGCAGCTCTGTGCGTGTTTCAAGTCAATAAATGATGAAGGTTTATTTCAAATATTCTCCCTCAGCACACAGCATAGCTGCTCTTCCTGGCTGCTAACTAGGTATTGATCCGCTCCCCTTAACTGTGGTGAACACGAGGGCAGGAGGGACTCTGAGCAACTGCGTTTAAAAATGGAAAGAAGCCTCTGAATAAACCAATTTATGTCTTTTTACCGGCGCGGAGCTCAGTGAATGTTGATGCACTGCCTACCACACAAGCCTTGAATGTTAAACACCCTCGGTTGCAATTCCAAGCTCTCCTCCACTGAGCAATAAATAGAACAAAGGAATGAGCAGCGGGATGGTTACCTCACACAGTACACACGCACACACACACACACACACATAGACGGACAGACAGACAGAGAGACAGACAGACACCAGGCAGTAATATCAAGGATCGCTTTATACACTCTTTCTGTTCCTAACCCCCCCCTCCCCCACCCCACCCCACCACCCCCCTCCTCTCCCCTCCCCTCCTCTCCATTCCCAAACTGTGGGAGAAGGAAACCACAAGGCAGGGAGGCAGAGACGAGGGAACGAGAGACACGGAGACAAGAGACAGAGAGAGCTCTATGCATTAGGAGAGATAAGCAAAGTGCACTGTGAACCGAAAGGAGATTGGGCAACAGCAAAAGGGGTCTAAGGAACCTGTTGTCTACCTCTACCGTGACTGAGCCTCAGACTAATCTAGGGAAAGCCAACTGAGTTTTTCGTTTATAAAAATAAAATTAGGATCGAAATTGGTAAAGACAAAAAAATATATATTTTTTGTGTGGGGGCGGCTGGGGGTGGGGTGTGGGTAGGGTGGGGGTGGGGGTGGGGGTGGGGGTGGGGGGGGGGGTTAAGGAGAATTGAATGAAGACGTTCTTTTTTGTTCAAATGATGTATATAAAATGCCCGGCTCAGGTTGGCCAGAGCGAGTGAGGAATCTGATCGCTGGCTGATCGCTGAGGAATGATAGGAACTAGTGTCTTCGGCTGAGCGCAGGCTGCGGTTCGCAAACGGAAGACAGCGAAAAGACAGAGGTTTATCTGACCATGAGTGGTGGTTGAGGTGGGGGGGAAGGGGAGAAGGGGGAAGTGGGGGGTGGTGAGGTTGTTCTGTGGGTTTGCATTTTAGAGGCAGATGTGTCTTTTGACTGATTAGACCGAGTGAGCGCCCTTCCCGGGCTTAGCCGTAAATGCACACAACACTGGTAGCTCACTCCGCAGCTCTCCGACCAGGGAAACGGGTGAAGCATTCAACGCTTGACTGTATTCTGAGATGGCTCTGGCATGGCCTGATCTGACCTGACTTGGCCTGGCCTGGCCTGAGTGGGAAGGGGGTGGGGGGAAGGAAATTGGTGCAGTAACACAGGATCCACTATCACCACACACAGTGCATTCAGTCTGCCCAGCAGAGAAATTTCTCTTTTGGGTGGGGGGGGCGGATGGGTGGAGGTGGGATGATGGTCAGGAAATCGCAGTCACTCGCTGAGCGCTTTCATTATTGTCCGCTCAACAAGCCCACAATTCTTGCTAAACTCGAACACACACGCGCGCGCGTTTCGTAAGAGTAGTCGGAGAGGAGGAAAGTCTATTCTCGTCTCGCGGGAGACAAAAATAGGCATTCAAAAAAAAAGCATTGAGTAAAAGTGAAAAATCCTTGCTTTGTTTTGTTTGTTCGTTTGTGTTGGTGCAGAGTAAAATTATCCAAATGTGTGTGGAGTGAGGTCCTAGGAACAAAAATCACCAATATCCTGACTGAAATTGACACCTTCTTGTGATTTTTAAAAAAAAAAACGACACTTTTGTTACACTGACTACATATCACACTCCGTCCCAAAAGTGCTTTAAAGTCCTTGTGAGGCACTGAGACACCTCAATTCACCACTCACTCACTCACTCTCTCCCTCTCTCTCTCTCAAAACCAATATTCAGGGTGGAAAATGGGAGAGACAGAGTGAGAGAGAGTGAGAAGTGGGAAAGGTTGGTAGCTGTGTGTGTGTGTGTGGGGCAAGACACTTTACCTTCTTTGTTGCTGCTCTGAGACTTGGCTTTCTCCCAAGGTGCCATCTCCTTGTCGTCCTCTTGGGGGTCAATCATGGCCTTGTCGTTGGGCAGGTACCAGGTCGAGTTATGTTCCGCCATCAGAGACTCGATGTCTATGGTGCTGATGGCCTTGCCGTTGTCCGCGCTACAGCCGGCCAGCTCCGAGTCCCCGCCGCCGATGCCGCCGACTACGCCACCGCCGCCGTTCTGCCCGCTGCACTCTCCGCCCCCGCCCCCGCCCCCGCCTTTCTTGTTCTTCATGGCCAGCGGCTGGTCCTCTGAGATGCTGAACTGTTGCCTCTGCAGTTGGATCTGGGCTTGGAGGATCTCCAGCGGGTGGATCTCGTCCTGCCCGCCCGTGCCGGTGGGGGTACGGACCTGCTCCAGCCCTGCCGTGCCAGGGTGCCCACCGCCGCCTCCGCCGCCGCCGTTAAGTCCAAAGCCGTCGGCTCCGTGCCCCGTGTTGGACGTAGTGTTGCTGTTGGGGTGCGAGTTGAGCAGGCTCAGGCCTAACTGTTTCTGACTGTGGTCCGCCCGCTGCAGTTTGGGGGAGCTGGTGACCAGCCGGGCGGACTTGGGCACGTTGCCCTCGGGGTTGCCGCCACCTCCGCCGCACACCTCGTCCTCGTGCCCGTAGTGGTTGCTGGCGTCGTCGGGGAAGTCCACGTGCGGCGAGCTGCCGTCCGACTTGGTCACGCTCTGGATGCCGCTGTCCAGGGAGGACATGAGGTCCGGCTGGTCGGACAGCAGCAGCTCATTGCCCTTCGCCCAGGACGAGGGGGAGACCTTGCCCTGCGGGGTGCCGCCCCCCCGCTCCGACACGTGGACGGTGGGCAGCCCGGGACTCACCACCGGGTTCACGTTCTCCGCCGAGTACTTGTCGAAGAAGATACCGGGGCTGACGTGGCCGCTGTCCCGTTTCCTCCGACCCCGGCCCCTGCCCACCGTCGCCTTGCCCTCTCCCCCGGGGCCGTGCTCGAGGCCGTAGCTCGGCGACAGGTTACACTCGGGCTGGGGGGGCGGGTTCTGGGGCTGCCCACCGCCCTGGCCGGCCGCCATGTTGACCTTGGCACCCCCGCCCACCGGCAACCCCAGCTGCACGCCTTGAGGGGCGCTGTTCTGGAAATACTCCTGCCCGCCGCCGCCGCCGCCATTGCTGCCCAGGTCGGGCTCGGTCTGGCTCAGCTTGCGCTTGCCCTCGTTGGGCGTCTTCTTGTTGAAGGTGACGTTGAGGTTGGGGGCCCCCAGGCTGGCGATCATGTTCTGGCAGGCGGTGGACAAGGCAGCCAGACAGCTCTGCCCGTACATGGCGTTGTCCTTGGCGCCCGGTTTGCTGAACGAGCCGAGCGACAGGGAGCCGATCTTGCTCATGGAGGGCCTCTGGTGGCCAGGCTGGAAGTCGGCCTGGGCCGGGTAGCCCCCGGCAACGCCCACCACCACAGGGTTGGCCGACCGGCTCGAGCCGGCGCCGCCGACGAAGGGGAAGGCCGTCTGCCCGCCCATCTGGGCCTGCGGGGGGTAGTCGGGCCCCGAACGCCGGTCGGGGCGCGGGGTTGGGCAGACCCATGGCCCCGCCCGGTGACTGCATCTGAGCCATGCCGCCCCCCATGCTGCCGCTGCCGCCGCCCCCGAACTGCGGGTGGAGGCCCGGGGAGTGCAAGCCTTGCACGTGCCCGTCCCCCGCCATGCGCAACGGCTCCTGCATGGCCAGGCCGCTCACCGCCGCCCGGTACAGCAGGCCCGAGCCGTTCTGCTGCAGACTCATCTGCACCGTGGGGTCGTGGGGGCTGCCCTCGGCCGACGACATGCTCCGGCGGGACAGCAGGTCACCGGGCCCCGGCGGCGGCGGCGGGTGAGGCGGGGGGTGCGGGCCCGGGAACCACGGCGACGGCTCCTGCCCCATCTGGGCCTCGTAACCGGGCATCCGGGATCCCCCTCCCCCGCCGCCAGCGTCCCGCTCGAACCCGCCCTGCCCGGGGTGGCTGTGGAGCAGGCCTCCCTGGCCGGCCTCGGCCTGGAGGCCGAGACCCAGCCCTAGTCCCAGTCCTAAGCCGCCTAGGCCCGGCAGGCCTGGCTGCCTCAATCGCTGTTGTTGTTGCTGCTGCTGCTGCTGCTGCTGTTGTTGTTGTTGTTGCTGCTGTTGCTGTTGTTGTTGTTGTTGTTGTTGCTGCTGCTGCTGATTCCTACACACCATCTGCTTGAACATCAGCAGCATGTTGTGACGCTGCTGGAGGGAGTGGGTGTGCTGGTCGGGCCCCCGGTGCTGGAGCGGGGGCCCCTGCGGCGGGGGGAAGGCCTCGGGGCCCGGCGGCGAGTACTCCCCTGGCAGCCCGGGGTAACCCGAGGAGGGGGACGACAGGTCCGCGTTGCCGGTCGCGTGCAGGTTACTGTTACTCCACGAGGAAGAGGAAGGGCAGGTGTCCAGGCTCACGCCGTGGCTGCCGTTGGGGGCGAAGTCGAACCGCGTGCGCTTGGCCACATTGAGGTAAGGCGCGTCAAAGTGCTGGAGGCGCTGGTTGGACTGTTGCTGTTGTTGCTGCTGCTGCTGCTGCTGTTGTTGTTGTTGCTGTTGGAGGTTGAACATGGTGTCCGCCCCATTGTAAGGCTGCAGGTTCCTGTTCTCCAAACGTTGGATGGGATACTCGAACGCGGCGTGTTGGCTCGGCAACAGGCCCGGGTCCTGTAGGCCCGGCGGGGCCTGTTGCCGGGGAATGGTTGGGGGGCAGGAGTTTTGACGGGACAGCAATCCCGCTTGCTGCTGCTGCTGCTGCTGCTGTTGTTGTTGTTGTTGTTGTTGTTGTTGGAGGAGAGAGTTCCTGGGACCCACCCCACCGCCTCCCCCTCCCCCGTCCATCCCCACCGACATCTTGCGGCTGCCGAACCGTTCGTAAAACAGGCCGTGTTGTTGTTGCTGCTGCTGTTGTTGTTGCTGCTGTGGGTGCATCTTGCCCATGTTGACCCCCGGGGCCCGCGGCAAGCCGGCGAAGGCGGCGCCCGGCACCTGGACCTGGACCTGCCTGGCAGAGCCGTAGTGCGGCAAGTGACCGGGAGACTCGGAGGGCGAGAAGCCGGGAGGCGGCGGAGGAGGAGGCTGGGGGGGCAGATCGTAGGGCTGCGGCTGCCCTTGCTGCTGCTGTTGCTGCTGAGGAGGAGGAGGAGGCGGAGGAGGAGGAGGAGGCAGGGGTGGGGGCGGCAGAGACGACGGGGGCGGAGGCTGAGGCTGAGGCTGGGGCTCCGTTGGGTAGCTGTAGTCCATGGCGTCCACCCCCACCCCCGGGGGCTGGTTGTGAAGGCGCCTGGGCTCCAGCGGGTGAGGCTCGGCCCCGGACGAAGACGAGGAGGAGGAGGAGAGGCCGTGGAACGAGGCGGCGCGGTTAGGAGACTGGTCCAGGGGGAGGCAGGGGGTGGGGTTGGACGACGAGGGAGTCTGGTGGGGCTGGTAGTCGCTCAGGTTGGACGTTCTCCCAGGCGGTGGCGGCTGTTGCTGTTGCTGAGGCTGTTGCCCAAACTCCCCCCCTACCCCTACCCCGCCAGGGCTCTCCCCCAGCCCCTCGTAACCCTCCCCGAAGCCGGAGCCCGCGCCGTACCCGCCCCCCGGGCCCCCCAGCAGGCGGCCCCCGTGGAGGCAGGAGGCCCCGGGCTCCGAGCCGCAGAAGTTGCCCCCGAAGTGATGCGGGGGGGGAGGGTGGGGGGGGGCCTGTCCCCCCGGGAAGTAACCGTGTTGGGGCTGGGGGCCCGGAGGCGGCGGCTGGAGGGCCCGAGGGTGGAAGCCGTACTGTTCGCCCCCGAGGCCCATGCCCAGCAACGGAGGCGGAGGTGGGGGTGGCTCGCCCCCCAAGCCTTGCCCTCCGCCACCCCCACCCCCGCCCCCGCCCAGGTAACCGGGGTTCTTATAATGGGCTGGCATGGCCAGAGACCCTTGCCCCAGAGCCCTGTGGGTATGACCCCCACTCCGACCAAAGTGATCCAAGCCAAACATGCTCTACTCTACTCTCCCCTCCTCAAAACCCTTCTCCTTAACCCCTCACCTCTCTCTCCCTAACCCCTCTCCTCTCCTGCCCGCTCTCCTGGTGCCGTTCAACACGGCATGTTAGGCAGCCAGTCACCCCCCCCCCCCCCCACTACACACACACACACACACTCAACTCACACTCAACACAGAGCCAACTAACCAGAAAGAGACCCCTACACACACTCACACGCGACTCAACCTCACACACAACCTCACACACTCCAACCTCACACACTCACAAACAACACACACTGAGCTGAGAAAGCGCAATGGGCAAACCGATAGCTAACTGGAAGGCGCTCCGATTAACACACACAATACACTCGCTCACTCACTCACTCACAAACACAGAGGGGAGAGGACAACCGGTGAAGTCCAAATCTCCCTCTTAAACAGAGAGCAGCAGCCCAGAGAGAGAGACAGAGAGATACAGACACACACACAGTCAGAGGCAGATAGAATGAGTGTGTCTATCCACACACACACACACACACAGAGAGAGGCAGATAGAGGGAGTTGAGTGTGTCTATTCACACAGAGAGACACACACACACAGACACACACAGAGAGAGGCAGATAGACACAGTGAGTGGATTCGCCCACACACACGCACACACAATACACAGAATACCTCTCCACAGTCAGTCCCAAATCAGAGAGACGGATCCCCACACACAGCAATGTCATCTCCACACCACCCAACAGCCATTGTGAAATCCTATAGGTTTTTTTTTCCCCCCTATGTGTGTGTGTGGGATGGGGTTTTACGTTTTCCTATGATTGTTAGGTTTGGTTTTTCTAGGTGGTGAACACACACACACACACACACACAGAAATTATCCCCAGCCCAAATCTCTGTCTCTCTCTCACACACACACACACAAAATCACCCACCCACAGTCTATTCTCTCTTACACATATAAATCACTTCCACTCTCTCTCTCTCACACACACACACACACACAGATCACCCCTAGTCTATCTCTCTCCCTCCCTCTCTCTCTCTCACACACACACAGATCACCCCTAGTCTACCTCTCTCCCTCCCTCTCTCTCTCACACACACACACACACACACACAGATCAACCCTAGTCTCTCTCTCTGTCTCACACACACACACAAATCACTCCTCAGTCTATCTCTCTCCCTCTTTCAAACACACACACACACAAATCACTCCCCAGTCTCTCTCTCTCTTCTCCCTCTCACACAAAATCACTCCCCACACCCTCTCTCTCACACAACACACACACACACACAAAATCCCCCCCCCACCCCACACACACACAGCCTAGCCTAGACCCTCTCTCTCTCTCTCTCTGCCTCTCTATCGCACACACACACACACACACAGGTCCTGTTGCTGAAGGCGATTAATCTTTCTCCAGAATCGCAGTGATACTCCCAAAGCCAGAGGCGAGCAGTCAGTCTACAGTCCAGTCGTATCTGTTCCAAAAACTTGCATCCAGACAAGATTGTCAGCCAGAAAGCCAGCCAGCCAACGATATAAAGATCTGTCTTCTCTTCTCTCTCTCTCCCCCCCCAAACCCCCCCCACACCCCCCCCCAACCACCTTTTTTCTTCCTTCCTTTCTTTAGTTCCAACTCCGCCTCTCTGTTCACATATTGCAATGTTTGTATTTAGTGTGTGTGTGTGTATGTATGTGTGTATGTATGTGTGTGTCTCTCTCTCTCTCTCTCTCTCTCTCCCTCCCTGCTGTCTACATTATATTTAATATCTAAGAGAGAGAGAGGAGGGAGGAGAGAGGGGGGGGGAGAGGGGGAGAGGAGAAGGAAGGAGGTGGGCATCTCAAAACACTTGCGTGTGTGTGTGTGTGAGTGTGTGTTTGCAAAAGAAATCTCTCTCCCTTTCTCTCTCCACGTGTTAAAAGGTGGATTCTGTTCACAGAGTGAGTGAGTGAGTGAGTGGGCGAGTGACTGTGTGTGTTGTGTGTGTCTCTCTCTCTGTGTGTGTCTCTGTGTGTAGTGTCTGTCTGGTCGGTCGCAGGGCTGATCTCACACACACTCACACCCCCCCCAGGAAAGGCAGTAAGTTAAAGCATCTCTCTCTCTGCAATCAATTTCAGCCATGGTTCCCTCCACCAATCGTCGCTACTCTGGCTCTTGGATGGAAGGAGGGTCTTAAAGTTAAGGTGGAATAATCTCTCTCTTACCCCCCCTCCCTCCCACCCCACTCCCCTCCACCTACCCCCCTCCTTTCTCCCTCCCTCCCTCCTCCCTCCCTCAGAAATATAGAGACAAAGAAATACAGACAGGGGGAAAAAGAGACAGTGTGTGTATGTGTGTGTGTGTGAGAGAGAGAGAGAGAGAGTGGGAAGAAGGAGGGGGGAAAGAGTTAAGACACACACAGGGAAAGTGTGTGTGTGTGTGTGTGAGAGAGAGAGAGAGTGTGAGACACAGTGAGAAAGAGTGTGATGTATACATACACACACACAGAGAGAGTGAGAGAGTTAGGCACAGGGAAAGGGAAGGACCCACTGAGAGAGACAGAGAGATAATTAGTGTGAGGACAGTTGGACACACACCGAGAAAGAGAGAGTTTTAGGGCAGAGAGAACGAGTCGAGGAGAGAGACGCAGAGAGTGAGTGAGTTCAGACACACACGCAGAGAGAGAGAGATAGAGAGAGTGTTTAAAAGACACAGAGAAAGAGAGTTGGTTGGAGAAAGGAGAGCCAGAGAAAGGACACACAGAGACAGAGAGAGCGACCCCCCCCCCCCCCCCCATCACCTTCTCACTATCAGTCTCTCTCTCTCACACACACTTACTTCTTTACATTATAAATCAGTTCAGGTTATTCTTTTATGCAACTAAATAAATCCTTATTGTGTGTGTGTGTGTGTGGGGGGGGGGTGGGGGGGGGGGAGGGTAACTGCCCTGTTATAGCTACCCACCCCCACCCCCCCCCCGCTTAAAAAAAACACCCCCAGAAATATCACATTGCAATAAATAATTACTGCTAAACTGAGATTTATTTTTTTGGGTGGGGGGGGGGGGGGGGGGGGAGGTGAAAGGTAGTTAGCAATGAGATGAACGAATAATTGCCAGAGAGAAAATGAATCGCTGTACAAAATACAGTACACACAACAAACAAAAATCTATAGACATGTTATATGTGTAAATACAGTTGAAATAAAATATGGGTGGGGGGGAGGGGGGGGGGGGGGGGTGTAGAGAACACGGATTAAAACCGTGTAAAAAATCAAATGAAACGTTTCTTTCTGCGTGAAACTCTTACCCGTGACAGACAGCCTAGTTATCTTAAAATAACATCTCCTACTAATAATAGTTGTACTGTACTCACAATCCTTACATTGTGACACAGGATCCCATACACCTCTTCTGGGCGTCCCCAGGCGCTGCACAAGACCAGACAAGACTGTCAAAGTGAATTGACTGTATGTTTTGTGGGCGAAATGAGACTTGTTTTTTTCCCCCAAAACACACACACACACACACACAACTGAATGAATTTATCTGACAACTTTGCTGCAAATTTGTCATTGTTTTTTTCAATAGAGCAACGAGTTCAATAATAATATGAATGATAAAATGGAAAATAAAACCCGTGTGTAAGTGCGTGTGTGTGTATATATATATATATTTTTTAATTTGAGAACTGCTCAGAGTAAATGTGGATGGCCGGGTTTCGCCAGCAAAAAGCCTCCTTAAACAACCAATTAGTCATCAGGGATAACAAATGTAATTCTGTTGTGATGCTAAAATCAATAGTGTAATTTAATATATCCTCTCCTCTTTATGAAATATTTATGCCAAATAATCTTAGTTAAAATGGTTAAACCTTCATGTGATCTGGGCTGGTACCAGCGGGGACTGAAATCCATCCGGCTTGTTATATAGCCAGAGAATATAATGCTCTTGTCGCTCTCAATGCAACGAGATACTAGAGAGAGACACACACACACACACACATACACACATATATATATATATACAGTACACACACACATACACACACAGGCTAACTTACACAACTTGGGGTGGTGGGAGGGAAATACAGTGGCTTCACTCAAATAATAGCTATTTAATCATATATATATATACATACGGTATATTATATAGATTCCTATATATAAAATATATATTAAATTAAAATATATATTATCATATAGAATTTATAATCAACTGATGGTACATTCAAACAAATCAAATCAATTCAATTCAAATGCCCAGCTCACAGTCAGTGAGAGTGACTCCCTCTCTCCTCTCTCTCTCTCTCTCTCCCTCCCTCCCCTTTTACTGCTGTTCGGTGTTAATTTCACGTTAGTTTGGGGGGGGGGGGATCTTTTGCAAAACCTCACACACACACACACACACACACACCAAATTTTTTTTACGCAAGAATTTTTAAAACAAGAATAAAACAAGTTTGGACTCAGATGATAGTTAGGGTGTGTGGTGGGGTGTGTGAAAGAGTTTTGCTGGAGAAGGGAGAATGAGAGAGAGAGAGAGAGAGAGAGAGAATAGATGTGTGTGTGTGTGTGTGTTTTATTTTAAAGAAATCTGTGCTCTATCTGCAAGGTGTAGTGGAATCCAAGGAGCTGGGAGCTGCTGATTAAATATTGATTTTGTGTAATGAGTTTTGATGTGAGCCACTGCGTGCTGATGTTTCGAGATATTGGGTAACAGTCTTCACGCTGACATTATTTGTTAGGATGTGACAGGCTGGGGAGGGTTTGAATACGAATTTGCATTGTGATCCACAGCCAAAAAGAAACACAGAGGAGAGAGAGTAGGGGAGAGAGGGAGGGGGGGGGGGGCAATAGAGTAGGGGAGAGAGTAGGGGAGAGAGGGAGAGAGAAGAGGGGGGTGGGGGAGAGAGAAAGAGTAGGGGATGGGGGGGAAATAGGAAGACAGGGTAGGGGAAAGAGAGTAGGGGAGAGAGAGAGAGAGAGAGAGAGAAGGGGGGAGAGAGAGAAAGAGTAGGGGGTAGGGGAGAGGGGGAGATAGGGTAGGGGAATGAGAGTAGGGGAGAGAGAGTAGGGGAGAGAGGGGGAAAGAGCAGGGGAGAGTGGGAGACAGAGAATAGGGGGAGAGAGTTGGGATAGAGGAAGAGAGTGCATGAGTGAGGGAGAGAGGGGTGGGGGGTGAGGAATAAAGAAGAAACAAAGATTATCATCAAACCATCGAAGAAACACACACTTGACTACATTCTCTGTCGTTTTGGTGTGTGTTCTGTTCAACTAAAAAATGGTTAAGAGTTTTAATCAAAATGTTTTCTTTAAATACACAACAGACTACAATAATCTGGCTTTGCCTCCTGGCACAGGGTAATAAATAAATGATTTAGTTAAGAAACCACACAGATACACCAGATACAAGATCAGTGGAATTACAATTACCTGAAATCTTTTGTGTGTGTGTGTGTGTGTTGTGTAGATGGTTAGATGACACAGGTGAGATAAGAATGAGAATTTTTGTTAAAAAAAATCAGATCAGAGAAATATATATTTTTAGGATACCTACATATATATAGATAGAGAGAGAGAGAAAATATATTTATATGAATATTTAGGGAAAAACTCTCATTTGCGATCAATCTGGAAGAAATTAAGAGATATTTTAGGAGAGAGAGAGAGAGAGAGAGTGTGTGTGCGTGTTAGAGAATATCTCTGGCCCTCTCTCAAAACACACACACACACACACACAACATACACACACCCAACACTCACACACACACACACACTCACATACACACAAAGCTCAGGCTCTTTACACAGTCAGTCCACACGTGTACACTTCCCCCCCTGGTGGCGTTGCTTGGAACCACTAAGGGACAGGGACAGGGACAAGGCACAGACCAGGCAGATCACAAGGACTTTGGGTGGGTGGGGGGGTGGGTGGCAGACAGGCAGACACACACACACACACAGATCAATATAGAGTACAGCATTCCCTACATCTGTGTCCATTCACCATTCGTAACAACACAAAAGCTAGGTTAGAAACACTGTCTCTGGGTGATTCTCCTGGGCATGTGGCTGTTTCTGTGTATGTGTGTGTTTCTCTGTGTGTGTTATTGTGTGAGTGTGTGTGTGTGTGTGTCTTTCTGTTTGTGGGTGTCTTTCTGTGTGTGTGAGTGTGTTTCTGCGTGAGGATCTGTGCATGTGTGCTTCTGTGCGAGTGTTATTGCGTGTCTTTCTGCGTGTGTCTGAGTGTGTTTCTGTGTGTCAATGTGTGTTTCTGTGTGTGTGTTTCTGTGTCTGTGTGAGTGTGTGTTTCTGTGTGAGTATGTGTGTGTTTCTGTATGAGTGTGTGTGTTTCTGTGTGAGTGTGTGTCTGTGTGAGTGTGTTTCTGTGTGAGTATGTGTTTCTGTGTCTGTGTGATTGTGTGTCTGTGTGAGTATGTTTCTGTGTGAGTATGTGTGTGTGTTTCTGTGTGAGTGTGTGTGTGTGTTTCTGTGTGAGTGTGTTTCTGTGTCTGTGTGAGTGTGTCTTTCTGTGTGAATGTGTGTTTTTTTCTAGGTCATTATGTCATTCTATGCGTGTTTCTATTTGGCATTTATCTCTGTGTGTGTTTCTCTCTCTGGCTGTATGTGTATGTGTGTGTCAGTGAGTGTGTTTGTCTAAGTCTGTATCTGAGTGTGAGGGATTCCTTCTTGTATAGCCAAACTCTCAAACCAGAGACACCCAGAGACACAAATCAACCCGCAAGCCACCCATCACACCAGACTGCAACCTGTCATGAGTAAATTAACTTTGCTTGCTGATTGCGTTCGAATCCAGGCAGGTCAGGGCAAAACCTTGAGCAAGTTTCCTTACTCCACACACACACACACACACCTAATAAAAATCCCTCCAAAATACCCACCATAATAAAATTTGGTCATTTTCAATCCACGACTGTTTGTGGGCAACCGGCTGCCGCGTTTCTCCCACAAATATACGGTCAATTCACCTTACGGTATATTCGGTGACTTTGAGCGCTTCGAGACGTCCATAAGATGCGAAAAGCGCTGGGTCAAATGCAAGGATTATTATTATTATGTCGTGTAGCTAATTTGGGGAGGTTGGGATGGACAGTGAGCGTAGGGTTAGTTTCACTGTGTGTCCCCAACAGTGCTATACTCATAGACCTGGGCTTTTTAGCATTCCATTTTGTGGTGTTGACAGCAGTAAGATGTACTACATATAATGGAGCCACAGCTGGGGTGAGTGGCTCTGAGAATCACATGGTTCGAACACATGTTCTGTGAGCTAGTGACTTCATGTCGTTGACCCGCGAATGGCTAAGAGACGGGTCTGTGATACCTGCCCGTCACTGACTTGAAGAAAATTGCTAACGGCCAAGATTTCTCCGGAACTGAAGTGGAGTTCGTCGCGAAGAATAAGAATAAAAATGCAAATTCCCCGCGTTCGATGGAGCGCCGATCAGGTCCTCCGGACGTCTCAGAGCGCTTCACAGAACGGACCGTAAAGCGAATTGACTGTGTACACGTGGGCGAAAGGCGGCAGCCGATCGCGCCAAGCGGCGTCCCCGCGAAACAGTCGTGGGTTGAAATGACTGACTTTATTATTGTGTTTTTCTTGAGGGATTATTATCGTGTGTGTGTGTGTGTGCGCATGTGTGTGTGTGTGTGTGTGTGGGGGGGTAAGGAAACCTGCCCAAGGTTTCGCCCTGACCTGCCTGTATTCGAACGAACCCAGGTCTCTCCTAACTCGCTTGTAAGGCGAGCGCTCTAACCACTGAGCTACAGGACTCAGCTGAAGTCAGTCGGGCTGTGCTTTTATTGTCCTCAAGTAAACAAAATATATATATATATATAATACTATGAATGTGAACATGTGCTGGCTCCCTTTGCTCTCGTATCTCATCTATGTCTCCCAGGGCATCTGGGATGGTCTGAGGCTGACAGGTCGAGTTATGGGCCCGGCCAGGTTTCATCCGACGTGATGTAATGATATCTGAAGCCAGATGGACCCAAGCAATCCCGACCAAGGCCTGCAGTCAAACGAAGAACAGGCGAGGCTCGGGCGAGGGTGGTGAAGGGAACAGCTTTAGAGAGAAATAGGCTGCGATTCACCCAGCATCTGTGTGGGAGAGTCACAGCCAAGCCCAGCCCAGATCGCTGACCTTCCCGAAACCTTCCTCTTTCTTGTGTGCGTACGCAGGAAGGTACGCGTTTGTACGCTTGGTTAGCACGTGCTCGTTGTCGGCTCACATCCTCTGAGGCAAACGGGGCTCCCGAGGCAACGTTTAAGCTTAAACACGTTATTCCTTCCCTTTCTTCCTTCTTCCTTCCCGAGACTTCTCTCGGACTCTCGGTTGCCTCAGGAGGAGATGGTGTTACGGTCCTGCCTTTTGTGACCAGCAGCGACTCTTGCTCGGTGGTTAGAGCACGCGCCTTGCAAGCCTGAGACCCGGGTTCGAATCCAGGCAGGTCAGGGCCAAACCTCGGGCGAGTTTCCTGACTCCACACACACATACACACGCGCGCGCCTGATAATAATCCCTCCCCCAAAAAATCCCCACAATAATAAAATTGGTCATTTTCAATCCACGACTGTTTGTGGGGGGGGGGGGGGGGGGGGGGGATGCCGCCGTGCGCAATCGGCTGCCGCGTTTCTCCCACAAATATACAGTCAATTCACTCGACAGTATATTCTGTGAAGCGCTTTGAGACGTCCTGAAGACGCGAAAAGCGCGATATCAAAGGCAAGGATTATTATTATCATCATCATTAGACTCAGACGGAAGCTGTTATCAGTGCCTCTCAGGGCAGTGAGTGGGTTGACTCGCGGAGCTCATCTGAAGAGTTTTGCTGTTTCTGATGGGATTGAAAGACCCCCACGTCACCATTCCTATCGAGAAGGGGAAGTTCCTCCCAGTTCATTCGAACAGCTCCACGATCGAGTGAGCAAGTCATCTCTCTCTCTCTCTCTCTCTCTCTCTCTCGACTGTTCTCCCCGTTTGCGCTGGATAAAAATATGAAATCTCGAGAACGAAATAATCCCTTTTTCGCAAGGTTCCTCTGGAATCGCAAACCACCTGCTGGCGACCCTCGTTCACTCTCGAACACACTAATGTATGGACTCGCACTCATCCGCACTCGTTCGCACAGTCTCGGCCCTCTCCCTGCTTCACGCTCGCGCACTCTCACGCAAACACGCTGTCAGATTTTCTCTCTGCCACCTTCCTCACTGACCATTCCGGTTCTATTCTCTCTCACGCTCATTTACTTGCTCTGTCACTCACACACACTCCTCCTCCTTTCTCTCTCTCTCTCTCACACGCACGCACGCACAGAGTCACTCACAGCTCTGTCAATCACAGTCCCTGAGATCAGTCCCCCATCATTCTCAATATTCCCACCTGTCGAAGTCTATGGCAATCAGACTGAGTGGCTACAGCGTTAGCATTTACCTACAAAAAACAGTCACTACACTGAACAGCAATTCTGTGAGGTACTAGCGGAGACGTCCCCACATCCTCAGCGTACAGTCGGGAACCGTTGTCTCTCGTGGGAGGATTTGAAGTCGCTGCTATCGTCTTTGTTTGTCGACTGGACGCAATTGCGGTCGACTTTAATCGCCGGAAACCGAGTCATAGCAAAGGAGCCATGGAACAGCAACAACAACCACACCAAGTTCAATTTGCGCAGCGTCCTCCGTGCCGGACGGCGACTCAGAGCGCTTTGGGTCGCTCTCCGTGTCGTAAGAAGACCAGGAAAGGCTGAACGAAACGAGGACCGAGCGATGTCTAAACCTCCCGCCTTCCCGCCGGTCAACGTTCATTCGTAACAGCTCCCCCCCCCCCCTCCCCCACCCGAGCTACCGATGTCATAGGCGCGTTCCTCCCCGTGATGTTATTTCCCCCGTTAAAAAAGAAAGCCCATCTAACCCGCGATCGGCCAAGCGTGCGCGCGGGCGTTTCTTGTGAACACTCTTCACTCCGGGGTCAGAGAATCCCTGCGGTCAACCGTATTCAGAGGGCGGAGAGAGAGAGAGAGGGAGGGAGAGAGAGAGAGAGAGAGAGCTGTCTCAGCCATATATGTATGTGGCGTCGAGCATGTTGAAGCTCACACACCATTTGATCCTTGAGGCACTGTTCTTCATCTCCGCTACTTGGGGTTCCGCTCGCTGTCTGGGGTGATGGATAGCTCGGCCTTGGGGGAGGTTGCGACACTCCATCCATCCATTCCCACGGTGAGGAGCTGTCTTCTGTCTCCCGGGACGTGGAGTGGACAGCGATGTCAGGTCTAATATCGCAGCCCTTGCTCGCCCACTCCTGCCCCGCAGCATCAGTCAAGGCAGGTCAGGGCCAAGGCACACGACGGGGAACTGAGATACACTGGAAAACACAGGCGTGCAGCGGGCAGGGCACGCGCGCGTACCGGAAGGCTGGACAAGGCAGGAAGGCGTCAAGTCACACGCACTGGCTTCACTCCCAGCGTAAAACGCAACGCAAATCAGCAATTAGCACGAGTCGCGCTCGGCTTACAAGCTTCAGACCCGTGTTCGAATCCAGGCGGGCCAGAGCGAAACCTGGGGCAAGTTTCCTAACTCCACACACACACACACACACACACACACACACACACACACACGTGCCTAATAATAATCCCTCCCCCCCCCCCCCCTTCCAAAAAAACACAATAATAAAATAGGTCATTTCAATCCACGGTTGTTTGCGGGGGGGGGGGGGGGGGGGACGCTGCCGTGCGCGATCGGCTGCCGCGTTTCGCCCACAAACCTCCAGCCAATTCACTTGGCGGTATGTTCTGTGAAGCGCTTTGGGACGCCTGGGAGACGCGAAAAGCCGCTACATCAAACGCAAGGAGTATTCTTCTTATTATTATTTTGTTTTCTGTTAAAAAAAAATGTGAGGCTGCGATTAACCTCAACGCCTTGGCTCACGCGTGGAAGCCACTCGGAAACCAAAGCCAGAGAAAGGAGCAGTGTACGAGCGAAAAGTGGAGTTTTGTCTGTGTGGTTTTCGCTGTGTTGTCGTGATCGAGGCAGGTTCAGGCAAGCGCTCCGAGCGAAGATATATATATAAAGCCCAAAAGGCAGTTGTTGTTGTTGTTGTTGTAACCGCTGATCTCTGACCGAGAGGGCGAGAGTTGAGGTGTGTGCTTTAAACCCGAAAGGCATCGGCCGTGTGAACTGCGGGGAGGGGTGGGGGGGGAGAGAGAGAGGGAGAGAGGGAGGGGGAGATGCGTGGGGGATGGGAGGCTGTTTATATAACTATGGTGCGAACTCATTCTACCTCAGGAAGTGCCCAGGACATTGGACGAGATTAGGCTTCCGCTGTTGATAAGGCAAGGGATTTCCTCCTGCCGGTGACTGGCAAGCGAGTCATTCGGGGGGAAATTCTTTCCGCTCTGTGCCAGCGTAACCGTGCGAGTGTGTGCGAGTGTGTGCGAGAGTGGGGTTCAATCCGCCAGGGACCCCACACCCCACACCCCACCTCCGCCCCACCCCATCCCCTCTCCACCCCACCACACACACACGCACACACACACACACACAGCCAGATACGCTTTAACCTGTTTGACCTCACCGTTATTTGCGGCAGACTCCGATGAGATTTGTAAATGGTTTCTCTCTCTCTCTTTCTCCCTCCAATGCCCCCACCCCCCACCCCCCACCCCCTCCATTGAGATGTAAACTAACATGCACCCAAGACCCCCGGGTCTCACCGAGTGGGGGCTTTGCACAGTGACAGGGATCAGATGTAGGATGTGATTGGGAATTGTTCCATTCCGCGCCCCCCCACCACCCCCACCCCCATCTCTGGCCTCCATCCACATTCCTTGTGATGCAAGTGGCTTTGTTAGACTAACCTACCGTGCTACCAACTCCCCCCACCCCCCACCAACACACACACTCCCCCCTCACCCCTCCCCACTCTCCCCTCCCCGTTTAGATCTTAATTAAACTTGTAAATGGAGGCACGGATTTCACTCTGGCACTGTCAGGTGTCAATTACAGAGGAGTGTGAGAGAGAGAGAGAGAGAGAGAGCGAAAGAGAGAGAAGACAGACAGCCCTCTGTCCCGGTGTGAGGAGGGAAAAGGTATTGAATCTGTTTCAACCTGCAAACAGAGCTGGTTAGAATGGGTGTAAGTGGATCATCCCAGAAAGGCAGGGACCTCGTAATTTCTCCATCTGCAAATAAATTAACCTCGGTTTAGCAAGAGAGAGAGAGAGAGAGAGAGACCCGCGGAGACGCCCTTTCTCGTTCGCCTGAAATAATTGGAAATAATTTATTTCAAACGACTAACAAGAGTCATAAAATTGGTCCCTCAATCCGCGGCCGTTGGTGGGCTGGTAAAAGTGACATCGCCGCGTTTCGCCCACAAAGCACGCAGTCACTTCGCTTCTCAGACTATTCTGTGATGCGCTCTGAGACGTCTCAATGAATAGACAAGGTATCGAATTGCAAGGGTTATTAATATTATTATTTTTACTTTCTTATTATTATCTGTTAGGGATCAGGAGCTGTCAACGACAACAACAACAACAAGAAAATCACATTTGCGTAGAGCGCCTTTCACGTCAGGAGGACGTCCCATGGCGCTGGTCAACTGTGTTCAAACGTCTTCACTGTGTGTGTGTGTGTTTGTGTGTGTCAGAGCGAGAGAGAGAAAGAGAAAAAGAGAGGGATAGATATAGAGAGAGAGAGAGAGAGAGAGAGAGGGGCTGGAATCCGCACTGCACACAGTCAGGCCAGACTGAGCTCGCACGCTGTAGCCCAGAGGTCAGCGTTGTGTTGGGAAGCTGTGCGTCTGAACACTGAGACGCGCTCTCTCTATTGCCTTTGCCAGCATGCCCTGGCGTGCTGCCGAGATCCGCCCTGGGCTGCGATTAGCACCAAGTGTCACATTGCATTAACGCAGCAGCGCTGCCTGAACTGCAGCAAGGCTGTGCTCCAGAGCATCTTTTTCTACATATATACATATCTATCTATCTATATATACATATACACACTGTATACGTGAAGTAATGCTCGGGCTTACCAAAGGGTAAGTAGCTGAATCATTGCGCTATAGCGATGCCGCTAGGAAGGTGGCTAGCTCTCACACCACTGGGACAGGGTTAAATCACAATACAATACTCCTTGCATCCGGTAGTTCGCCTGGTCGCGTCTTCGAGGCGTCTCAAGGCGCTCGACGGGATGTAACGCCTCCGCACGTTAAGAGTGAGGGGTGCGTTTGGCACCCAGGGCACGCTCCAGATGCATCATCGCGCAGGGGGCGAGAGACACAGTAAAAAGCTCTCTCTTTACCCTCTCGGGTTAGATACTGAGTGAATGAAGCCCCAGTGTATTCACTGGCAATCTGGCTCCCCCTTTTCCAGGTCAGAAGCATTTCGATTTAGTGCACATTAGAAAGCCACCACTTACTGCCTTTTCTCTACACACATCGCAGTTCCCTCTACAAGCCCACTGTACCCGCTACCAGCCTTCACTGCGTTGGTGAGGTACAATGTAATGGCTCCCTCCACGACGACAATTTTCATTCAGACGTCACCTTCCACGTTGGAGAATGTCTTGACGGACTTTACCAAGACAAAGGGGGGTAAGGTCCTGTAGCTCGGTGGATAGAGCACTCGCCCTTACAATCATGTTCGAATCCAGGCAGGTCAGGGCGAAAACCTTGGGCGAGTTTCCTCACTCCACGCGCCTAATAATAATCCCTCCCCAAAAAACAACCCACAATAAGAAAATCGGTCATTTCAATCCACGACTGTTTGTGGGGGGGGGGGGGGGGGGAGGGACGCTGCTGCGAGCAATTGGCTGCCGCGTTTCGCCCACAAATATGCAGCCACTTCGCTTTACACTATATTCTGCGAAGCGCTTTGAGACGTCTAAAAGCACTATATCGGATGAAAGGAGGATTATTATTATCAAAGCAGGAGTTGTCCCATAGAGTGACAGAGTGGCAAGCCTTGGAGCCTCGGAGGAAACGCATATTGACAGAGCCGGGTTTAACAGGCATCGGGGTGGGGGTGGGGTGGAAAGGAGCCAAGCAAACGTTTTTATATTCGAGCTGAGGGTTTGCAGTTACTTGTCTGTCTCTTGCCGGCACAGCTCTCCATCGCTGGCGCAGGACAGTCCTCAACAAGAGAGAACGGGTCTGACTGGCTCCTAGCCCCATCACAGTCAAAATGATTTAAGGGATCCACTCTTGCCCTGGGCCCCAGGTGTCACGTAGAGAAAGAACCTCCTCGGTGAAACCAAAATATGGCTGCCTCGTGTCTCTGCGTCGCAGTTTTAAAACGCCACCAAGAATTTCACTACCTAAAACCCGCAGTGCGTTCCTGCGAGTTTACTGATCTGTCTTGTTACCACCCCAAGATCACACCGGCCCCCCACCCCACCCCTCCCCTATCTACACCTACCTCCGGGTGGAGGGGGGGGGGGGGGGGAGTGGGGGGGGGAGGGGTGGTGGAAGGAGGGTTAATGGGATAGAAGACGAGAAGTCCGGGCGCACGCGACGGACGCAAACTGGACACAATTCAATTAACCAGCGGCGAATCGGCAGTCGAACAAAAGCGTTGAAGAGACGATTTCTCCCGAGGAGAACATTTCGATTTATCTAACAACAACGAAAAAAAAAAGAGATACTTCAATTACCGGGGGAGTGGGGGGGGGGGGGGGGGGGGGGGGGGGGGGCGGGCGGGCAGGAAGCAATGTGGTGCAGCGCAGGTTAAAGCCATTAGAATATTATCCGCCAACACGAGCGAAATCAATGGTCCGGTCAAAAGAGCAAGAGGAGCTTTGTCATACTTGAGTAGGGAGATGGGAGCTCGTTCTGATTCTGTACGTCTGCGGCAATCCCAAGGAGCAGATCAGGGCTGTGCTGCCTGTAGCCTCGCATCGCAAAGCACAAAGCACCGAGTGATCGTTTTTAATGGGAAACTCTGCCCCCCCCCCTCCCCTCACTCCCCCGCGAGATGGAGGTGGCGGAGTAGTGGAGGCGACGGTTAATCATGGAAATAAATGAGTGGGATTAGGAGACGGGAGTGGGGGGGGGGGAGAGGAGGGGCTGGGTGGGGAGGCTTTTGCCCTCCTCTCGGCTCGCAGTGTGTTTTCGGTCTTAACAGGTTCCAGGTCTTAACAGCACGCGCTGGAAAGATGTGTCGGTGGTAATGTCTCCTGCCCCCCCCCCCCACCCCCCCCCCAATCCCCGACAAGCTCTCCTTTCAAGTGGCGGATTGTAGTGTGGAAATGACCCGCGAAACCGTCAATCCGGAGAGTAAATATTCCCTGCCAGCAGCTGTATCTCACCTGGACCTCACTCGGCTTGCGGATGAATGAAGCAATATAACTAGGAATCCTCGCGCCGATCTCTAGGATAATAAGCCTTCTGTGTCGTTCCTAGGCACCACCCAAAGCAGGTCATCTGAGGCCTGGCCTAAATCTTATGCAAGCTCATCATAGCTTCCTTGCTTTTACCCAACTCTCTCCCTCTCCTAACTCTCTCCCTCCCCTCCTAACTCTCTCCCACCCCTCCTAATTCTCTCCCACCCCTCCCCCCCCCCCCCAACCCCTGCCCCTCTCCCTTGCTCGGGAACCCAACCTGATTGTTCAGCGCCTTGGGATGTTCCCACCGATGTGAGGATCGCTCTATCAATTTCATTTTGTTGTGACAGTATTGTTGTTGTTTTGCAGCAATAATAGTCCTTACTTTGGAATAGTGCCATTCACATCAGGAGGGTGTGTTGAAGTGCTTCACAGGATATACCTAAAGTGTGGTGACTGTGTTTTGTGGGTGAATGCAGCTGCCAGTTTGCAGGTAGTAATGTCCCGATTGCAATGACATAGTATTCAACGGCTCCAGATATAAAACAAGAGATTTTGCATCCAATTTTCATTGCCTTTTCGACCTGCTGTGCCCCTGATCTACCCGGGTATCCATCTGTACACCAAATTCCCTCTGTTTCATTCAAAATCTACCTTTTGGTGCTTTTATTTGACTAAACATGTAACTTACAATTTTTTGTCTGTGCTACTGAACTCTATTTGCCACTTATCAGCCCTCTAAATTGGTGTATTCTGTGGCTGCAGTCACCCTCTACCCGCTCTCCTACTTTACCTCTCCCTCACTCACTTTCTCACACACACTCACTCTCTCACACCCTCTCACCTATTTGCGTTTGGTCATTAATCTTTTTTTTAACGTCAGATTATATCGAAAGCCACGTGAAAGCCTCCAACCTTTGCTCCATTCCCCTTATCTGCGCTCCCGAGATATTCACTCAAAATACATTTAACGCGATATTTCAACACCATCTGCCCTTCGCCTGCCTGGCCCAACGCTGTCCCTGATCAATTTATTCTTCTCTCGAGATTCTTATCAATAATTTCCTTTAAAATTGACCACCGTCACTTGAAACCACTGATGTGAAACCACTTGGCCTTCAGTTCCCAGGATTATCTTGTTCCCCTTTTCTGAATTATGACATGACATCTGCCACCCTCAGACGGCTACCTGTACTTAAGAGCCTCCTAAAAATGTCAAGTCAGAAAGAGCTTTCGCACCGTTTGAGTTTCAACCTCACTCAGCGCTTTGGCATCGAATCCACCCTTGGGCCCTGACCACTTCTCTCTCCTCTGTAAAATTGCACCAACCACTTCTTCTTTCTAGAATTAGGAGCAGGAGTAGGCCATTCGGTCCCTCGAGCCTGCCCCGCCATTTGATAAGATCGTGGCTGATCTTCTGACCTACCTCTAATTACCTGCCCTATCCCCATATCCCTCTATTTAAAAAAAAAAAATCTATCAGTCTCAGCTTTGAAAATGTTCAAGGACTGAGCATCTACAGCCTTCTGGGGTAGTGAATTCCATAAATTCACTATCCTCAGAGTGAAGAAATGTTTCCTCAACTCTGTTCTAAAAGGCTGACCCTTAATTTTAAGATTATGACCCCTGGTTATAACCAGGTTATTCTTTGTCTCATCTCTTCACATCTAGTTCCATCCATCCCTCCCACCACCTCCACAGTCTCCCTGCATCACAAGCCACAGACGCGAAGGACCTATCTGGTCTCTAGCATATTCTCTAAAATAATAAGAATGAGAAGAATCTTTGCATTTGATCTCGCCCTTTTCACGTCTTCTAGAAGTCTCGAAGCGCTTCTCAGAATACACTGTAAAGTGAATCGACTTCTGCACTTGTGGGAGAAACACGGCAGCCAATTGCGCACAGCAGCGTCCCCACAAACGGTCGTGGATTGAAATGACTCATTTTATTATCGTGGATTTTTGGGGACGGATTATTATTAGGCGCGTGTGTGGAGTAAGGAAACTTTCCCGAGGTTTCGCCCTGACCTGCCTGGATTCGAACACAGGTCTCGCGCTTGCAAGAAGGGCGAGTTGCTCTAACCACTGTACGGCGTTTACTTGTTACTTTTCACTTCAAGCTTCGAGACCCTGGCGAGAGGGAATGTGAAGCTCACTGCTGGAAACTGGTCGAAGCAGAAAGCAGCAACATATTTCAGGGGAAACTTGATACATACAGAGGTGGGGGGTGGGGGGTGGGGGGTGGAGGGTGGAGGAGAGTGGAGGGGGATGGGGGTGGGGGGTGTTGGAGTCAGTGGGAGGAGCGGATCCTGTGGAGTATAAACATGGCCTGGATTAGTTTGGGCCAAATACCGTTTCCATACTGGAACAGTCTATGTAATTCTATGGTCAATTTAACTAAATTACTCTTCCTCCCCCACCCAGCCCTCCCCACCCCTCTCTCTCTCTCTCTCTCTCTTTCTTTCTCCCTACTCTCCCGCCCATGAGAAACACTTAGTCACATCCTCTGAATTAATATGTCCGCTGTATACAGCAGACAATTTCGGACGGTGGGTGGGAGTGGGGGTGGGGGTGGTGGGGGGTGGGTGGGGTAGGGTGGGGTATGGGGGTGGTGAAGAGCGAGAGAGAGACCGAACGCAGCGAACAAAATGTCCTTGAGTTGGAGCGGAATTCCTGCCTGAGCTAAAACCGCCCGATCGAAAATAACGAGAGGCGCTGTTTAGATACGCAGAGAGAGTTACATCAGCAGCTTGCGGACGCAAGTGGTGCAATTCTCTCACGTCTATTCATAGCTGTCTGGTAACACGGCCTCCTACGAGCTAGGGTTACGCCAGTTAAGACGTCAACTTTTTTTTTTTTCGCCCTCCCCGCTTAACTGCCAAACAGCTCGGTTCGTCGCAGCGTTTCTATATAAAAAAAAACTTTTTTGAAAAAGATCCTCTTTGCAGGTGAAGTTAACCTCAACCCTGCGCGCTATCTGATCGGCTCTCAGCGCGACACACGCACAACGGCTGGACAATCTTGATCAGTGGAATGGAGGCTCGCACCGTTGACACAATGGAACATTCGTCAACCTGGCTCAAGCCACAGTGCTCGCACTTTCTGGGGCGGGGGGGTTAATAATTTGGTCGCTTAAACCTATGGCTGTTTTTGTGGGGGTGGGGGTGGGGGGAAGGGGGGGAACGCCACCGCGTGTAATTGGCTGCCGTGTATATACTGTATATTGTGAATTGACTGTATATTTGTGGGCGAAACGCGGCAGCCAACAGCGTCCCCACAAACAGTCGTGGATCGAAATGACCAATTTTATCATCGGGGTATTTTTGGGGACGGATTATTATTAGGCGTGTGGAGTAAGGAAACTCGCCCAAGGTTTTGCCCTGACCTGCCTGGATTTGAACACAGGTGTCACGCTTGTAAGAAGGCGAGTGCTCTAACCACTGAGCTGCCGGAGTTCTACAATGTGGGGGGGGGGGGGGTCTCTCCTCGCGCCTGCCGTATCCTCAGGTTACATCACTTCAGAAATTAACACCAGTGCTTCAAATCGATCACCACAGGAGGATTTTCACGACGGGCGCGATAGTTACTGACTGCCACATTTCCTCGTCTTCAAAACTCCCTAGGTTCTAATTACTCTGCTTGTCTGCAGTTGGCATGGCATCCACGTTATTCTGGGTTCGGTCGAGGTGAAAAGATGGATCTCGAAAAAAAAACTTTGAAAGTTATCATTCAATTGGTTTACCGCTCTCCACCCAGGCCCCAGACCAATTAAGCAGCCTAGGCATATCTTGTGTTACAACACGCTGCATGGGAAAGTGGGTCAGGCTATCGATGGCCAGGAAATGACACTGCCTTGGGCTGCCCAAATTCCAAATAAGTATCCTTGGCAGAGTGTCAGGAGCGCTCCTCCCATTATTAGTCCTCTTTACACAAGTATAAAGCGCCAACAAAATAGACCAATGAAGGAACTTCCTTCTCTTCATCATCAGGCTCCCACGGCGTACAAGACTTTCTCTGCAATAGTCACCTCTCTCTACTGAATACCTGGGTGGGGTGGTGTGGGGGGAGGGAGGTGGGGGGGTCGGGTGGTGGGAGAGAGGGAGAACAGACATCAAGCGGTGCTAATTAACTTACACAAAACAGGTTGGGGACAATAGGTTCGACTTATGAACGGAGACTTGCACCGACCAGCTCATTTGATGTGTTTTTTTCCCCACCATGGGAGCAGAGGAAATCGATAATAATAATAATAATAATCCTTGCACTTGATATAGAGCGTTTCACGTCTTCTAGGCGTCTCAAAGCGCTTCACAGAATACACTGTAAAGTGAAGTGACTGCATATATGTGGGTGAAACGGGGGCAGCCAATTGCGCACGCAGCGTCCCCACAAACGGTGGTGGATTGAAACGACCAATTCATTATTGTTTTTTTTTTGAAAGGATTATCAGGCGTGTGGAGTAAGGAAACTCGCCCATGGTTTCGCCCTGCCTGGAATTGAACCCAGGTCTCTCACTTGCAAGGTGAATGCTCTAACCACTGAGCTACAGAACTCCACTGAGAAGGTAGGTATATACAAACATAGGAAATGCTAGACAAAAGAAAGACCAAGGTCCATCCAGTTTGCCTTCCACCTTCCTGGCAGTCGCTTACACATATGCCCCAAACTACCTATGTACCTGTAGTATATTTGGTAAATAATATAATTGAAGTTTTTTTTTAGATTCTGAAGGATTACGACAGGGTAGGTAAGGAAAAGTATTTTGCTTAGTTGTTGAACTGACAGGGAGGCGTAGCCTTAGAAATTCTAGCAGAAAAAAATATAAGGGGAGTCTAGAAGGAAAAATTGTTGACTTATAAGGAGGGTTTCTAATTCATTGCAACAAGTGGCTACCGAGGCTGGATCAATCGATTCGCTCAAAGGAGAAAATGCAACAACTGAGCTATGGGAAAAACCCACGAGTTATGATTAATTTGGGACAAATAGATCATTTAGAAGAGCATAAACAACAGCATTCCTACCCTGTAACAATGTGAATCGTCTACTTCTGCGAATAAATTTTGTACGTACGTATAAAACAAATCAGCCATTGTATACACGCACTCACTCAGTCACAAACACTTTAAGTATGACTTGGACAAAACACATTGAAACAGTGAAGTTTATTCGATCTTTGAATCAGCAGCTCAAACCAAAAACTGAAAGGGGTGAGTTTAACAGTGAGTTTAACATTCGTCAACACAGTATACTGGAACTTTCAATGAATCCATGAGATATACATACAGGCAGCAGGAATAGTCAGTGATCTGCGTAAGTTTTCAAAATCATGATTTACATCTACAAATGGGTCTGCTAAACCCAGCCCTGAAATAATATCAGACCACGCAGAGTAAACAGTGGTCTGATTAACTGGATAAGAATTCAACTCTCTACAGACAGGAGCAGGGGGGGGGGGGGGAGGGGTCAGGGGGTGGGGGGTGGAAATACTTTTGATTGCGCTTAGACAGAATGATTTCAGAGGAGGTGATTTTGTTGGGGGGAAGAGAGAATCACGAGGTGCAGAGGGGGTAAAAGAAAGAAAAATCTCAGGAGAGGTTGGCAGAACACACAGACAACCGTCCCTGAAAGAGATTTGTTTCCTACCTACAAATTTTTTTTCACTTTTTTCTTCTTCAAATCACCCCCATTTCATTCGTACATTCATCCGTTCATTCGTTCATTTGGTTATTTACATGGCGTGTCTCCGAGTTGTCGCAAGCTTCAGCTCGGTTGCATTATAGCTAATCATCAGACCCATCCTCTCCCTCCCCCAATCCGATATGTAACGATTTAGGGGAACAAACCCCCCTAGATGTGTAGTGATTTAGAGAGCAATGTGGTCGACATGTAGTTGCACGTTGTCTCATTCCACAGTAACACTCGTTCCTCGTACCTCACCATGGTGACGGAGCTGTGGAGCACAGGAAAAGATCAATTAGACTTCTGCCAAACAAACACATTTTTAAATGTGAAGCACAGTACACCTTTCGAGGGAGGCGGGGGGGGGGATAGGGGGGGGGGGGCAGCAGAAAGAGACTTTATACCAGTTAGATTTTGGAGGGTGCAGTCGTGGTTGCATCCATTCCACGCAAAGAAATTGCAACAAACTTTTGAGACTTTAAATATACTGCCGCGCGATCGAAGTTCGGTCCTCACAGTGCTGAAGGACAAACGTCTCAAAGCGCTTCACAGAAAATACTGTCAAGTGAATTGACTGTATATTTGTTGGCGAAACGCGGCAGCCAATTGCGCGCGGCAACGTCCCCCACAAACAGTCGTGGATTGAAAATGACCAATTTTATTATTGTGGTTTTTTGGGGACGGATTATTATTAGTTGTGTGTGTGTGTGTGTGTGTGTGGGGGGGGAGTAAGGAAACTTGCTCAAGGTTTCGCCCTGACCTGCCTGGATTCGAAACACAGGTCTCACGCTTGTAAGGCGTGTGCTCTAACCACTGAGCTATTTAGTTTGATAGATTTGCAATTTGTAGAAGTTTATAGATCAATTTTAGATTACACTCCACATTGCAACTTACACCTGTTGGTTTTTGTCCCATTCCGCAGTTAAGATAATGAGTGGTGGTTTTTGTTTAAGCAGATAAAAGACTGAGAAACTATTTCTGCTGACAGTTGGTTCAAGGACAAAAAAGCGTGTGAAATTAGAAGCGGAAGTTACACCAAAGAGAAGGTTTCAATTAGTTTATGATTCTGGGGCTTTCAGAATGGAGGGAGGGGGGGGGGGTCTGTTAGAGCAGAGACGATTGAGGGGTGTTTAACAGAGAATAATCATAATAACAATAGCTTTTGAGATAGTGCTTTGAAAGTCGTTGACATGTCCCAAAGCGTTTCAAAGTAAGGTGGAGTAAACTGTGTGTTTGATCGGCGAAAATTGGTAGCCCGTTGCGCAACGCAATCTCCTACAAAGCAGCCACGGAGTTTATCTGTGGGATGTGTGGCCATGAAACTAGGAGAGAAACTCCCTTCTCGTTTCGAATGGTGGCGTGTGTGTGTGTGTATGTGTGATCTTTGATGCAGGCCTGAACAGGCAGAAAGGATTACAGGGAAACAAGCAAGCACGGAATTGTGATCGGGATAGAATAATAAAAATAATAATCCTTGCATTTGCTGTAGCGCTTTTCACATCTAATTGACGCTTCACAGAATATACTGTGAAGTGAAATGACTGTATACTTGTGGGCGAAATGCGGCAGCCAATTGCGCACAGCAGCGTCACCCACAAACACTCGTGGATTGAAATGAGCAATTTTATTATCGTGGTTTTTTTCTGGACGGATTGTTATTAGGCGCGTGTGTGTGTGTGTGTGTGTGTGTGTGGAGTAAGGAAACTTGCCCAAGGTTTCGCCCTGACCTGCCTGGATGCGAAACACAGATCTCGCGCTTGTAAGACGAGCGCTCTAACCACTGAGCCACAGGAGCTCCATTGCACCGTCGCAGACGGCAACCACTGATTACACAGTGGAAAAATATTCCGTCAAGTCTTAGGGCGGAGAAGTATCTCCCGTGTTGACTTCTTCTCGGATGCCTTTCCTACCTTGGATGTAGAGTCACACACAAGGTGGATTTGGCTAATGGGCACGAATGCTTGTCAGAGAACACAGTCATACCCGATTTGGAAATTTCAGGTTACCTCAAGCGAGTTAACTCGTCGCTCAGCTGTGTTTAAGTAGGGGATCGAGTTGCTGCTGATCCGATTCCACCTGTCTCTGCACGCAATCAGGCTTTTCCCAGCTGCAGCCGAAAGGTGCCTCCAGTTACGGTCTTGCAAATTTTGGGGGATCTGAGCTGGGACGAACGACGCACCATCTCAGCTGCAGCGTCGGCCGTGAAACCGCACGACACTCTCGTAATATCGTAGGGCGGACCGAACGGATCGGAGCGCAACAAACCCGACAAACCCGCGTTTCCAACGCGAGTTCCCAGGAAGGCTTCAACCCCGGCGTGATTCACCGCACCACACCTCGGCTCCTCTCGCGTGGAAACAGACACAATAAAACTTAGTCCCCCCCACGCCCCTGGGTCCTTAAGAAAAACACACACACACACACATCGGTAACCAATGTGCAATGAGACTTCTCAAGCCTTCAGTATGCGGAGCTGACGGTTTTAACGCGATCAATTTGCAAAGATTCAAGCAATTGCGTGGGGGGGGGGGGCGGTGGAGGGAGGGTACACTGTGAGCGCAAACTAAACAAAGATGATGTCAGTACTCAGCTGGAGTCCAGGTGGATGCAAATATATTCAACAAATATGAATTAGCAACCAGACCGAGGGAAAAAAACTCCCCCGTCTCACTCATATTCCACATGCATTCCTTCGATTCAATTGGACACTTATGGAAAACGCGGTCTTGGGAGGTTTGTTCAAGGCAACGTATGCGCGGGCGGGCTAGGCTCTGCTTTCGGTAACTCTGTCGCTCGATAATCGGCAAGTGCAAAGAAACACATTATTGAGCTCAACGGAAAAACCCCAAACCATCATTTTTTTTCGAAAAAAAAAGGAAAGCCAGATCCGACTTTAAGAACATTCACGTACTGAAGAAGAAACTTGGTGCACCATGAGCAAGAAGGTGGACTGTTGACGACCAAACAACAACAACAAACAGACTTACATTTGTATAGAGCCTTTCACGTCGAGAGGACGTCCCAAGGCGCTGTACAGTCAGGTAGGGACGAGAGCAGGGTGGGGGAGGGGTCGGGGCAAAGGAGAGTAGAAAAATTGATTGTGTATTTGTAGGTGAAATGTGGCAGCCAAATTGCGCACAGCAGTGTCCCACAAACAAGTGGGAAGTGGGATAACGGAAGAAATGACTTCTTATGGTCATTTCACTATAAGAAGGGAGCAGATGGGGAACCTAAGGAGGCTGAACACGTTGGGGGAGGAAAGGTTTGGGCTTGACTTCAAATGAAGTCTCAAGGTTTCAAGATAGTAGTGTGATCTTGTGAGACAGAGCAGTTCTGTGCCTCAGAGGAAGGAAAATTGGGAAATAGTAATAATACTCTTTGCATTTGACGTGGCACGTCTTCAAGACGTCTCAACGTGCTTTGCAATGTATTCTGTGAAGTGAATTGGCTGTATTGTGTGGGCGTAACTTGCCCTGAATAACACAAACTGCATCCAAATTCTTGACTTCACAGGTTAAGCTGGTCCATTGCACGTCTCAACAGGTACATTCAGCCTACCCCACTCCTAACACTCAACAACAACAACAGCAACACCAGCAACTTGTACTTGTATAGCGCCCTCCACACCGGGTGGTGTCTCAAAGCACTTCACAATGGCAGAGCCCAAAGCCAAGCCAACAACAACAACAAAATTGCTCTTATATATCATGTCGGGAGGACGTCCCAAAGCGCTGAACAGTCTGGTCGGGACCCGAGCGGGGGGATGGGGAGGGTCGGAGTAGGGCGAAGGGGAAGGAGAGTGGGAGAGGGGGAAGAGTTAGTGGGGCAGCCGAAGGCGCGGTCGAAGAGGAAGGTCTTGAGACCGGCTTTGAAGGAGGAAAGGGAGGAAGCGAGGTGGAGGGGTGCGGGATGGAGTTCCACAGTGTGGGAGCAGAGCCAGGGGGAAGGGAGAGGTGACCGTAAGCTCAGTCAAAGGGAAATGTCTCCAGTTGATCTGAAGGTGGGGAAGGAATGGGTGAGGCGAAGGGGTTGGGGAGTTCCAAAATTTTCAGGCCATGGTGGCTGAAGGCACGGCCACCGATGGCAGAGCGGAGGATTCGGATGGACAAGGAAGAGGCTAGACTTAGTAGAGCAGAGGCAGCAGGTT
This sequence comes from Hydrolagus colliei, assembly GCA_035084275.1. Lineage (NCBI taxonomy): Eukaryota > Metazoa > Chordata > Chondrichthyes > Chimaeriformes > Chimaeridae > Hydrolagus > Hydrolagus colliei. The sequence goes on along the minus strand of CM068761.1, from coordinate 2,467,255 downwards.
CTGCTGAGAGGAGGTTAGAGAGGTAGGGACGTGCCGAGGAGTGCAGGGTTTTAAACAGAAACGTGGGGATCTTGAAGTCGACAACAACAACAAAATTACATGTGTATAGTGTCTTTCACGCCAGGAGGACATCCCAAGGCGCTGGACAGACAGTGTCCTGGACAACTCACTTCAAATGGAAGATCAGGATACTGAGACACGTTGTGCTTTCGACAATAGAAACCGGTTTAAATTCCTCGGGCCAAGATTGCCGCAAAAATGCGAGACATTTTTAAAGTTTTGCTCCGGTTCTAAACATTTCCAAACAAAACACATTCTTAAATGATGAAAGCGTCAGAGAGAAAGAGAGAGGTAGAGAGAGAAGAGAAGGAGAGAGTGAAAGAGAGAGAGAGAGAGAGAGAGAGAGAGAGAGAGAGAGAGCGTGAGAGAAGAGAAGGAGGGGAGAGAGAGAGAATCTGAGAAACCCAACATCTGAAAAGGTCAAACAAGAATCAAAGAGACAGAACGAGGATCGGAATTAAAAACAAACGTCTGAGTTCTGAAGTATGTGAGGCCTTCGCGCTTCACGTTTATACCATCGCATTCCAACGCCGATAAACAAGAAAGCTCTCGGTTTGCCAGGAAATTTTATGCTTGAATCAGAATTTCTATAAACTGCAAATTTAAAACAACACAATTTGCAGCCCAGTTAATCATCTGCTCCGCGGCTCAGCCTAAACACAGCACTCTTGGGAAGACAGTTTGCATCAAAAGTTCCCAACGGCTCCGCAATGGCCCTGGCTTCGCTGAAGTTTGGCATCGGGAGCAACGAGGATCATCCAAAGAGACTCTCTTCTACCCTAAGTCGGGGTAGAAGACTAGGTAGAACACTATTTCTGACTCTTACTAAGTTCCAAAATTTTCAGGCCATTGTGGCTGAAGGCACGGCCACCGATGGCAGAGCGGAGGATTCGGATGGACAAGGAGGAGGCTAGACTTAGTAGAGCAGAGGCAGCAGGTTCTGCTGAGAGGAGGTTAGAGAGGTAGGGACGTGCCGAGGAGTGCAGGGTTTCTGACTCTTACTAAGTCAGAAACAGTGCCTACATCCCACACTCCCCCCCCCCCCCACCCACACCAACCACCACCACACACTCCCCCCCCCCACACCCCCCATCACCCCACCACCACACGTCTCCGTTTATCTCGATTAACCGGGTTTGTCAGTCGGTTTGACTGGTCGCTTTTCCGGGGTGGGGGGGCGGGGGGGTAATAATCCGATTTTAAAAATATATATTATTGGGTCACTCAATCCGGGACTGCTTGTGGCTGCGTTCGGCCCACAAAATACGCAGTCAATTCACTTGACGGTATGTTCTCCCGAGCGCTTTTGAGGCGACAGCAACAAAATTACATTTGCAGAGCCTCCGTTCACTTCAGCAGGACGTTTTGGAGACATGATAAGGCGCAGTGTCAAATGTGAGAATTATATTATTATCATCATCATCGTTATTATTAGTATAATAAGTGTCAGTTTCCTACATCATCAAGCTCCCTCTTTGTCTCGTCCTCCATCCGTCGGATGTCATCCATGGTCAGATCCACCCACTTGTCGATCCAACAGAAAAGCTGACGGTGAAAGTTGGTGAAGATGCGTTTCTCTTGCTGAAAGGAGAATACAATGCGTTCAGGAGAAAGGATGGTTACTGAAGCTCATGTCCTTACGAAGCTAAAATGTTTAATCTTTGTTGGTTTTTGTGGCGAAGGTCACTCCAATCCACGGCTGTGTGCGCTAAGGCATTTCGTCAACAAACTACACAATCAACCCACTTCAGTTTCATCCATGGATCGGTTTGTGACGTGGCAAAGACGCGCTAAGGCACGATAATGACAATAATACTTGCGTTTGAAATAACGCTTTTCATGAGACGTCTCAAAACGCTTCACAGAATACGCTGTAAAGTGAATTGACTGTATATTGGTGGGTGAAAACACGCATAGCAGCGTCCCCCACAAACAGTCGAGGATTGAAATGACCGATTTCTTGTTGCGTTTCTTATTCTTTTATTATTATTATCATCAGGCGTGTGTGAGGAGTAAGGAAACTCGGCCGAGGTTTTCACCTCGACCTGCCGGGAATCGAACCCAGGTCTTTCGCTTGTAAGGCGAGTGTTCTAACCACTGAGCAACAGGACTCCACATGTGAATGAGGGATGAGGATTTGCAGGCAGCACAGGTCAGAAGTCAGAGATCGATAGCCAGCATTTAGAAACGTGGCAATTACACTGTGGGTGAAGGCACTTACCTTGTGAATCATGTTCTCTATTCTGTTCTGCAGCCCCCACCATTTGAACTTCACAGTCACGAGCTTGTACGCACACATCCGAGGCCTCTCTGGGTCACCGGCCAGCTCTTTCTGTTGGAAGCAGGAAATAAAATAGAACGGGCATTAATGCGCTAATTGCACGCAACAGAGACAGAGACAGAGAGAGAAAGAAAAAATCATTTGGAAAAGGCAAAACCACACAGGGTATATTTCGCTTCTCAGTGACTAACAGACTAGATCCCTTGCCCCGGTTCCCCGAACCATATTTCCCCCCGCCCTGCACTTCCCCTGCAGTTATTGTCCACACGTTTCCAAGCGTTTGAGTTACTGCAAAAACTTCTCCCCTCCACGATTCTTTCCGCGCTTGTGCACACAGTAAATCAGATTTCGTTGCACTTTCATCTCTGCTTCCCTTCCCAGGTCTCTGTGCCATTCTGTGTCTTGTACCACCTCCCCCTCTACCATTCCAGGCATGTCACGACCTCCTCCCCACCACCTTACTCCCCCCATCCACTCTGTTCCTCTCCCTGTCTCCCCTCTCTACTATCCTAGGCCCCTCCACACCTCCTTCCTTTTTTGATCTCACAGTATCTTCCTTGTCCTATGAGTCGCAGGAGAATGGGTTTGTAAACTTTGTTAGCTGGTTAGCCCAAGAGTGTTAGGCATGATAGCTCACGGCAGCAATATCTGCTAAAACTGGAAAAATATAGAAGTTGGAGGAGGCCATTCTGCCCCTCAAGCCTGTTCCGCCATTCCCATAAGATCATAGCTGAACTGTATCTCAATTCCAGCGAAGATGAGTATTGGTAGGCAACAACACCAACAACAACATGACATTTGTATAGGGCCTTTCACGTCGGGAGGATGTCCCAATGCTCTGCGTTAGACACAACGCAGAGAGGGAACACTGTGCGGGCCAGCAACACACAGCTCAAAGAGTTAAACTCCCTATAGAGCGAGATTTTAATATTCATCACCGGTTAGAAATTCCTCATTTGGTATGGTTTCAGGGTGGCTAAGCCCTTCCGAAGCTCTGGAACGCTCTCCCTCCCTCTATCCCTCCGCCTTGCCCCTTCCTTCTCTGTTTTCGTGACTCGCCTGAAGACCTTCCTATTCGACCAAGCCTAATGTCATCCCCCACGCCGCCCACCTTCTCCCCTATTCAGAGTCGCGCTCCGTCAATGCTCTGTGACACTTCCCTGTGTGAGGGGGGGGGGGGAGAGGGGGCACTATGCAAATGCAAGTTGTTGTTGATGTTGTTGAAGCCTCTCGCACAGCAATTCCATGGAGGCAGAGATTTGGGGGCAAAGTCTCCACCTCACAGGGTCTTGCAAACTTCCGTCGCAAATATCCTCTCTGACCCCTTGAGCTTACGAGGCATTGTTACCGGGGGAATTTACGTTCCTGATATCAATCTTCTCGTCCAACCCAGCACCCATTCGAATGTGATCACCTCAACGACTTCCTTATGTTCCAAAATACAAAAGTAACTCGAGGAGGCCAAGTAAATCAGAGCCTACACCAATATCGAGTTCTGCACAGTCAGCCAAGAACTGTTCAGATTTAATCGGTTTGGATTTGTCTTTGGAGCGAACAGAACAGGCCAGTTATAGCGCAACAACAGTCCCTGGGTACGTGTGTAGTTGACCCTGGTTAGATGTAAAGAGTAAGGATTGGTTGGTGCTCTAATATCTACTTCCTGCCCCATTAAAAAAAATATACATATATAATATATATTATATATATATATCTCTCACACACACACAAGCAGAAAGATGGTTTTAACCCCTTCAGTACCGAAAATCCTCCTTGTAAATCTACCAAATAGCCTCGCTTGCAGAGCGGCCCGTGATTTCGGGATCCACCTGCACGCAACCGGCTGCCGCGTTTCGCCTGCAGAGCGTCCGGCCAATTTGCTTCACGTTACCTTCTGCGAAGCGCCTGGGGCGAGCCTCGAAGACGTGATAAGGCGCTCTATCGAAATGCAAGGATTATTATTATTATGATTATTTATCTTCCAACATTATGCAAACACTCATTGGGATTGCTTTGTGTTTATCCATCAATCAAGCACACCAAGATTCTGCCCTGTGTGAAGGGCACTGTAGAAATGCAAGTTGTTGTTGTTGGCTAACGGCTACACCGTCCCTGAGCCACAACTACAAGACGTTCCTAAACGCACGCCGACAAATTACACAGTCACCGCATTTTCTGAGGGTCAGCCGGGTGTGGGATCCCATCAACCCGAGTATCCAAACCAAACTGAGGATTTTGTGCGCCGCACCTACACGTGCAAATCCCCCAGATAAGATTGTTGGAATGGAACGTGCTCTCTCCCTCTCCCTCTCCCCCTCTCCCCCTCCCTCGGAGGGACGCATCCTGCTTAATTCCAGAAAGTAACAGACGCGCCAACCTTTGGGGGACCCCAGAGTGTGCGTTGGGGTGGGGTGGGGGGGTAACTGTTGGAGTCTAACCAGCTAAAACCTCTTAGCTTGCCATTGATACTGCTGTCTGGCAAACTTTCCTGCTGCGTGTCTAGCTGGGACCCACATGAGCTTTGGCTTGCAGGTTAACAAGAGCTGAAGTGGGATAATTCTTTGCACCCCCCCACCCCACCCCCGCCCAGTGACTAGTCTTCTGTGAACGCATGATATGGTTACTGGTACCAGTGCCACACTTGATTATAGAAGGTTTTGGTAACAAATACGCTATTGATACTGTTTACGCCAAAGCAAGAATTTGTATCTGGAAACAAATGAAATATTTTTTCGGAGGGGAGAGGTTGAGAGGGATCGAGCAAGAGAAATACAGCTGTAAATGTAATCATCTCTTCAGCCAACAAGCACAGCAGGGTGTGATGTGTGTGTGTGTGCATGTGGAGGGTTGGGGGTTAGGGTGGCGCGGAAGTGGCTTGTGATGGTGGGTGGGGGGAGGGGGAGGAAGGGGAGAGAGATGGAAAGGGAGAGAGATGGAGAGAGACTCGGGGGTGGGGGGGTGGGGGGGGGGGGGGTGGAAAGAGGAGGAGGAATCGATCATCTTGTGTAGACAAGGCTTTGTGAAGCTCAACAAGTGGAGGCATTGTGCTGCCACTGAAATGCGGCTTTCACGTTGTGTCGACGCTCCATCCACACGAGGTCGGGGTGCGGGTGGATCCATTTTTGTGTTTTTTCCTCTCCGCAGGAACTTTGGAGATATCAGTTCGACCTCAAAGCGCACGGAAGATTATGGCACCCAGGTACGGCGAGGAAGGAGAAAAAGGAAGGGGGAGAGAGAGAGAGAGGGTGGTGGAATGGTGGTGGGGGGGAGGTAGAGAGAAAGAGGGAGAGTTGTTCTGAAAGCAGTATAGCATTCTCAGGCTCAAACCCTAGATCAGGTTTCAGTAGGCTACTGCACCTTGGAGCTTTGTGCCCCCCCCCCCCCCCCACATCCCCCCTCCCCCAACCCTCCCCTCCGCCCCTGACTGGGACTGCTATGCCTCACACAGGGTCAGCCCTCTAGTAGGTTAGCAGACGCTTTCCTGCTATTTAGGCCTCTCACTTTCAGATGGAATTCAAAGAAGTGGTTCATGTTTTGATTTTACAAGAGGGATCGGGTTGCTTGCAGTAATATAAAAATGAGCCTGCAGCAAGAGACTGGATTCTCTTGACAATACCAAACGGTACAGATGCTTTGTTGTCCTGCTAGGCAACAGGTACAATCAATCTTCAGTCCTGCCATGGAGTAATAATGTATCCAGGTGTGACCAAGTCTGGACACATTTATTTTTTTCCTCTCAACTCTATATCCCCTCCCCTCCCCTCCCTCCTCCTCGCCCCCCCATCACCGCCAAACCCTGTCACTGTGTAACCCTGGATTGGCTATCAGGACATGAACTCAAAAGCTGGATAACAAGAAGAATGAGAAATAATAATGATCCTTGCGCCTTATCACGTCTTCGAGACGTCTCAGTGCGCCTCACATAACGTGCCGTCAAAGGCGGAATAATAATAATAATTCTGGCATATGACATAGCGCTCGAGACGCCTTGTAGGCGTCTTAACAGCGCTTCACAGAATATAATGTGAAGTAAATTGACTATACATTTGTGGGAGAAACGAGGCAGCCAGTAGCGCACAACGATGTCCCACAAACAGTCATGGATTGAAATGACCTATTTATTATTCTTTTATTTTTCGAGGGATTGTTACCAGGCGTGTGGAGTAAGAAAACTTGCCCAAGGTTTCGTCCAGCTTGGAATCGAACCCAGGTCTCTCGCTTGATTGGCGAGTGCTCTCACTGCTGAGTGACAGGACTCCACAAGTCTTAGTCACTGCTGGACATCAGCCCTAACTAAACCCTCGTCACTGACTGAATCAGCTCTGAAGGTTCATGAGCTAGTCACCAGCACTGCCGGCGATTAGCTTACATTTCACATCAGATTACATTACATTTCAAGTGAGTTTCAGCTTCTTAGTATCATGACCAGATCCCCCTCCATAACTCACATCTGAATTGGTTCGAAAGCAGGTGGATAAGAGCATTGGGAGGTGATGGTGGGGCCGTACACTAAGCCACACGAAAAACACAACAGAATATAGTCCATTTAGTCGATTGAATCTATGCCACTGCTGCCTGTTACCTTATTAATCAACCCCTTAACTTATTAATCCCCCCTCTTCATCTCCATCCCACATCCTCCAACCTTCCACTTGTTTATCCAGCTCTTTTCTGAACTCTACCATTGATTGCTCTCAACAGCCATTGTGGTTAATGAATTTCCAAACCTTAAATCCCCCTGAGAAAGGAAACTCCTTCTCATCTCTCCCCTGATTTTTCTGCTAACAATCTTGAGTCTATGCGCTTCCTCGTTCCTGATTTGATTTTTCCTCTATCTTAAACCCTGTTTGTCCCTAGTCGATCGGCATCTGCAATCTTCAGCCTCTTTGATTCGCTGGAACCGCAACAAATTGCTTTGATATAGAGCTCATTTCATGCCGAGCGGACGAGACGTAGCTCCACAGAAGCAGCTCAACGCAGCGCTTTCAATCCCCGAACAGAACCGACATTTTTGAAGCTATGTCCCCTCTACGCAGAGGCTTTCCAGGAGAGGGAGAAAGCGCAACGAGTTCATACACTGTGACTACAACAACAACCACAACAAAATTACATTTACAGAGCGCTTTTCACGTCGGGAGGACGTCCCAAGGCGCTGAACAGTCAGGTCGGGACCCGAGCAGGGGTAGTCGAGAAGGGCGGGAGAGAGTTTGGACGGGGGACGGAGAGAGTTGGGAGGGCAGCAGAAGGCACAATCGAAGAGGAGGGTCTTGAGACCGGCCTTGAAGGAGGCAAGGGAGGGAGCGAGGCGATGGTTACTGTGAGATGGAGTTCCAGAGTGTGGCGGCAGAGAGGCTGAAAGCCCGTCCAGTTGATGGTAGGGAGGGGGACATGGAACCGAGCTGCTCAGAGCTGCATCAGAACAGAATACACAACGCTTGTCTCATATAAAAACCAGGGTAAGCTTTGCGAACGACAGGCCCTGGTCAGGCTGGCTCAGTCTGAGACCACACTTCAATTCAGTACAAAGGGAGGAATTGGGAGTCAAGGGAAGCATTGTCAGTTTCCAGCACATTTTCTTTTTTTCAGCCCATTTTCCATTCACGAAAACTCTTTGGTGGAAACGCCGACACTAAACCCAATTGCCCATGTTCTCTCATTTCACTTCACAAGTTGTTCACACCTTCAGTGCCTTGGGAGGTCCTCCCCACGCGAAAGGCGCTCTACAAGTGTCATTTTCCTTTTGCCGTTGCCGTTGTTTGAGTCATGCGTTGAGGGCGGAACGCAACGAAAGGTTAGCTTTCGCCACCTTTTTTTCTACCCAGAACGAGACGAAAATCACGAGTCTCAACGGTTTCGCGGAAACGCTCAGGGATCATCGGTCAGTGTACAAAGCGGGAGGTGGCTCTAAGAGCCACTGACCCGCCGTTTCCAAAGCCAGGGCTGTTGGTTTAAGATTACGCACCTCCGCCCATGCGCATTCACTGAGCGAACTAAGGTCAAACAGGTGTCATCCCCATCGAGCCAGTGAGCTGTCAGATCACGTCTGTGCTGGCTGAGAAGGTAGGCCTGGGTGTGGTGCTTGTTACAGCAGTTCCCAGCCCTGAGGGAGAGGAACATAGATAATACCCGTGTGTATGGAACCCCAAGTTCAGTGAAACCCAATCCTGCCACTGTCAAGAAATCTTAAAGCGAGATTATTGAAGCAATTTTGAAAGTTAATGCGCGTTACAAAGAGCGATTCATCTCGTTCGGCCGAGATCGTGGCAACTTAATTACTTCGGAACATCTTAAAACTCAGTGAATGATTGCATTTCCCTTGTAAGGCATAAAGGTTTTGAATTGCACTCGCATCATTTTATTTTTTTAAAAAACAATGAGAAAACCCTGCAGCATGTGAAGCCCTTGGAGCCTTTGCATCAATGCGAACTGGAGCTTCCAACACACACAGCCCTACAGCACCCACTTCCCCACCTCCACCCCCCACACACCACAACACCACCACCGTCCCTCCCACGGTGAGGTAGGATTGAGGAGGAAGCTGGGTGAAGGTTCAGAAAACAAAAGATAAATGACAAAGTTTCTAGCTCAGTGTTAGATTAGAGCGCTCGCCTCGCAAGCGAGAGACCTGGGTTCGATTCCCGACCGGGCGCCAAACATTTGGCAAGTTTCCTTACTCCTCGCGCCTGGTAATAATCCCTCAAGAAAAGAAAAGAAAAGAATAATAAAATTGGTCACTTCAATCCACCAGTGTTTGTGGGGGACGCTGCTGTGCGCAATTGGCTGCCGCGTTTCGCCCACAAAACATACAGTGGATTCACTTTACAGTATATTCTGTCAACGACAACAACAGCAAAATTACGCTCGTGTATAGCAAAGCGCTTAGAGACGTCGAGAAGACGTGAAAAAGCGCTATATCGAATGCAAGGATTATTATTATTAAGTCAAGCGTCTCAGGTAAGGCAGAAGTAGAATGATTTAGCTTGTACGGTACGTGGCACCCTTAGTTTGAAGCAAAAACAATAAGCAGCGATGGGGGTAAAAGCACACACTTGTTAACAAAACCGAGGACAAGTTATACTTATCTAGCGTCCGCCACACTCAGGAAAGACGTCCCTGGGTGCCGTTTGTTAAGATGTTTCTGTGACCGGGATTATAATAGGTTGGCGTTTCCCTCAGATAGAATGCAGACGCGGAGCTATTTCCAAAGGGCCCAGCTGATTTGCAGGGGCGCTGAGATCAGAAATAATGTCAATCCTGGCTGGCATAACAATTACCTCTCATCAAAAAATTCCTTTCGCTTTCAGAGTACAGTAACGATTTTCCCAGCCACAAGCAGAATTGCATTACTTGGCCCTACTTGCCTCCCTGTACTGCTCTCTCTCTCTCTCTCTCTCTCTCTCTCTCCCCCCACCTCACCACCCCCCCCGCACCTCCGCGCCTCTCCCCACTATGCCACAGGTATCCAAACAGTTTCAAATCGAGTCCGCTCCATCTCGGGGAACAGCACGTCGCTGAGACGCTGGAGCTAAACACTGGGGAGCGTGCCTCCCTCGGTGGATTTCATCGGTCACACAGCAGCCGATTAGAAAGTTTTCAATGGTTCCATCGCAGAGCGCCTGTGTCGCGTTTCACCAGAAAGACACCGAGAACGTATCGAGAGAACGGCAGTGAGAAAACCAACCAACCAACCAACCAACCAACCAACTCTCTGCGAGTGAGTGCGTTGTAGAATTAAACTAAAAAAAACTGGTCTAATTGAGGCAGTGATCCCTCGAGGAAGCGGTGGGTAATTTGTGTGTTGTTTTTTCTTCTTCTTCAAACTACTGGATCGTGAGAGAGTTGGGAGAGGGAGAAACCTGTCTCCCATTAGTATTTGTTTGAATAAGACGCGGGGTCAAATGCAAGGATTATTATTATCATTATTATTGCTATATCAAATCGTAATTGTGAAACTCACACTTTGATAGAACAGCAACTGTCGTTGGTAAGTTTAACCGAAAACCCCGTTCACGCAATTCCCCTTCCTCTCCAAGTCTGCCTCCAGTCCTTGTGTATAATTTTGCCATTAATATACCACTCACCTCCAACTGTAGGAGGATTAATTAAACATTAAAATGTTCTGTCTGGATAAATGCCAAGCCTCAAACACTCTATTTGACAAGGACACTGTTTGAAGTTTGATAAAAAAAAATCAAATTCCGCACTGTGTGACAAACTTATCTACAATAAAGGAAGAAGCAAGCTTCAAAAAAATGTGCTACTTCAAAACATTAACGTTCTGACATTTGCGTTCAGCGAATGAATATTTCAGTAATTTGAAATATCTAAACTTGTTAAACAAAAGTCGCAGTACCTCGAACTAAAGATTGCGCAGTCGACAAGTAAAACACAGAGACTAAGGCGTTGTCAATTTGTGTCTGGGAAATTTTATCTTCCAACACACCATGTTGCGCCAATCGACCCCAAACAGGAAGATTGATCTAGACAGGGAGGAAAACTTTCGACAAGAATTTTTAGTTTGCTGGGGAAACACAATCGCCAAGGGTGGTTTCGGAATCACCCTGCAAGTCAGTGTAGCTATAGATAATGGTGATCTTGACAACAGCAGCAGTGCGTAACGACAGGACTGATAGGAAAGGGAATGAGTCCAAGGACCACAGTGCAGAACACAAGATGGAACACACTCGATCGTGCAACAGGATGTGGGTTTATATCAAAGTTACTGCTGTGTTGCAATCGAGACTAGCTACGATTAATCACTTTTACAACCGTGAAGGCTCTCCCGATAACTGAACGTATCGGCAAATGGAAACACTGAACAAGCCAGCAAGAATCCATCGATCCTCTCTCGGAGTTTGCTGATCTTAACTGAAGGGCTATTGGCTTGAGGGCATCAGGCTACAGAAGGTAATCAGTTCACAAAGTGGTTACGGGACAGATTCTATATGGTCACAAAATTAACCATAACAACAACAAGAACCAAATTCCATTTGTAGAGCGCCTTTCACGTTGGGAGGACGTCCCATGGTGCTCAACAGTCAGTGGTCAGCACCCAAGCATTGGGGAGGGGGAGTGGGGGGCAGGGTTGGAATGAGAGAGGGCAGAGAAGTAGGAGGGGGGAGGGCTGAAGGCACGGTCGAAGAGGAGGGTCTTGAGACCGGTCTTGAAGGAGGCAAGCGAGGGACCAGGGTGAAGGGATTGTGGGATGCAGTTCCAACGCTTAGGGGGCAGAGAGGCTGAAAGCCTGACCATCGATGGTCAGGGCGGGTCAGGTGGGAGACATGGAACAGACCGTAGCCTACTGAACAGAGGGAGCGGACAGGTTAATATGGGGTGAGCATTTCAGAGAGGTAGGAGGGGGGCAAGGCTCCGTACAATGTTGGAACACAAGGCAGACAAAAGATTAAAGAAGGCCCATGCAAGGGTTGCGATCCGTGCAATCAAGAGAGCCAAACAGTCTGATGTTCTCATCTACTGAGGGAAGCTGAGACATTCTAAATACAATGCACTTTGTGTCACGAGAAGGAAGTGTGTGTTGGGAGCCAGTGCCACGTTTGGCAACAAAAATATATATCAAAGACCGAATACAATTCACGTTTGAAGTTAAAGATCAAAGAGGTGATTTATTGATGGGTGTATTTATTGACCAGCAGATCCAGCTTCAGTGTGTGAAGACCAGTGGCTCCCAGGACTGCATATTGTACGCAGTTGTGGTGAGATCGGAAAACTTGCTACGTCCTACAGTACTTCTAGACATCGACAATTTAGGACGCGTCTGCAAGTAAGATCCAGCCTCGGATTCAAATTCGCTTGAGTCTATGACAATGTGGTATATTTTAGTTATTTAATCCCTCCGTCCATCCTCACTCACTTTCTGTGGCTTCCCATTCCCCCCAGTGATATGACTCCAAGGTTCTTATCCTCACTTTCAAATAGTAATCAACCTTGCATTTGATCTAGCGCTTTTCACGTCTTCTAGACGTCTCAAAGCGCTTCACAGAACATACTGTAAAGTGAATTAACTATATATATATGTGGGCGAGGTGCAGCATCTAATTGCCCACAGCAGTGTCCCATAAACAGTCATGGATTGAAGTAACATATTTTTTTGGAGGGATTATGATTAGGCGAGTGGAGTAAGGAAACTTGCCCAAGGTTTCGCCCTGACCTGCCTGGAATGGAACCCAGGTCTCTCGCTTATAAGGCGAGTGCTCCAACCACTGAGTTACAGGACTGTAGACAACTGTAGACAAATCTGTTGGTATTCGCCCAGCCTACCTCCTCTGACCTCCAGTATCCCTACTGCCCTGGTTACACTTCCTGCTCAGTTGCACCATTCTGTGTCAGTCCCACCCCATTCTAACATGGGGTGGGTGAGCCTTCAGCCATTCTGCCCCTATTCTTACCGAATTCGTTCCTGGAGCCCCTTTACCGTGCCCTCTGCTCTGCCTCAACCGTGGACTTACGTGCCTGTACACACAGAATGAATAAAAAAACTGCCACTTTGTGCGTGTGTGCGTCCGTGTGTGTGACGATGATGATAAGAAGAAGAATCATAAAAATCATTGCAAATTTGATATAGCACTTGGTCACGTCTCAAAGCTCTTCGCGGAATTATACTGCGAATCGACTGCGTATTTTGTGGGCGAAACCCAGAAGACAATTGCGCACAGCAGCGTCCCACAAATAGTCGTGATGAGAGAGCAAGAGAGAGAGACAGAGAGAGACAGAGAGAGACAGAGAGAGAGAGAGGGTGGGGGAAGAGAGAGAGAGAAAAAAAAATAAAGACAATGAGAGGAAAATATGCTGCCAACTCCTTTCAAACTAGTAAGCTCAGTCCATCACACAAACTGGTTATGACACCAGCAGTCAGGAATCCTGCAACAAACCCAGGGGCTCGTTTGCAGAAGGATCTCGGGTGAGATGTGCTCGCATCGTGTTACCGCAATCTGTGTAAACCGAGGGCTAATAACAAAGGCTGGCGAAGCGTAACAAAGGGTCACTACGCTGGCAATTATGAGCCAAGTTGCTGATTTTGGCAGCGTCGCGTTAGTAGGAAAACTGCAGGGTGTTGCCAAACGCGGTGAGGAGGGAAGGAGGGGGAGGGAGGGAGGGGGGGGTGGGGGGGGGGAGAGTGGTATGGGGGGGGGTTGCAAAACTGTAGCAGACGTCCAAAAATGTAGTCTCTTCCCAGTTGCCTGTAATGTTTTCTTTGCTTGCAATGTCAACACCTCTCCCTCACCGCGGCCAGGAAAGACAGAAATAGACTGGCGTACAAAAATACAGAGTTGACGGTTTGACAGACGTTACGAAATTGGACAGGTTTTACGCCAAAACAATGTGCGTGTGGTGTGTATATAATATATATATGCAGTATATATATATATATATATAATACATGTAAGGGTAAAAAGTGCTGAATGTCTCCTCTTGCCGGCTTTTGGAAAACAAAACGGGACCCTCCGAAAATCGAGAGGGTAAGTCCTCGCTCCATTGCCCACATGCCTGGTGAAGTACCAACTCCGCCAACATTCCTTGCCTCTTGCCTGGCGAGTGCGGATCATCAGATCTGCCCCCACTGAAGGCAAATCAGGGCACACATTCTAGAGCGATTCCGCCAATACGCGCATCAAAAACAATACGATGCGTGCAGTGTAATCTTTCTGATGACGCTAAAGTGTATTTTCAAAGCCGGCAGTCTCTTTCAAGTACAAATGTTTTAATCTCTGAGGTCTCACTAAGCTATGTACTACTCCCTGGCTGCGAGAGCACGTAAAATAATCGCTGTACAATGTTCTACATCTAGTGGAAGGTGTTCTGAACGCAAAGTACTCCCTTCAGACTTTAGCTTTCCCTTCTAAGTGCTGAGAAAACAATGCCGTGTGCAGTCAACACCTTCCGTCAAAAACAAAAGTGGGCTCGGCAATGATTTTCTGGCTCTCTGCTGTCAGTCAGTACGTTGTATATAACGCAGAGGTCCCCCACCTCCCCTCCTCCCTCACAACCCCTCCCTCCGTTCATAACCGCATCCTGTAAAATGCCTTGCCTCATTGCTGCCAATAGATGTCCTCAGCATGCTTTCCAACTGCAAAGCCCCCCCCCACCTCCGCTGAGATGGAATTAGCAACCACCTATTGGCAGGAATGGGAGTCCTGAATGGAGTTCCTATGAGAGATATCGTTGGGAACCCCAGTGACCCGGATATTTCAAACCAAAAAGCCAGCCCAGTCACTGGGCAAGTCCGTGCGAAAGGCACGTGAGGACGAGGCAGGAAAACGTCAAACACGGGCTGGTGACCCCCCCCCCCCCCCCACCCCCATCCCCCGGCCTCCGGGAGACAGAGAACCCCAAATGTTCTGAGTAACCGAAGAGGCCATTTCTCAGGATGTCCGATCCTAAAAGGGAAGCCGAGGGAGCTCAAAGCCGCAAAGGCGGCCCCAGTCAGGAAACCACTCCCCCTCGCGATTAGATCACCTGACACCCACAATTTCCACCGCGTTTTGCGTTTTAAGAACAATTTATCTGAATCACCGAGGACTGTGACAGCGTCTGACCGGCCCGGCCCACACACCGCACCGGCTCTGCGTCCGCCACCTGTGATCAGACTCCTGCCCGATTAGGGGGAAACCAGTTTCGTTGGGATAAAGCCGATGCTTTCGCCAGCCTTTCGTACCTTCCAGTCAGGCCCTAGCTGTCCTCGGCCGGTCTTCAGCGACTTGAATAAGGCTGGGTCCTCCTCGGCTTTGTAGTCCTGCATAACGAAGAGAAACAAAGACTGAGAGAGGGGGGGGGGGGGTCAGGAGGAGAGGCGCCCACAATAGCCCAACATGTCAGCAAGCCGCTTTGATTCCTAAATAGGTATTGACAAACTCGCACCTGGAGACAGAGTCCTCCGCCCAGCTGAGGATCTCGACGCTGCTTGATGTTTGACAGTTGCAGCGCGGTGAGATGCGCCCGGGCTCCCAATTATTCCTGCGAATGAGCAGCAGCGTGGAAGTAGGCAGGCACAGGCGGCCTGCTGGCTTAGTTAGAGCTCGGTGCGCGAGCGGACGAAGGAGTCCGGGTGCCTTTCAGCCCGGGGGCTCGGCAGTTCATCATGCCTGCCACCAGCTGTAGACTTCCCATCTCATTAAGTCCTCGCCGAGCGGCGGTAGAGGAGACAGCTGCGGCGTTTCCAACTCTCGGCTCGCAACGCTCAGAGGCCAGTGTGCGGCGTGCCCTCTGCCTAACCCCAGCGGAAAACCGTAGCCGCCTTAGCGCGGTTACTGACAGCGCGCCCGAGTGAAAGAATTCGCCCGGCATCGATCGAAGCAGCGACAACAACAACGACAATGTATTTATAGAGATTTCCTTCCATGTTGGGAGGACGTTTCCAAGGCACTGAGCAAAGGGGGGAGGGGAAGGGCCAGGAGAGAGTCAGGACTGGGGGAGGGAGAGAGTCGGGAGGGTGGCGGAAGGCACGGTCGAAGAGGATGGACTTGAGGCCGGCCTTGAAGGAGGCGAGGGAGGGAGCGAGGCGAAGGGACTGTGGGATGGAGTTCCAGAGTGCGGGGGCAGAGAGGCTGAAAGCCCCATCGGCCGATGGTAGGGCAGGTCGGTCGGGGGATTTGGAGCAGCAACGACACTGCTGGGAAATAAAGCTGCGTCATCGCAGAACTGTAGGCTGCTGGTTTCGCAACACGAAATGCTGCCATTCAACCCATCAAGTTTGTTGTGTGGCAGAGTCCTGGAGCTCAGTTGCGCGAGCGAGAGACCTGGGTTCAGGGAGAGACATTGGGAAAGTTTCTTTAAACTCCAATCCGCCTCTGTTTACCTAGCAGTGAGTAGGAACCCGGTTGTTATTCAATCGGCAGATAGTAGGTAGGTAGTCGATAACTCTGTCGTCAAAACGAAATCGTGAAATGATAAATCGGTCACTTCAATCCACGGCCGCTTGTGGGGGACGCCGCTGTGCGCAATCGGCCGCCGCGTTTCGCCCCACAAAATATACAGCCAATTCACTTCGCACTATATTCTGTAGTGCGGAAGCGGTTCTACGGAAGCGGTTTGAGACGTGATAAGGCAAGGATTATTATTATTAGTAGTAGTTTTATTTTTATTATTAGATCCAGGACGTTTGATCTCACTCACTCCCCCCCCCCCCCTTTTGAACATGTCGATTCGATTCCACTCGATCAACCTTTCGGGTCAATGTATTTCCGCCCGCTCACCGCACCCACTTGTAGAAAGAAAGGCTTAAGACGATCTGGGTTCTAACCGCATGAGTTATTTGCATAAGAACCAGTTCGGATAGTAACGAGCTTAAATGTAAAAATTACACCGCCACGGGATACAAACTCTCGCTCCACCTGCTGCTCTTATTTACATATTTCCATCAACCCCCCTTTGCTCCCCTCGCGCGACTGGCGCCCCCGAGGAACGGAGCTGGCGGAAAGAACACAGTTTGCTTCTGATGGACTCCGCTATTTAATTGCCTTAAGATTTCACGTCCTAAATTGGCAGCAAAAAGGCTTGACATTCAAGTACCCCAAGAACGCTCCCATCAGCCAGGAAGGATAATAATCAGATGAAGAATCCTTGCGTGTGATACAGCGCCTTACCTCTTTCTTCGAGATGTCTCGAAGCGCCTCACAGGATATACTGTCAAGTGAACTGACTGTATATTTTGTGGGCGAAATGCCGCGAGCCACCTAACCTTGGCCCTGTCTCCATCCTGCCCCACCCTCTCCCCACATTGACCCCCCCCCCCACCCCCCCCCCCACTCCCAATCGTGCCCCTTGATCAGTGTCCTACCCCACCACAGTGAGGCGCTCTGTTATCCCACATAAAAGAGCCACTGCGTCAATGGACACTTTGCGGATGTATTTCAGGTGGATCGCTTGACGAGCAGGAGAGAAACTTTAACCAAATCCTGTGTTTGCTTGACAGCGTAAATAATAATAATAACAACAATCCTTGCATTTGATGTAGCGGCTTTTCACATCTTATCGACGTCCCAAAGCGCTTCACAGAATACACTGTAAAGTGAATGGACTGTATATATTTGTGGGCGAATCGCGGCAGCCAATTGCGCACAGCGGCGTCTCCCCACCCCCCCACCCCACAAACGGTCGTGGATTGAAATGACCAATTTTATTATTGTGGTTTTTTGGGGGGGACGGATTATCATTAGGCGCGCGGAGTAAGGAAACTTGCCCAAGGTTTCGTCCTGACCTGCCTGGATTTGAACACAGGTCTCCCCAAGCTTCCAAGACAAGTGCTCTAACCATGGAGCTACTTCTGCGCTTTCGAGACGTCTCGCGGAACGCGAAGAGGGCGCTGGAATCACACGCAAAGGATTATCCTACATCGTCATTATCATTCTTATCATTACGACCACCTCTCGTGCTACAATCTGTTTGTTGAACGGCTCCCGGTGATATAGCCAGACATTTCCCGCGCTGTACAGCCAACCCGGCCGAAAGATTTGATTTCAAAGAGGGTTACCGCGAACTAAAAATCAACAGCACCGGGTTTAAATTATGACGGGTAATGGGTCCCAAGAGCGCGTGACCAGAGCAGTGTCTTCTCCCGAGCGGCGAAAAGGAATTCTATACCTGCGCATAACCTCAGACATGTGGATCGACTCAATGCCACGACAGCCACAGCTGTTCCCACTTCCACATGGCTGTTTCGGGGAGGGGGAGGGGTTTAGATGGGTGTCTTGACACACACACACACACACACACACAAAGGAACCCATCAACGTGCTTAGAAATAGCCTAAGTAGTCTAAAAACCACCTGAGCATGGACACTCGGCAAGGGATTTGGGCGTTTATCGCAAGCATCTCCGACAGAACTGCTCTTTGTTGGAGCTCCTGTAGCTCAGTGGTTAGAGCGCTCGCCTTACAAACATGAGACCTGTGTTTTGAATCCAGGCAGTTCAAGGCGAAACCTTGGGAGAGTTTCCTTACTCCACACACACACGCACACACACACGGCCCTCGTCTCCCCGGCTGTACACTCTCTCCGGTCTGCAGTCTTGGCAACTGGTACAATTCTAAAGGCCTGAAGGAGTTTGGCTGGGGGGGGGGGGGCACACGATAGTCCGAAGCTTCGATAGTCCGAACACACAAATTTCCTATACCCGGGGCGGTTACCGTGGTTATCGCTCGAAAGTCCGAACCGAGACAATGAAATAAAGTTTGTTAATCCGAACATTTCCATCCTTAGGGTTAGGGTTAGAGTTAGAGTTAGGGTTAGGGGAAGCTTCGGACTAACGAACTTTCGGACTAATGAACCTTTCGGACTAACGAACCTTCGGACATCAAGCTGTAACCGTTTGGCTGACCGGTTGAGATGCATAGCAGCCTGCATTGGCTCCGGATCAGCTGTTAGCTTCGTCCATTGCCTGCCCCACTAATGGGAAGAAGTCACACTGGTTCTGCCCACAACATCACCACAAGTTCTCATTGCAGGCCCTGACACAGATATACAAATTAGGTACAATATAACACAATGCAACTGCCTGTGAGACCTGTGTTGGAATCCAGGCAGGTCAGGGCGAAACCTTGGGCAAGTTTCCTCACTCTACACGCCCGATAATAATCCGTCCCCCCCCCCAAAAAAACCGCAACAATAAAATTGGTCATTTCAATCCACGACTGTTTGTGGGGGACGCTGCTGTGCGCAATTGGCTGCCGCGTTTCGCCCACAAAATATACAGTTAATTCATTTTCAGTATATTCCGTGAAGCGCTTTGAGATGTTTTCCCTCCCTCCCTCCCTCCCTCCCTCCCTCCCTCCCTCCCTCCCTCCGTCCCTCCCTCCCTCCCTCCCTCCTTCTTTTTGCAACCGTGCTATTGTTGTTAGATACAGCACGCATTCTAATCCTGGCATCAAAAAATGACTCACTCGGGGAAAAGATGACAAAATCCATTTAGTTTGACTTGAACTACTCTGCACTCGTTACTTTTGAGAGATTGTGCAACAACAACCTCCGTTTTTAAAGGTTATTCTGCACAGCAAAATACTGTCTTCTTTTTTTAATAGGAAATCCATCTCCTTAATGTCCAGAGTTGATGAGGATGCATTTCGCAACAGCTTCCGCGGGCGGGAGGGAAGGTAGGTGGGGAGGGAGGGGTGGGGTGGGGGTAGATGATGGACTTAAGATGTCAACAGAGGAGTAAAGAGAGAGAGAGAGAGAGAGAGGCGAATGTTTCTCGATTTAGACGGTTGTCACTTCGGGCTGCTGACTGCCTTCCTTCGGAGACGTAACGAATAAATGGCTCCACTCGAAAGCAGGACAACACACAAAACGGCGTGCGATCCCACAGATACACACCAATGCCAACGTCTGTCTCAATTTTGGGGGGTGGGGGGGGGGGTAACGGGGGGGTGACGGGGAGAGAGGAATCCTTAACATTGTCAATACGACCCTGTCTCCGTGTACGGACAGCGCGATAACTCCCATCTTGTTCCCGCCCGACACTTAAAAGTGCAATTATCAAACGAAAAAGGAACTCACACACACTTGGCAGTGTCCAATTATTTTGCGCATTACATAATTTATTAGCATGAGGCACATAATTACAATGCCTACGGCTAAAACTTCTACACACACGACCGAGATGGGCTACAAAGGCTGGTAGATGCATTTTAATAGCCCATACCCACAGAGCACCGCATAATCTCCAGAAGTGACTGAAGACGGATAGCTCAGAAGTTCCTCGCAAGTCGTGAAAGGTTCATACACCACGTCAAGCAATTCTTTTATTCCTAATCATGCGAAATTATGCAATATTAATACAGAAACCGAATCCCTGGTACCAGTCCGCTTCGCCCCCGCCCCCCCCCCCCCCCCCCGCCCCTCCCTTCCCCGCCACCCCCCTCAACCGACCCCCTCCCCATCGCACGCTACTCAAATTCCTCCCACTCACTTCTCCCTTCCCCACCGCCTCGGACATCTGTGGGCACTTGTCATGAGTTGGTTCTCTGAAGGCACTGTGGTTTCACTCGCTCCAAACTGCAACCGCTCTGCGCGGATGACGCTGCATAGATTTTAGCAAGGTTCGTTAAGTCTAACCAAGACAGCATCTAGTTTAATTTGGGGGAGGTGATGGTTAAGTGCCCAACACGTGGTCACGCAAGCTGCAAGTTAATCTGAAGGAGATAGGAGATTATGCGTGCTTTTTGAATCGGAACTTTACTCGCGAGAGATGCTAACATAAGCAGTCACTCGCGGGTGGGTGGGTGGGAAGGCTGTCTGTGTGTGTGTGTGCATGTGTGAGAAGTGCTCACACACAGTCAGCTACTGAGCAAGTCACACAGCACCCTCTAATCCTCTCTCTTTCATTCACCGGAGGAGGCAACTGGAGAGAAGGCCAGAAATCACAGTCGCCCCTTCATCGATATACACAAAGAAGCTAATGAATATTAATTGAAATTACTGGGAGGTGGTTGGGGAGGGGGGTGGGGGGGAAGGAAACCCTCACAAATTCCCATAATTTGCTGAAACACTCATTGACGCCACTGGCCAATCCAGGATTTAATTAGCTAAATTACTTTAGAGGACAGAGGTACACACACCCAGGTCGCAAAGGAAATAATAACTCGTTTAAAATAATAATAATCATGATAATAATATATTGGTCACTTCAATCCCACGACTGTTTGTGGGGCACTGCTGCGTGCGATCGGCTGGCTGTTTCGCCCGCAAAATATACACTCGTTTTCACCTCACAGCGCGACCGGCGAAGCCCACTTTTGAGACGTCGCGAAGACGCGGGAAGACACTGTATCGAACACACGGACCGTGCCAGGGGACAGCCGTGCGCACACGCACACACGCGCGCACGCACAAGCGCACGCACGCGCGAGGCAAAGCGAGCGCAGCAAATCGTTACAGAAGCGTCACAGTGCCTCACCTGCAGCAGCCGATACACGCTGTGGCATTGGCAGCTTCCATCAAAGCCTCAGCGGAATCAAGAAACCTCAAGCGTGACAAGCGTCTGACAAGGTTGTGATTTAATGAAGGCTAGAGCTGTTGCCCCGCTGAGCATTCATTTCATCCTGAAATCAATGGATATTCTGTAGAGTATTTTCTGGGGCGCTGCTCGACGAAGAAGAAGAAGAAATATATATATATATATATATACAAGGGAGGCGCAGTGCACCAATTATATTTCGCACAGTGTGGGGCTCCGTGGAATGGGACAGACCGAGTGTCTGGTTAGGGATCATTAGTGACGGACTCAGTGCGTGTTTGTTAGGGACTAATCAGGACGGCAATTAATGCAGACCACTCTAAACAGCGCAGCAGTTTTCACTCGTCGGCTCATAGCCTCATGTCTCTGAGGGGATGCGAGATGAAAAAAAAAGAAAATATATATATATATATATGTGTGTGTATACATCTGAGAAGCTAGTCAATCCGTCACCATCTTTCTGATCAATGTGTCACGCCAACGTAGTCAGCCTGTTTCAGGTGGGAGTTGAAAGATCCCGCGATTGTTAGTCAAAGAACGAGAGTGGTTTCTGAAGTCCCGGCCCCAGATCCTTCAAATTAATTGATTCTTTTCGTTCATAGCTGCTCAATTAATGCACGGGGACCCATGTCATTCACAGTCAATACACATGTTAAGAAGCTATATATATATATACAGATATATAGATACTCACACACAAAAAAAATTAAGTTATTTCTTTCTATAATTATTTAGCCGACAATTGAAAAGAGAATTTTTCTAATATAATAATCCTTGCATTTAATATAGCGCTTTTCACATCCTATCGACGTCTCAAAGTGCTTCACAGAATATACTGTAAGGTGGTTTGACTGTATATTTGTGGGCGAAACGCGGCAGCGAATTGCGCACAGCAGCGTCCCCCACAAACAGTCGTGCATTGAAATGACCAATTTTATTATTGTGGTTTTTTTGGAGGAATTATTATTAGGTGCGCGCGTGTGTGTGTATGTGTGTGGAGTAAGGAGATTTGCCCAATTTTGCCCCGATCTGCCGGGATTCGAACTCAGGTCTCGCACGTTTGTAAGGCGAGTGCTCTAACCACTGAGCTACAGGAGTGAAATTCCAGAATGCCAAACTGGCAAAAAATGTCAGTGAAAACATTTGCGATGCCTAACATGATAAGAAGTCCTATATATATATATAGATATATATGTATACACATATACACACAGTGTACCTATATACACACACGCGCGTGCGCACAAAATAAAGCTAAAGTTCTTTCTTTCTATAATTACTCAGTCAGAGATTGAGAAGATAATTTTTCTGGAATTCGAAACTGGCAAGGTGATTTGCCAGGAGATGGCGTCACAGGAAAACGCAAGTTGGCTTGAAACACAACACAGATGGGACCGCGAGCGAGCGTGGCATGGCAGGCTCTATCCGGTTATTCCGTCTAAAATTGCGCCGACAATCTAGATTTGTCTCAAAGCGACTTCCCGGGTAATTGCTGTCAAGTGTGGTGACTTTGTGTTCCGTAGACAGGCGTGGCAACCGATTTGTGCCCGGTGGGTTTAAGAGGAAGAGGTGGTGGGTGAGGGGGGTGGTGGGGGTGGAGCTGCAGAGAGCTAACACATCTGTCAATAGTTAGACGTGGGTTACTTCAGAAAAGAAGAGAGTTGTAATCGACACACTACGGCACCTTAAGTGAAACAAGGCAACGGCAATTGAAACTCACGCACCGCACCTTTACAGTCACTATAAAGAAACGTCTGTTCCATTTAACATCGAGTGTCCTTTTATAACCTGCTTTCCAGCTCCATCTGCTCGACTGGGCTAACAGTAACCAGTCACCGTGGCTATTTACTGATGAAAATAAGTTGGATGGATAGAGCAGACCAGAGGGACAAAGATGGAACACCTCAAGCAGTTGAAAACAAAAATCGCAAGAACAAACAGTCCATACCACAATCCGTATCTCACTAACCTTCAACAGCAGCTTATTGTTCAGTAACTAGTTGAGGAAATAATTTTGGGACAATCTAATAATATTAATAATAATCCTTTTGTTTGATACAGCGCCTTATCATGTCTCCTAGACGTCTCAAAGCGGCTTCACAGAATACGCTGTCGAGTTGAATTGACCGTATACTTGCGGGCGAAACGTAGCAGCCAGTTGCGCACGGCAGCGTCCCGCATGCAGTCATGGGTTGAAATGATACAATTCTATTATTGAGGGATGATTATCAGGCGTGTGGAGTAAAGAAACTGGCTCAAGGTTTCGCCCTGACCTGCCGGGAATCGAACCCAGGTCTCTCGCTTGTAAGGCGAGCGCTCTAACCACCGAACTACAGGAGCTCCACAATCTGTCCATTTACGGCATCGATTTACAACATGACCTTTTCCTTCCCATCAACAGTCTTGACAAACCATCAGTGTGTTTCTGGACTTGACCCCAGAATGTGCAAGTCCGCCTTTGTCAAAGTACAGTACATCTGTCTACGGGCAGGGTTTGAAGACACGTCTTAAAGAGTTTGTGCAGGTATTATCTTCCGGGCGATGTCGTGCGCAATTAATTGGCTGTCGCGTTTCGCCCACAAAATATACAGTCAATTTACTTTGCGGTATATTCCGTTGGAGACGTCTCGAAGACGTGATAAGGCACAATATTAAATTGTGGCGTTCCTGTAGCTCAGTGGTTAGAGCACCCGCTTTACAAGCGTGAGACGTGTGTTCGAATCCAGGCAGGTCAGGGCGAAACCTTGGGCAAGTTTCCTTACACACACACACTTATCCACAGTAATCCGTCCAAAAAAAAAACAATAATAAAATTGGTCATTTCATTCCACGACTGTTTGTGGGGGACGCTGCCGTGCGCAATTGACTGTCGCGTTTCGCCCACAAATATACAGTCAGTTCACTTCACAGTGTATTCTGTGAAGCGCTTTGAGACGTCGATAAGATGTGAAAAGCGCTCTATCGAATGCAAGGATTATTAGTATCATTATTATTATTATTAGATCCAGTGATCGGCTGCAGCCTTGACCTTTGTCGTCACCGGTTTCACCTCACCGCGTCACAGTTGATTCTCAAGCCTCAGTAACACCTCCCACCCCAGCACCGTAACACAGTCAGGTCAGCAGCCACTTGGGAAAGTTGCCAAAGCCACTCACCGAAGGGTCCACTTGGCTCTTGTCGGCGATATCGATGTAAACCACCTCCACGTTTTTCCAGGTCTCTGGGTCCAGTCCGTGCACCTGCAAAATACAAGTCTTGAGCAGCAGCGGGACAACTGGCCACGCACAGTACACCTGACACGCGCGCCCACCTCAGTCAGTGTTAAATTAGCTCTCACCGCGCGTGCGTTTCACCCGCAAAACGCACAGTCGACGCGTCACTTTACGGTACTGTGCATTCTGCGAAACGCTGCCGGGCGTCTTGAAGACGTGACAAATAATAATAGCAATCCTCGCCTTCGATAGAGCGCTTTTCACATCTTAGCGACTTCTCAACAGCGCTTCACAGAATATACCGTCAAGTGAACTGACTGTGTATTTGTGGACGAAACACAGCAGCCAATTGCGCACAGCAGTTTCCCCCACAAACAGTCGTGGATTGAAAATGACCATTTTTTATTATTGTGGGGTTTTTTTGGGGACGGATTATTATTCCGCCCTTCCTCGCTTCTCCCCCTCCACCCCCCCCAACCCCCCCACCCCGGATGTGCAAAAAAATGTCGGCATTTACAGATCAGGGCCTGTGACGAGAGGCTGAGGATTTATTCCTGAGGAAGTGAATGGTACGATTTGTTTGGACGTTTAAAATCATGAAGGGAATCAACAGGTTAGAAGGGGGAATGGTTTTTGCCATTAGAGTAGAGTGATCCATTAGAAAGGGGCAGAGGCTTCAAATCAGAACCAGGAGAGGTTAGAGCGGAGTCTGGAAGCATTTGTCTTTTTCATGCCGAGGGTTTGTGAACATATGGAACACTTTACTCTGAGACAAAGAAAATTTCAGTCGAACGACTGCTTATTTTTCAATAAAAAAAACTGGCGACATAAACTGAACGGGCAGATTCTCCGAAACATTGCCTGCAACCCGAGGACATCGATAAAAAACGGGGAGGCACGCAGAGTACAATAATCATCCCCGCTTTCGATATCGCTACCTCGTCACGTCATCGAGATGCCTCAAAGCGCTTTACGAGTTTTTAAAACCGCAAAGTACAGCCTCTCTGCCTATGGCGGGCGAGCGCGAGGTCCAATTTGCGTGCGGTAGCGAAGAGATTCTTATTTATTTGTGTGTGGGGTGGGGGGGGGGGGGGGGAGGGGGGGGTGAGGGAGGGGAGGAGGGACTGTCGATCAGCGCACCGGAAGAAAACTCCCTTTTCTTTTGAATGGTCTTTGGATCTTTAAAACCCACCTGAATAAGCAAAGGGGACCTCGGTTTAACATCTTATCCAAAGGACGGCACCTCCGACAACGTATGACTCTCCAAACACTCTCCTTAGTGTCAGCCCAGACTGTGTGATCAAAGTCCCGATGGAGGGATTTGAACCCATAATCTTCCGAGTTAAGCGGCGAGAGTGTTGCCAACTGAGCCAGGCGTATGCATAGTGTGTGTGTGTCTGTGTGTGTGTGTGACAGGGAGGTGTAGTGACTGTGTGTGTGTATGTGGGACTACACTGTACATTTACAGTCACCGTCGTACATAACACTGATTCAGTGCCTTGACAGATGCTCACTCGCAATCACTCAATTAGTTGCTAGAGGTTCAGAAATTAAAAGAGTGGTTGCAGCCTTGAAGTAGGCTCTCGACTCTGCGAAATGAAGCTTAACCCTTCTACGCATCCTTAGTCCCCCAATTACCGAACACAGAATTTGTGGCCCCATCTAAAAATGCAGGCTTAATTCACTTGAAATAGCAGATCTGGCTAAACCATGCCACAAACAGGCAGCGACGTTGAAAACCGCAGTCCCTCTGCTGTGTCAATTTAACGTAAGCGATCATACAGCTGTGGGAGTAGCTCTTTGGTTAGAGCACTCGCCTTGCAAGCTTTACAAGCTGGGGAGACCTGTGTTCGAATCCAAGCAGGTCAGGGCGAAACGTTGGGCAAGTTTCCTTACTCCACACACTTAATAATAAACCCTCCAAAAAACCCACAATAGTAAAACAAATTGGTCATTTTCAATCCACGGCTGTTTGTGGGGACACTGCTGTGTGCAATTGTGAACGATCGTGAGTTGAAATATCCCATTTTTAACAGTTTTCTTGAGGGACTATTATTGGGCGTGTGGAGTGAGGAAACTTGTCCATGGTTTCCCCCTGACCTGCCTGGATTCGAAAACAATGTCTCACGCTCTAACCACCGAACTACGTGACTCCACGGATGTTTCAAAACACAAGGATTATTAGATTAGAAGCCAAATCTCTTTGTGTCACTTACTCGCGGAAGACTTTTAATATTAAAAAGGACTGCTTTTTTTCAGAAGCGGGTGAAGTGCCACAGAAAAGGTACAATTCAATCAAACCGGGTTATCTGGATAATTGACAGGTCATTAAGAGAAATTCCACAGCCCATTATACCCAGCACTGTTTTCCTCATGGCCCTTCTCTTTGAAACCTCCGTTGGGAATAATACTTACATTCTCTATAGTCCCTAAATCTGGTTTGTGCCACGTCTCAATTTTAATCAAGAAATCATCCTTCATGTACTCATTCTGCATTGGAGACACGAAAAAAAACAGTACAGTACATGTTGAAACGCAAGGCATCCTTACGCTTGATCTAAATTCACTAAAATCGCACAGGCATCGATGCAGTAATAGTAACGTAGATGCCACAAGCTCTGTACTTTTGTCCCATTTATTCCACAGCCTTTGATATATGTTCAGCTGATTCCCGACGCTCATTTTGAAGCGTTACAGACACGCATCCAATCTGGCTGCTCTGCAGAGAGAAAAAAACCCCTGCAGATTCACAGCTTTATAAATAATTAGTGTTAAGTTGATAACGAACTCAGCAGGAGACATATCACATCAGAGGTCGTGGCTTCTCAGTTAGTTCCGCCGAGAGTGGATATTTCGAAAACTTTGCTTATTTTGTAGCCTTGTGCGGTGTAAACATTCCACAGCCCATATGACGCAATGGGGGGGGGGATTGGTTGGAGGAGTGGGGAGGGGGTTTGGTGGGGGGAGTGGGGTGGGGGGAGGGGGGGGCAATCAGCATTCACACCAGAATCATACCACAAAGGGAGCAGTGCACCCACCAAGCATTAACTCCAGTAATTACGCCCATTATAACCCATTTAACGGCCAGCATCACAAAATAGCATTGTGTACGGCACAGCCCAGATGTTCTGTATTTAACATTCGAGCAAGAATTTGCTTCCAGCTGCTGGGGGGAGCAGAGATCAATTTTCTGCAGTTACCCATCTGTGACGAACTGACCAACCCTCGGTTCAAAAGAAAAGGCTAGGGACCTATCGAGTGATGGGAAATCCCTAGGTCCAAGGTCTAGAGCCAGCTGAAAATACAGGGGGGAAAAAAAATATCCATACTTTTCTCCGCTAGAAGACAATTGGCTTCATACATCAGCGAACAGCTGTGTGACACTAACCCGTACTGCCTTTCCTACATTGGGTAATAATAAATTCCTGCATTTGACGTAACGCTTTTCACATCTTCCAGCGTTGTCCTGAGGCGTTTCACAGAATCTACTGTAAAGTGAATCGACCTGGTATTTGTGGGCGAAACGCGGATTCCAACAGGAGGCCTCCTTTGGATGCGACGGAAGCAAGTTTGACATCTCCCGTAAAGATGTCCAACACCGAGCGCAGCTTCCCAACAGGGCCAAAGATGTCCTCCCAATGTGAAAGGCGCCATACAAACGCGGTCGGTGCATCAGTAACAACGTTCCCCGACAGCACGAGATTTTACAGCACGCATAAAATCACCGTCGCGGTCAAGCCGGAGAATTTCAAAGCTCGCTCGGCTTTGAGTTTCAGCTGCAGCAAATCGAGCTTCTCTTCCAGTTTCCCGGGGAAAGTGCCCCCAAAAGGAGACGGGAGATGAGCCCCCTAGGCTCCCCTCCGCTCCCGCCAAAGAGAGGACTCGAGCGGCCGGGGTGAGCTTAGTGGCTCACACAGACTTTTCCAATATTTCGGTTTGATGGGTTCCACATGGCTGCTTGCGGGGCACAGGGGAAGGGGGGGGGTGGGGTGGGGGGGGGGAGCAAAGCCGGGCTCGCAAATCACTGGCACAACCCGCCTGCAACGGGCTGACATGTTTCGCTCACAAAACACGCAGTCAATGTATGTCCTCTGAAGCGCTTTGAGACGTCTCGGAAGATGTGATAAGGCGCCACATTGGTTGCAAGGATTAATATGATTATTTTGCAATCTTTTCCCACAGCAAGCTGTGACTAGTTATCAGTTGTGCAAGGTCAGGAAACTCTTCAATACTCTGCAGAATGCATTGCCCACAGAGTTAACCGGGACTCATCCAGCGAAAAGAATTCAGGGGATTAAGAAGCATCTAAGAAAAGTGCTTCGCTCATTAGTTCCTTCCTTCTACACAGTACAGTAAACATTATCCACAACAGAGCTGGCTGGGATGCACGATCAATAGAATTATTATTATTATTATTAACCACGAAAGCGTTAGTCAGATTTGCGATTCAGCAGAAAATTTAAATATACTCGGTTGTTAAATCTACTCACCGTAACAACTGGGGTGAATGGAATGAGCATGCAAAAAAAAAACACACACACACACACATACACACACACAAATATTTAGTAAACCTCAAAACCAAACCAACCATTCAAATCTTTATACATTATTTCTACAGCTTGCAGATATGTTTTATTATTCGGTAAAATGGCTTTCAGGATAACCAGAGCGCACAAACATGGTTCAGGTGGCGATAGCTGTGTGTTCTACGGCCTCGCTAAGTCTCCCGTACCCAACGGGGCAAAGAGCTGTGTGGCTTTGACAGCAGAATTTCAGAGATCTGGGACTTCACATCAACGCAAGTAGTTGTTGAATTGAAATGCCATTTCAAGCGTAAGCAACAACAACAACAACAACTTCGATATATATATCTACATATACAGTAGCGCCCTCCACGCCGAACGGCGTCTCAGAGAATCCCACACAGGTTACATGTAAAGCCCCAAGCTCTTCTACCCTCTCCCAGCAATGGACTTTATTCGCCCTCAACCTCAAGAGCGTACCTACTGCAATGCTAACCCAGTCACTAGACATGACAGTGAAACCGGTGAAGCACTTGGAGACACCCTTCCGACCTCAAGGTGTTGCAGTAAACCGCACGCCGGGAGAAACTCAACTTCTCCTCTCGATCGTTAACGACCACCTGAACGGAAAGCAACGACGCTGGAAGCTAAGCGCTGGAATATGAAGGGTGGGATGATGTGTAGATATGGGGCAGGCCACTGGTATCCAGCAGCAAACAGTTTAATAATAATAATTGACACCAAAACACACGCGCAAGAAATGTGGGACTTCATCAGCCAGTCACTGAAATCCTACCGCTGTTGCAACAACACCGGATACCCAGCCCTTTGGGACAAACTATTTTTTACTCCGATAAACGCTGTGAGCCACAAGACGGTTACGCAATCATTAAAATAACAGTGTTGTTTAACACACAAAAGTAATCTGAGCCGTGAACTTACTTGTTCTGCAGTATGGATACGCGTTCCAAGCTTTCTCATGGAATAATAAGGAATACTTTGGTGCAACCATTTGCAACATGCGTGGAATTTTACTGTGGGAACAAAAGTTGCGTAACTCACCCAAATTAATCGAGACCCACAAATATACAGAATTTATCATTTATACAACAACAGCGGCAACAAAATTACACTTATAGAGCACCTTTCACGTCGGGAGGACGTTCTAAGGCGCTGAAAGTAAGGGTTAAGTAAGAGGGTTTCTTTCCCACCCCCCCACCCAGTTGATAGACCAGACAATGAGCTGCACAATTGCCAGGGTCAACAGGGAGAAGTTATTCCTACCAACAGAAGAACCACTGACCGAGAGGGGACAATGACCGTATTTATACAATGGTCTCGAGAAGAGAGAATG
The DNA here is from genome assembly GCA_035084275.1 of Hydrolagus colliei. Lineage (NCBI taxonomy): Eukaryota > Metazoa > Chordata > Chondrichthyes > Chimaeriformes > Chimaeridae > Hydrolagus > Hydrolagus colliei. Next base: position 2,436,859 of record CM068761.1, on the reverse strand, counting down.
GAGAGCTTAAGAGGATTTTTCTCACTCACAGAGCTGTTGGGATATGGAATACCCCGCCAAGCAAAATGGTGAAGAAAGAGTCCATTGTGTAGGTGTAAGGTAGACAGAGGCAGTGGAAATGGAAATGAGCCAGCGAGGGCACTGGGCTGGAATGGACTTGATAATAATAGTACTAATCATGGATTTGATAAGACCTCTACATTGTAAAGTTGTTTGATTTGTACTCCTGGTACAGTATATATACTTCTAAGGTAGTATATTAAAAACCTGATCAGTGCTAAGTAGAACTAATTGATGCTCATGGAGCATTAACGTGGGACAGCCTCTGAAGTGCATGTAACATATCTGTGTTTTGTCCACACTGCCCACGTTCAGCTGAAGGCGATATCGTACATTTCTCATGGATGTGACAAATAATAACAACAACATTGCATTCGTAAAGGGCCTTTCATGTCAACATGACATCCCAAGGTGCCAAACAGTTGGTGGGGGGGGTCAGGGTTGGGAGGTGGGAGGGCAGAGGTAGGAGGGCGGCTGAAGGCGTGGTCGAAAAGGAGTGGTCTTGAGTTGGGCCTTGGTGGACTGGAGGCAAGGGAGGCAGCAAGGCCAGAGGGTTTGTGGGATGGAGTTCCAAAGGTGTGAGAAGGTGACTGTAAACATGGTCGAAGAGAAGGTCTTCAAGCATGAAAATGGGGAGAGAGAAAGAGGGATAGAGCGAGTGAGTTCCACAACATCTGTCTGGATGCAGTGTAATCGAGAGATCAGAGAATGACAGGAGAGAGGAACAGTGATGGTTGGAAGGGTTTGGAGTCTAAAATTGTTAGGGGTACAGAGGATGTCTCTATTTTCTACCCCAGCTACAAGGGGAGTGCTCAATACTGCAAAGAAATGTGTGGGGGGGTGGGCGGTGGGGAATGAAATGTATTCCAACGGCAGCATATCTCCTGTTACATTAGGCCCCATTCCCTATCCCAGCGCACTCCGTCTGGCTCCGCAAAGCGTTGAACTCGCATTCCTCCGCAGCAGAATGTCGATGCGCTCGTGTGACTAAAAGAAAGCAGGTCCCTCAGAAGGTTTGATTACAAAAGGTTTTCCCTTGATCAGTGCCTAGTGAACCTGTACCTCAATCGGTAGCACAGTAAAACCAAACCAGATGCTTTGAGACTCTTTATCACTGTCCTGCAAAGCAAAACAGCTCCAAATTATTCAGCCCCCCCAAAGTAGCTGCAGTATTCTTTCCAGCTTCTGTATTGCCCGAAGCCTTTCACAGTAGACGAAGACAACAACATAAACAAGAATCATCCTCGCGTTTGATTATAGAGATTATACGTCTTCCAGGATGTACTATATTTGCGGGCCAAACGCGGCAGCCAACTGCGCACAGCAGTGTCCCGCAAACAGTCGTGGGTTGGAGTGAGCAATTTATTATTGGTTTTGTTGAGGGATTATTATTGGGCGTGCGGAGCAAGGAAACTCGCCCAAGGTTTTTCCCCGCCTGGAATCTAAACCAGGACTCTCGCTTGCGAGGCGAGTGGTCTAACCGCTGAGCTACAGGACTTTGAACTTAACGAAACACGGCCATTTATTTTCTCTGCATCAGGCAACATAGCGAAGTGGTTTTGGGCTCCACCGTATATAACCCGGGGCTAAGGAACTCATGAATATTTTAAACAAAAGCTAAAAAGACAAAACTTGGTGTAATCAGGCTGCTGGCTCGCGTGCTCACTCGCTTCTTCCCCCTATGGCTCTTTCCATTCCGTGAAACGACAGGTTCATTTTATGTGAGGTGTACGAAGCAGAATTTTTGCTAAAAAGCCACCCTTCAACCCCATACATACACTTATAAAGCAAACAATTTTCCCCGACCCCAAAATCCTTGCGTTACAAGCGTGAGACCTGTGTTCATATCCAGGCAGGTCAGGGCGAAGTCTTGGGCAAGTTTCCTTACTCCACACACACGCACCTAATAATAATCCCTCCCCCCCAAAAAAACACAATAATAAAGATGAGTCATTTCAATCCACGGCTGTTTTTGGGGGACGCTGCCGTGCGCAATTGGCTGCCGCGTTTCGCCCACAACTCTACACAGTCAACTCACTTTGCAGTACATTCAGTGAAGCGCTTTGAGACGCCTAGAATATGTGAAAAGCGCTATCTCAAATGCAAGGATTATTATTCTTATTATTTATGATGGTGGGTTTTATTGGATTTCGCTATTCGCTTATTCCCAATCGATCAGGTCATTTCATTAGTTTGATGGTTAGACAGCTGGCCGAGCCCCCTTGTCCATGACCAACAGATCCTAGAACAAAACTTGCGCACAATGAAAGGAATCAGCCGCAGTCTTTTGACGTGTATTGTAAAAGGACGGATGCAAAAGCAATTTGCATTTATGTAGCACCCTGCAGGTAGGATCATACCTTGATTACTTTACTGAGTGGTATTGGAAGCTGAGCAAGGGAGAAAGGGAGATAAGAGGCACAGTCAAAGTGGTAGATTGTTTAGATGGGAATTCGAGAGAGGCAGCGAGAGAGAGAGACAGAGAGAAAGCGAGAGAGGGAAACGGAGGGAGGGAAAGGGAGGGAGAGAGAGAAGGGAATGAGCGAAGGAGGGAAAGGAGTTCCAAAAGGATCGGAGTTTAGCCCTTATGGGGTCTGCCTGGTGTCTGACACATGCAGAAACCGATCGCCGCGCTTAACTCAAACCAGACAGAGAGAGTTCCACATGTACACACCGTGTACACACGTAAATTTAGCCGTGTCTGGAAACATAATATACACTCTCTCCCTGAAAGGGGAGTCTGTTTATACCAAATCCCAGAGAACATCAGGCAAAGCTTGGCAAGAACCAAGGCTTACGGCTCCCAGAGGGTGTGTTAGGGACCCTGCTAGACCTAGAGCTTTGTGGAGTCCTGTGGAGCTCAGTGGTTAGAGCATTCGCCTTACAAGCTGGGGTTCGATTCCCGGCAGTTCACGGTAAACACTTGGGCAAGTTTCTTTACTCCACACGTCTGATAGTGATCCCTCCCCCCAAAAAATTGGTCATTTCAATCCACGACTGTTTGCGGGGACGCTGCTGTGTGCAATTGGCCGCCGTATTTCGCCCACAAAATACACATTCGATTCCCTTTATAGGAGATTCTGTGAAGCGCTTTGAGACGCCTCAAGAAGAAGTGGGGGGAAAAAGCGCTATGTCAAATGCAAAGATTAGTATTACAATAACTCATCGAAAGAACTATCTTTCCCACTGTTTGTCCAGTTTGGACAACCCAAGCACCCAATGCTTTGGATAGTTGGGTTAACAAGAGTTAAGTGAGAAAAAATCCCTGCTCCCACCCCACCAACCCCTGGCTGCTATATCAGGAAGCAGTGCCCCAGAGTACAACAGATCTACCAGGCTCAGGAACTGGATAGACTACCAAGGTCACCACAAACTGACTCAACTCTGAGCCAGTTCAGCTCCCAGGAGACACCCCTCCCCTCCCCTCTCGTCTCTCTCCACCGCCTCCCCCACGTCCCCCTTCCTCTCTCCCACTTACCGCCCCCCCCCCCCCCCCCGCCCCCGCCTGCCCCCCTATCCCTGATCTTGATAGTGGCCGCCGATACCAACCGCAACTAGAAATATTTTTTTATCGCGTTAACAGTCGACCTTGGCGAGCCTTTGCCCTGGGTTGCCTGCGCCTTAGCATTCCTCTTCCAAGCAGTGATCGATTTCCAAGAGGGGAAAAAGACGTGAAAAATAAAACAGCCCGTCGCATTCTCTCGCCTAATGGGCCACATGCGTCCTGTAACGCAATTTATTTTCTCAGGGAGATAAGTGAGTACACGTCGAACTTCCTAGAGGGCTAAACTTGATATCTCCCAATGGGGAAATCAAGGGAATCCAGGATAAGTGTAGTATTACAATGACCCTGAGTAACTGCAACTCCAGTAATGGATACGGTCACGGTGGAGCACAGAGATTCTTTATAAACCGAGTATTTAACCCTGAGAATTTGAACTTCAGCCTGACATTGAATCCATTGACTTGGAGGCCTTGCTCACCGGGAAGGGGGATGCGTTTCCCTTTGCGCTCCGAGAGGCCCACCCTGTGTGGAGGCCGCTATCTGTCTAAGTGCAAGTTGTTGTTTTTGTGGCTGTAAGGTATGTTGGGAGTCCTGTAGCTGGGCGGTTAGAGCAGGGAGCAAGAGACCTGGGTTCGATTCCCGGCAGATCAGGGCGAAACCTTGGGCAAGTTTCCTTACTCTATTCACACGCACGCGTGCATGGTTATTAAGAAAAAATAAAGAATCAAGTCACTCAATCCACGGCTGTTTGTGGGACGCTGCTGTGTGCAATTGGCTGCCCTGTCTCCCACGAATATACAGTCAATTCACTTTACGGGATATTCTGTGAAGCGCTTTGTAAACTGTACGCAAGACTACACCTCATCTCTGATAAAAGGCTGACAAGAATAGAGACTTTCCCCACAATGAATGCTTCTTAACAAGTCTCTAAAATGATCCAGGGCACTTGAAAGCCTCTTGATTTTTAAAATCATTTAAAAAATGCCGGGGCACCATTCAAAGTGACCTTAGCAACAAGTCAGGCTGACATACTGAACTCGCAATTGCTGTAATTAATGCGAATGCATCCAATGCTCTAATGAAACACCCTGTCAATAATCAATAAAATAATTCCTTCAAAAAATAGTAAATAATAAGTCGGTCACTTTAATCCACGACTGTTGGTGGGGACGCTGCTGTGCGCAATTGGCTGCTCCTTTTTGCCCACAAAATATACAGTCAATTCACTTTGCAGTATATTATTCTATGAAGCAATTTGAAACATCCAGAAGATACAGACGCAACATCGAATGCAAGGTTTATTATTAATAATGTTACCCAATACTTTCCCTTCTTTATCTTCTCCTCCCACCTCCCACGCCTCCCAACCCCACACACACCCGTGTGTGATTGTTATCAATACGTATAACATCAGGTACAGAGAGAATTGTGAGTTGTGAAATGTCATACCTCTGGAGGTGGTAGATTTTGTATGTGTACTGCCCCTTCTCCCCATTTTTCTCATAGGGTTCGTTTTTTAACACCTCAATTCCTTCACCTCCACCAGTCTCTTTCTTGCTCGCTTCCGCAACAGAATATAGCTGGCCGACATGGTACTGGAAAAGATGAGTGAAATCGGACATGGGAAACAGGGTTTGAGTAAACGCAGCCCAAATCAGAGCCCTCAGCCCAAGGGCACAGGCAGGATACAATATAGGGATAATAAACTGTCCCAAAAACCCAAAATAATAAAATTGGTCATTTCAATCCACGACTGTTTGTGGGGGACGCTGCTGTGCGCAATTGGCTGCCGCGTTTCTCCCACAAATATACAGTCAATTCACTTTACAGTATATTTCTGTGAAGCGCTTTGAGACGTTGATAAGTTGTGAAAAGCGCTATATCAAATGCGAGGATTATTATTACTATATTATTATACACTACAAACATACATTTGTAGAGTGTCTATCATTTTGGGATGGATTCCAGGGTGTTGGACATCTAAGCTGGTGGGGTGGTTGGGGGTGGGTGGGAGTCGAGGGGGTAAGCGAGGGATTGATGACCGAAAGTACGGACAAAGAGGTAGGCCTGCAGATGGACATTGAATTAAGTGAGGGGAGGATGGATTTTTTTTTTTGGGGGGGGGGGATTAAGGGCATACGGATGTACGTGTGTGTGGAGTAAGGAAACTTGCCAAAGGTTTCGCCCTGACCAGCACGGATTCGAACACAGGTCTCACGCTTGGTGACAGCACTGGGAATCTAGTCTGATAGTCTTTAGCTGATAATAGGGAGAGAGAAATTGGCAGCAGTGGGAAAAACACAACGGACTCAAGGCTGTCGAGAACATTTTTGAATTTCTGTACCACAAATCACTCTGTCCGGACTGACAATCCAATAATAGTAATAATAACAATAATCCTTGCATTTGATAGAGCACTTTTCACGTCTTCTCGACACTACTGTGTTGGGGAGAGCCTGATTGTCAGAGGGCCCCAGAGTATATAATAATATAATAATAATCCCTGCATTTTGACATAGCGCTTTTCACATCTTATCGATGTCTCAAAGCGCTTCACAGAATACAATGTAAAATTAATTGACTGTAAATATTTGTTGGGGACGATTTGTATATTTGTATACGCTTCTCTTCTCAATTTGATTCTTTTAAACTCCATCCACCTGAACAGGCAGAAAGGTCCCCGGCCTCGTCTGATAATGCAACCGATAATCTCCCCGAGTCTCAAAATAGACCGGCCTCAAAACATCTCGGCCAGTCTCAAAATATCCTTCACTCCTAAAAACCTGATCCAAACCGCCAAGCCTTGCATCGCACCAAGACATCGCATCTCAATCAGAAAACTGTCAGGTCGCGAAACGCTCTTTGGAAAGGATCCCCGCAACATAGAGACAATTTGACGGAAAGCAATGTGATCTGGCCCGAGCGAGGTCAGACACATAAGCAGTTACAAATCCAGCTTGTGCAACAGTAACCTCTAAACAATAACACCCTCTGATGTCAAACAAAAGACAACTGTTCCGATGTGCGGAGAAGTGGGGCACAAACCAGCTAAGCTCGGCTAAATGTCACTAATTAATTTTGTTGCCCAACAATGAGACTTTCTTTCTCTGCCAGCAATCTCACTCCGTTTCTCCCGCTTTGCTTGCGTGACAGTCAGCCTTGTGCAACAATATCCAGTTGTGTGTGTGTGTGTGAGATTCGACAGGGGTGATGGTATAGTGTTTGTACACTGGCTTACCGAGAGGCAAGTGTTTTGTTTGTAGTTGTGTTTGATATAATCGCTTTTTCACGTCTTCTAGGCGTCTCAAACCGCTTCACAGAATATGCTGTAAAGTGATTTTTTTTTACTGTATATTTTGTGGGTCAAACGCGGCAGCCGATTGCGCACAGCAGCTTCCCCATAAACAGTTGTGGATTGTAATGACGTCGAGAGGAGGCGCAAAGCAGTGGATCAAATAGAAGTATTATTCTTATTCTTATTATTATTTATTATCACTGTCTGAAAAAGAGCAGTTTCGCCCGGTATCCTGGCCAACAATCCCCCTCAAAAACAAAAATAGTTATTCATTTCATGGCGTCTTGTGAGACATTTGCCATCTGCAAGTTGGCTGCTGCGTTTGCATGCATTGCGCTTCATCACAGTGAATTCTGTAATTCTGTTCTCCCAACGTGAAAGGCGCTCTATCAAAATGCAAGCATTAGTTACTATTATTTTTATTCTTATTAACACTATTATTATTTTTATTTCGTTCCAGCTGAGGCTCAAATTGTCAACGTGTCCCGTGTGTGGGAATTACAGTGTGGGGAGCTTAGTTGGGACTCTCTCTCCCCTCGTACAGCATTGTGGAATTGGATCCAGCCTCAGTATCAAGTCCTTTATCCTGTTTGTTAACAATCTGCAAACCTCCAGCTCTAATCCCTTAATCGCTTTCCCCAGATCTTTTAACAATAATCTCATCCCAGATCAACAAGGGCTGGACTGCAACATTGGCGCAGTTCAAAACAACAGGACTTTTCACTGGTGTCATGTGAGCTTTTAAGAGACACCGCATGGTGTGGGAATAGACAACACTGCCAAGAATCTTGCCAACTTATGTTCAGATTCCAGCCAAACGCAAGAGCTTCAGGGACAGAGCGATCGTTTTATTCTGCCCTCTCTCTCTCCCTCCCTCCCTCCCTCCCTCCATCCCTCCCCTTCCTCCCGGAAATTAGGTTATTGAATGCCAAACAACTACATTACTAATAATGATCCTTGCATTTGATACAGCGCCTCATCGCTTCTTCGAGACGTCCCAAAGCGCTTCACAGCATACGCCGCAAAGTAGAATTGACTGCATATTTTGTGGGATGAAACACGGCAGCCAATTGCGCACAGCAACGAAACCACGGAGGGCCGTGAATTGAGCAGGAAATTTATTATTTTGCATTTTTTTGGAAGGCAACGAATTGCGCACACAGAATACGCAGAGTTTTGCTGCTTTGCACAACAGTGTCCCACAAACAGTCGTGGATTGAAAATGCCCATTTTTTAAAAATTATTGTTTTTTTTTCTGGTGGGATTATTATTAGGTGTGTGTGTGTGTGTGTCAGATTTCGCCCTGACCTGCCTGGATTTGAACACCGGTCTCACGTTTGCAACGCGAGTGCTCTAACCACTGACTCCCTCTGTTCTGATGAAGGGTTGTAGACCCGAAACGTTGACTCTTTTTCCTTTCTCCATGGATCCTGCCTGACCTGCTGAGTTTCCCCAGCAACTTTTGTTTGTGTTTCGTGGTTCAGATGTGACTGTTCATTTGGAGTTAGGTCTTTTTTGTCACCAGGTTTGCACTTGTAACCGATTTCCAGCCGGAGCCCAACTGGGAAAGTTAAATCTGAAAGTTACTTACAGGATTTACCTTTGCACCCTAGCTGTTTTGGAGTTGCGTTCTACAATTACTGAACAAGCATTAGGCGGGGGGTCCATTAATCCTTGCAAAAACGGCTGGCTATTATTCTCTCTGGTAACTATTCCGAAGAGGAACCCAGACAGAAGATCAAAATACAGAGCAATCTCACATCTCTCAAGCAATGTCCCTGCAGCCTGGTAATCTCGCCTACTATAAATTGACACTACGCAGACCCCCAAATTAAACCGCACTTAAGTGCCCAAAACGCAAAGGTGGCGTTTTCTATCAGAGCCACAAAACTGAAACAGCTGTGTGTAATCGCTTAAACACAAAAGAGCAAATTCTTAGAAGTCATTGGCGAAACAGAACTCAAATAATAATAATCGTATGATCACTCAATCCACAGCTGTTTATGGGAGGAACACGGCCTTACGCAGTCGGCTGCCCCGTTTCGGCCACAAAATATAGAGTCAAGTCTCTCTACTATATCATTCCATAAAGCGCTTGGAGGCAAATCGAAGATGTGATGAGCCGCTAGATCAAACGCAAGTATAATTCTAAATATATCTAATGCAGGCTAGATATCCCAAAGCTTTCTCTAATGGGGATATTTTAAACCAGGGTTTGAGTAACTCTCTTTTCTCTCCTTCCCTTTTCCTTCCACCTCTTCATCCAGCGAATTGTTATTGTGGTCAGGGGGAATGTCTCAAAGGACTTTACAAGGGATTTCGCTGTAAGCGCAGCGACTGCACTATGTAGTGAAAAGATTGCCTTGCTGTCACAGCAAACTGGTACAGCTCTATATTAAGCACTAAACAAGAGAGGAAAAAAGAAAGTCAGAGAACAAGTAGGATTATTCTCATTGGAGCAGAGGTAGTTACGAGGAGACCTAATAGAGGTTTTCAAGACCATGAAGGGATTGAATAAGGGTAAACAGGGAAAAACTGTTTCCACTGGTGGCTGTGTCAGTGACTCGAGGTCACAGATTTAAAATAGGTTTCTAAAAGAAGCAGAGGGGAGGTGAGGAGAAATTTTTCCCACGCAGCGAGTTGGCGGAAGTTGGAATGCGTTGCCTGAAAGGGTGGTGGAGGCCGATTCGATAAGAACTTTTAAGAGAGGGGTGGACGGTTATCTGGGGAGGACGGGTTTTAAGGGGTTAATGGGGAGGGAGAAGGGGGAGAGAGAGAGAGAGCCAGAGAGTGGGAATGACTCTTATGAAGTGCTCCTTCTATGCAATGGATCGACAGCAATCCAAGTCAGCACCTCCAACAATGCAGCACTCTGCAAAGGCTGCATTCAAATGCCCAATGATTGTCCCAACAGTGCTGACGTTCACAATTTATGGACTGTTCCTGCCAAGGGGAGGAATTGGCAAGAATTCCGTGCAGGTTAGGGATTTGTTTTCTTTAAAAAAAATTAACATTAAGTCATTTTTCAACGAGTCGTGTCGGGCTGGGACACAATCAATGAGGAGGTGAGAAATTCACAAGTTCCAGTGAACGTCTAAGAGAAAAAAAAGAAAAGTGTCAAACTGTTTCCCAGGGGTTAAAGATAATTCCTAATGAAAATGCGGTCACTCAGTCCGCGACCGTTTGTGGGGGTCGCTGCTGTGCGCAATTGGCCGCCGCGTTTCGCCCAGAAAATATACAGTCGGTTCGCTTTACAGTATATTCCGTCAAGCGCTTTGAGACGTCTCAAAGACGTGGTTTGGGACCTTATCAAATAGGTTTGTTATTATTCTGATTATACGGTAAAGTGGATTAACTGGGCACTTCGTGGGAGAAATTTGGAAGCCAGTTGTGCACAGAAGTGTCCCCAAAACAGCGGCATGTGTAACGCTCAGGTGGGGGAAACATACCGGAGTTTTCCTGCTCATCATTGCTCAACTAACTGTAGCTTAGTTGTATTTTTAGTGTTGCTGAATAGTGAGTCTACCCTTGTTGTGTCAATGATTTGGAAAAATGCATCTTCTCCCTCGAGACAAAGTAGTTCACGTGTTCAGCTGTAGCCCATCTGCCCCACAGACAACTCAGCTGCATGCGCAACTGGCAAAACAACAACAACAACAAAATGACACTCGTATAGCGCCTTTCACACCAGGAGGGGACGTCCCAAGGCTCTGGACAGTCACTGTGTCAAACCCGAGCTGGGGATGGAGGGTTGAGGGTGGAGGGATTGGGAAGTTACGGATGGGACCATCGAAGAGGAGAATCTCAGGGGGGACTTGAAGGAGGCCAGCGAGGGGGGCGAGGCGGAGGGACTGCGGGGTGGGAGTTCCAGAGGTTGAGGGGGCAGAGGGGCTGAAGGCTTGCTGAGCGGAGGGGACGGGCAGGTTGGTGAAGGGTTAGAAGATCACGGATATAGCGTAGGGCGAGATTGTGGAGTCCAAGAGATTCAACGGTTTCAGCGGCAGTCAACGCAGAAAGCAAAAAGCTTCATATTCTCCAGCTTGCCGCTCTGCCACACGCTCTCTGTTAAACACACACTCTGCTATACAACAGCAGGCAAACTAGATTCGGGCTGCCTTTCTTTCCCCGCGTCAGTTCAACAGTGGGAATTGTTTTAAGATTGACACAAACCCCTTGAGCGGATGCAAGATCATTTCATCAAAATCGCCAGAATCTGTACACACACGCGCGCACGCCTGCAGTCCAATATAGAAGCACACCCACTAAGCCAGTTGATGGGAGTGATACATTTAGTAAAACAATAATAATCCTTGCATTTTGATTATAGCGCTTTTCACGTCTTCTAGTCCAGAGGTTCTCAACTAGGGGTATGTATACCCCAGAGGGTAAAACATTACTTCTAGTGGGTACAGGTGGAATTGATTTATTGATTTTTTGAGCTCTCTTTTTTATAGCCTTCCAAATTGTATATTTAATTGTTATTCCCTTCATTTTGTATGTGCTGGTTATTTTGTTACATAAGAAAAGCTTGGTCAGAAAATGCTAGTGGAGTGAGGGGGTTGGTGTGTGTGTGTGTGGGTGGGTGGGTGGGTTTGGGTGGTGGTACGCGATAATGATGAAAATTAACAAGGGGTATATTAATGTTCTAGACGTCTCAAAGCGTTTGACAGGATATAGTGTAAAGTTAATTCACTGTATATTTGGGCAAACCGCGGCAGCCAATTTTGCACAGCAGCGTCCCACAAACAGTGCATTGAAGTGACTCATTTTTTATTATTTTTATTATTATTAGGTGTGTGTGTGTGAGTGCGTATGAAGTAAGGAGACTTGACCGAGGTTTCTCCCTGCCGGGAATCGAACCCAGGTCTCCCCGCTTGCGAGGAAAGCGAGAGAGAGAGAGAGAGAGAGAGAGTGAACTGTAAAAAATAAATGACGTACCTCCTCCACCGAGCAGGGCAGCACCACGCGACTTCAGAGGAAGAAACAGAAAGGAAAAAAAAAACGAGCATGAAATCTCAAATTTCACCTGGAGAGCAAAAACAGGTAAAACAGGCACAGATATCAATTGCCAACACAAACTGGGAACGCCCAGAAATAGTCCTCACACAGACAATAACACAACCGTACACTGGAGAAAAGAAATGAAAGTCACAGGCACCCATTCGCTCGCGCGCACACAAAACCCGAAACGTTGACTCACTTTTCCTTGCTCCATAGATGCTGCCTGACCTGTTGAGGGATCCCAGCGATTTCTGTTTCTGTCACACACACACACACACACAAACTGACTTCCCTGGTCAAACTTAGTAACAGTATCCCTCTACGCACGATCTCCCTGTCACCTTTGACTACTCCGCCCATCTCCATTAGTCTCCTCTGCTACTTGGCACATTTTTCCATCATTCTGCACTCGACAGAAGTTTCACGCCCGTTTCACGAGGCCTCCTCCCAACAGACTTTCCGATTTGTTCCCCAAATAAACTCTTACTCACCCCCAATCCCAATATCAAGCTGCTTTTTTACAAGCTGGTTTCATATAATAATAATAATCCTTGCATTTTGATATAGCGCCTTTCACGTCTTCCAGACGTCTCGAAACGCTTCACAGAATTGACTGTAAAGTGAATTGACTGTACACGTGTGTGGGGGAAACACGGGCAGCCGAACGCGCACAGCGGCGTCCACACAAACCGTGGTGGTGGGATGAGTGTCCTCTGATTAAAGAAACACTTCCTGGTATGCGTCCTGAAGTTGTCCGTGACAGCTCTAAAAATATACCCTTCTGTTCCACTGTCTTGGTGCATCCATTCAATATTGCACAGCTCTACGAGGTCCTCTCTGCGTCTTCTTCCCTCAAGACTGAACAGCCTCATGGCTGTCTAATCATTGCTCATCCCTCTAGCACTGGGGATCAACCCTGGCTGACAGAAAGAGATTCACGTACTCACAGTGAGTGAGAGAGTGAGAGACTCTCACTCTCTCACTCACTGTCAATGAGACTCATTCACTCACCCACTCACTCACTTTCCGACAGAGAGACTGACTCAGCCATCCACCCAACCCAACTTCTGATAAAAGTTTCACTTGCTCATTCACTCACCCACCCACCCACCGAACGGTCATCGCCTTGAAGCTGGCCTGGATCCAGGGTGATGTTGCTTGGGAAAGGGAAAGTCGGGAGTCAAGTTAACCCTCTGTAGCGATGTCTGGTGAACTGGTTGCTGAGCCAGGCTGGACTGTATGGTTCTCTAGGCCACTGCTGATGACAGTGCAGCTAGCCTGGCTCATCGCTAGGCCTCTGAAGGGAACAGCAGTTACTGGGTGGAGGGTTGGCGGTGGGGGGGATGGTGAACGGGGAGACAGGAAACACGCCCATCCAGCTCCTGTTATAACCCTGCAGGCCACAGGCCTACGGGTAGGGTGGGTCACAGCTGGTGGAAAGTTTGCCAGAGAGTTCATTTCGAAGACGGATTGACAGTTTTAACCTGGTACAAATCCAGCAGTAGCCCAACGCACACTCCGGGAACGCCAAGCATTTGGCGCTTGCCAACCTAATACTCGACTACCTGTGGAAGAGAACACCACTCACATCCAATTAATATTATTAATATTAACATTAATATTAACGCACAGGATTCTCTACGTGAAAGTGGGACACACACGCAAGCCCACTTTGGTTTGGAAATTCCTCAAGTTTTTGATGAAGACAGACGACACAGCTGACACTCTTGACTGGAACCTCACTCCAAGTTGACACGCCCTCACTCACTGTTTGACACGAATCACTGTTACTCTGTCTCTCGCTCTCCCTGCCTCAGACTGTGTGAATTTCTCACTCACTCACACACACTTTGCTCCCCCAACGTGCGCGCACACACACACACACTCTCTCACACACACATACACAAGCATTGACATGCCCTGCCTCTCCTAGCTTCTGATACTCACTGTTCACACACTATGCGTGTGTGTGTGTGTATGTGTCTCTGACACTCTGTGTGTGTCACTGTGTGTGTGTGAGTCAGTGTCTCACTCTGTGTGTGTGTGTCAGTGTCTCACTCTGTGTGTGTGTGTGTCAGTGTCTCTGTGTGTGTTTCACTCTATGTGTGTGTGTTTCACTCTGTGTCTTACTGTATGTGTATGAGTGTGTGTATCACTGTGTGTGTGTGTGTGTCAGTGTCTCACTCTCTATATGTGTGTGTGTCACTCTCTGTGTGTGTGTCAGTGTCTCACTCTATATGTATGTGTGTGTGTTATACTCACAATTCTTTGATCACAGACATCTCTTCCCGCAGTCCCTGCAGCTGAGCCGCCTCCCCATATAGTCCCCACCCCAGATTCTGAGCTGGTTTACAGGCTGATCAGTGTGACTTACCCGCCCCATCAGCTGCTAGATTGGCTGCTCACAGGTCAGGATCAGTGTGTAACAGCTGAGATCCCCCAAATCACATCACATCACACAGCCCCCATTGCCCCACCTCACACAATAATACTAAATGATGCCTGCATTTCATCTGGCGCTTTTTGCTCGTCTACGAGACGTCTCTTAAAAGCGTCTCCCCAGAAAGTCCCGTCAAGTGAATTGACTGCGTGTGTATTTTGTGGGCGAAAGGCGGCTGGCGTCTCTCACACACATGGGTTTGAAATGACGGATTTATTAGTGGGGGGGGGGTTTCTTGAGGAATTATTATCGCGTGTGTATGTGTGTGTGTGTGGAGTGAGGAAACTTGCCCAAGGTTTCGCCCCCTGACCTGCCTGGATTTGAACTCGGCTTTGCAAGGCGAGCGCTCCAAACACTGAGCTACCTACACACAGGACACCAACACACCCAACACACAGGACACCACACACCCAACACAACACAACCCCTACGTAAGCGCCCGTTCTTCAGCTGCAACGTCATCTCGTGGTCACAGATTTAAAATGGTTTCACGAAGAAGCAGAGGGGAGGAGGAGAGATGTTTTCACTCGGCGTAGCTGTTCGAATCCGGAATGCATTGTCTGAAAAGGTGGTGGGGGCCGATTCGATAACAGCTTTTGAAAGAGAGGCAGACACTTATTTGGGGAGGACGGGTTTGCGCGGATATGGGGGAAGAGAGCCGGGTGGGGTGGGATTACATTGCTCTTGTTAAATTCGATGGGCCGAACGGCATACTGTTTGTTGCCATAAGATTCTATGATCTCACACACCCCGGTGAAGAAACACCCAGCACATCCACAACAAGCATGAGCAATCCCTTAGACCCCTGGAGGACGTGTTTCACCCCTTCCCAAACACTCCCCTCCCAGCTCGGGTCACACGCCTCCTGTTCAGGCGCCTTGGGACGTCCTCCCGATGTGAAAGGCGCTCTATAAATGTAAATTGTTGTTGTTGTTGTTGTCGTAGCAACAGGTTGCAGCGTAAGGGCGAACACAGACAGATCCGCAGATAGGTGGATCTCTTGTGGTGACATTCTTGGTGTTTCGTGCGCCCCGTTTTCCTGTGATCGCTCAGTGGCCGCTGAAAACCCTTAACCCAAGAGGTTCACGCGGGGTCAGAAGATTATCCGATGGGCCACGCGTTATTAACGTTATCCAATCTGTCCAAATTCCAGCAAGACCCCCGCAATTATCTCCCGCCGAGATTGGCCGCGGCCACAAGAGACTCACTGAGGAGTAACAACAACAACAACAATTTACATTTATAGAGCGCCTTTCACGTCGGGAGGACCTCCCAAGGCGCTGAGTAACGCGCGATTCCATAAAACCCAGAGGGATTATGAGGGTCGGCTGCTTAAATATCCCGATCAAATCTCGAAAGCGCGAAGGGAAACTTTCGGCGGCTAATGGCGCCTCTATACGTTGCATCACAGGGCTAGACAAGACTTGCATTCATTTACAACACTGTTTCGCTTTGAAATGTCTCACAGAGTCCAGGCTTGTTGTCGTGTGTTTATCGTAAGGTGCAGTAACAATTTTTTCGTAGGTAAAACAAAACGGCAGCAGTTGTGACAGACGTGAAGCAAATTATTAAATGATCTGAAGGTCCCAGTTGATTAATACTCAAGGAATAATAGTGAGCACGGACATTTAACATTCATAGGAAGAAACGACAGGAGGAATGATTATGGAGACAAGACTATAGCAACAAATAAAGGTATGAGGGAGAAGAATGCGTGTGGGAGATCACCTCAAAGCAGTTCTTAATCTTCTGCAAGGGAGGTGTTGAAAAAAAAAATCAGTCTAAAAGTCTTAGATGGAAGCGGTTTTCTAAAGTTCAGGATTGTTTGGAACAACGCATTTATCTGGTGGCTTTCAAGTCGGGAGGACATCTCAATGCGTTGGGACAATGAGCACGAGCTGTGGGTGGTGATCGGAAAGAGGTGGAGGGCAAAAGGGAGGGAGAGAGGGGGGTGGAGGGCAAAGGAGGGGAGGGGAGGAGGAAAGATGACCAAAGGCGTGGATGAAAAGGAAGGTCTTAAAATGGACCTTGAAGGAGGCAAAGGAGCGATGCAAAGCCAAGGAGCTGTGGGATGTGGGATCTCCAGAGGATTGGGGAAGGGGGGGTGGGGTGGGGTGGGGGGAGGTAGGAAAACAAAATATTATTTTATATTTGCAAAGAAAACAAATATACCAAATAGGAAACTTTCTTGGGTGACATCCTTATTTAGGCATTGAGGCATCCACGAATCCACCTGTGATCAGACAACACTGGTCAATGAACTTACCATTAGAGGTTGATTGTTGGTGTGAGAGGACCGAGACATTCTTTCTATAGCAAAGACATTGCACCCTAATGGAAACGTACGCTCAGAGCAAACGGCTCGTGTATTCCGACCTCCCGAAAGGGAGTCCCTTTATGGCTCCAATCACCAAACACAATGCTCAAGCCTCCAGTTTCAAGGTGTTTATTTAGTAATAATTCTGTATTCCAAATTCTATTTCTGTAACATCTTTAATTGCATATTATAATGGATCGTGTTACTGCATTGTACGGGCCTGTGCCAGTGGAGGCTCTTGCAGCCGAGACAAAGCTCACAAACCGGTCGTCTTGCATAAAATGTCTTGTTTCCCCCCCCCCCCCCCCCCCCTCCCCCCCCCCCACCCCCATCCCACTTTTCACCCTCTCCCTAATTCCCAGGCA
Organism: Hydrolagus colliei; assembly: GCA_035084275.1. Taxonomy (NCBI): domain Eukaryota; kingdom Metazoa; phylum Chordata; class Chondrichthyes; order Chimaeriformes; family Chimaeridae; genus Hydrolagus; species Hydrolagus colliei. The sequence continues at coordinate 2,419,876 of CM068761.1, read as the reverse complement.
GTCTGTCAGTGGTGAAGCAAATCAAAAGGTACGCATTCAAATGCAGAACACTGTAAAAAAAATACTGAGATATGTACATATAAATAAACCTTAGAATGGGTTTAAAAGCAATCGAGATATTTACAAGTTTACAGCTTTCTTTTTTAAAAAAAAATTATGTACAGAGTAGCTCCATGCCTGCCTAATACTCCCCTTGCAAATTAGCTGTAAAAAAGGGGTGGTGGGGGCGGGGGGGCGAAACATCTCATCACCTCAACTCAAAATTCAACGTGAGTTGGGTGTTCCTTTAGTTAATTAATTCTCCTCCGTTTCTTTCTGTACGTGTGTGTTGGTGACTATTGTAAATCCGGCCGTCGAGCGCTCGACCCCGGCTCTGAAACCACGTCCGAGTCCAGTGCCCCCTGCCCAGTGCCCCCCTCCTCAGCATGGTGACACGCTTCCACATGGCGGAAGAGTCGTTGCAAACACACTTTCAGTGAGACCCAAGGTCTCACACCGCCACCCAGCAGTGGCCGTCATAATAATAATAATAATATTTTAATAGTAACTCTTCTCCAAACCTTCACATATTGCCAAGCACAGAAGAGGCAGCAGAAAGGGGGCACGAGAGGGGCAGGTCGCATCTCCTCAGGAGCGTATTGGCTTTGGCACCAAGTCTGAAAGGCTGGCGCTCCGAGTGCATTTTCGAAGCAAAGGACACGTGGAGACATTGTGAGTAACAGATGGCGAATACTGAGTGGTATTTCCTCGGGCTCCCTATTGCTGTTAAGATCTGGGGGAAGGGACGGCGTGTGTGTGTGTGTGTGTGTGTGTGTGTGTGTGTGAGGGAGGGGTTGGGTTAGTTATGGTAAGCCTCTCAGGTTCTATCAGAGTTGACTACAGACTTCCCTTGCAATGTGAATGCTGCTCCATTCACCTCTGGGAAATGTTACTCGTGTCACAGGTTACTGATTGATGGGAGTCACTTTGTTATCTTACACAGTCTCGTGTGTGTGTGCGGTGCTGTGTGTTGCAAAGTTTCCTGTCGCTGAAAAGATCGGAGACAAAACATCTGCGGGAGATGCGTTGGTCAGTCATTTCACTACAATCGCCTCTGTCATCCACTTCCCTCATGACTCTCTTTCTCGCAGACTCACACGCATACACAGGCACGTGCAAAACAGCATCTCACATTTCTGCTATACTACTAATAATAATAATCCTTGCCTTTGTTGGACGTCTCAAAGCGCTTCACAGAATATACTGCGAAGTGAATTGACTGTATAGTTGTGGGCGAAACGCGGCAGCCAATTGCGCACAGCGGCGTCCCCCACAAACAGTCGTGGATCGAAATGATCAATTTATTATAGGTTTTTTGGGGGGACGGATTATTATTAGGCGCGAGTGTATGTGTGTGGAGTAAGTAAACTTGGCCTGACCCGGCTGGATTCGAAACACAGGTCTCACGCTCGTCAGCTCTTAACCACTGAGCTACGCGAGTTCCACAAACGAAGTTGAGAGTGGCCGGCAGCTAGACACTGTTCACCGACCCTTACAGGGTGTTTGGGAACTCGGCAATTAAATCCAAAATACAGGTTTAATTGCTCTCGGTGCTACAGGTTGAGAGTTAATTATTAATGTTAATACTTGCTCCAAAATAACGCCCTTCACATCAGAAGGACCTCGCAAGGGGCTTCACAGGAATTACTGCAAAAGTGTAGTGACTGTGTTCTGAAGTCCTCTGTGGTTATTAACGGGCGAGAGCATGTGCTTCTAAATACTGAAAATGAAGGGGGAGGAATAATAATATCCGAACCCTTGCGGCTGTGACAGATCCCTTCACGCTAGGAGGAGACCAAAAGCCCATCCACTGGGAGTTAACTGCGGAGTTTAGTGCCTGTAAATTTTGTAGACAAAAAAACCCAAAAGACTGGAGGGTAGCCAAGCTTTCCGAGTGTTTCTGAGTCACGGGGAGTTGCAGGGTGCGGACACAGTTCACATTGTCCTGCGTAGCAAAGCCTCAGTCACACGCATGCACCACCGCCCAGCTTTCAATCAACAGCAACTGATCAACTATATGGTCTTGTAGGTCTTGGGAGCTCTTTACAGAGAAGGTCCTAGTCATCGACCTGGTGTGTGTGTGTGTGTAAGTGTGTGCGTGTGTGGGGGGGGGGGGTGGGGGGAAGGGGAAAAGGGATTGGAGGGACTGAGAAGTGTGTGAGGTGCGGGTGAGCAGGTGATGGAGGGGTTGAATGGTGATCAGGTGAGTTGGTGGTGTCCAGGCCTGGGTTGCCCGGTTAAGACACAACGTGGAAACAATAAATGGGAAATCCACGGCCGGTCAAACAAACAAGAGTCGGCTCTGCCCTTCAAACGGACGCAGGCAGCCTGCCCGGCTCTCAGCTTCCCCGCTCGATTCTCAAAACGCTTCCGTTGCTTCGAAAACCGAATAAGAACAGCGAAATCATACTTTGGGGCTCCTGGGAAGCAGTAGAAGGCAATGATCCTGTGTCCAGACAGTTTACACACAGTTCACTCCCAACCCTGTGTGCACGCAGGGCCCACTTTCCACCCCTGTGTGCACCTAGGCCCCCTCTCCTTGAGCATGCAATGGGAGCACCCCCCTCCACCCACGTTTCTAGGATTTCCCCAATGCTGAATGGAGTGTGGGCAGCTGAAGCCACCACAGGGGCAACCGAGCAGATGCGGACTTGCCTTAGTCACACAGACGGCAGCCAACAACGACGACGACAACACCAAGAACGAACAAGTTACATTTGTACAGCGCCTTTCACCTCAGGAGGACGTCCGTCTCTCTCTCTCTCCCGTCTCAACACAAAGCTCAAACTTAGATCAGCCACGTTCTAAGTCCAACTTAGAACCACCGTAGCCTAGTGATTAAACGCCTTCACCACAAAAAGCTGCCGACACCACAGACTGACTGACCTACTATCTGACTGACCGACCGACTGACTAATTGACCCACTGACCGACTGACTGACTGACTGACCGACTGGACTGGAAGCAATGCGGGTAGGTTTAGAAAACTCTAACCAGGAACTGACTTAAGAAACGAGGGCCAATTGCCGTTTTTGCTGAATTTTGATAAAAATACGATCTGGTTTTTAGTTTCGTTGTGTTTTTTTGTTTGTTCTTTAACGGTATAAAAAGGTCAGCGCTGTTCAGGCAGCACCAGAGTTTACAAAGAGGACACAGGCAGACGCCCTGGGGCACGAAGCGGGTCCCACATACTGAGCCCACCCAAGCTCTGTCTCTCTCTCTCTCTCTCTCTCTCTCGTTCTCTCTACCACAGGGTTGGTTGGTGTGGCTGCTTCGACCCTCAGCACTTGGAGGTGGGAAAAAACTTTCTGGGAGACAGGAACTTGTACCCGTTGCCCGAGGGCAGCCGGGGTGGCTGGTGCTGAGTCTGCGGGGGGCTCCGAGTCTCGGGACCACCACCACCCCCTACACCCCCTGCCTTGCCACAGTCCCCGCGTCCGTTCTGCGAGACCTTCTTGTCCGAGCCCGGCAGTTTGGAGAACTCCTTCAGTTCCAGGCGATCGCCCTTCCCCGCCTTGTCGCGCCGGGCCGGCGAAAGGTTCAGGTAGCTCAGGGCGTCGCCTTTGGAAGGCACCAGGGGCGGTTTGGGTTTGAGGCCCCGCGAGGGTCCGTGGCCGGGGCTGGTCCACAGCGTCTTGAGGTTGTGGACGGCTTTGACCTTCTCGTCGATGGCCGTCAACTTCAACCGGCTGGGATCCGGCGTGTCCGCCGGGCTGGAGCGCGCCGAGCCGGCCGAGGAGTAGGAGAGGGCCGGGGAGGGGTTGCTGTCGGCCGGAGACTGTTGGCCCGAGCTGGGCGAGCGGGAGATGTGGGCGCTGTAAGGCGAGCTGGGGTACTTGAGCCTGATGGACGGCTGGTCGCCGCAGGACGTCGGGGAGTGTCGAGAGTCCAGCACTGGGGAGCACGAGGCCGAGGTCCGAGAGGTGTCGGAGAGGCCCGGGGTCGGGCTGTAGCCGGAGCCCACCTGCTGGAGGGAGCAGCTGCGCGTGGGGGGCTTTGGCTTGGCGTGGCCGGGCGAGGGAGGCTTCTGGCCGGGCGGCAGCTGCTGGGGTCTCCTGAACGCGCTGCTGTCCGACGGCTTGAAGCCAGTGCGGTGGGCCTGGGTGGGGGAGCCCGCCTGAGCCTCGCCGCCCGCCTGATACAGACGCTCCACCGCCAACAGGTGGCTCTGCGTCTCCTCCAGGATCTTCTGAGCCAACTCCTGGGGGTCCAGCTTGGGCCCCTTGTCCTCCTGGGACTTGACGGTGCTGTCGGTCTCGGTGCTGGACTGGTCGGACTCGCCTGTGTCCGAGCCGGGCACTTTGCCCCTGCCCTCCACCTTCTGGAAAGGCGAGTTGGGGCTGGGGACGAGGGTGATTTTGGCCGGCGAGTTTGGAGCGCTGACCGACCTCCTGTCCCCGCCACCGCCCCTGGCCGGCCTGGTCGCCTCGGCGCTCCTCTCCCCCTCGCCGGCGGCCAGCGACGAGCCGAAAGGGTCCGGGCGGAGTCCCAGTGGCTCGGTGCTGATGATGGAGAAGCCCTCGTCTTCCTCGTCCTCCCTGGCGCCGTGGCTCGTGGACGCCTTGCGCGGGAACGTGCGGCAGGGCTCGTAGTCTGGCCGGCCGCGGGCGAGCCCGGCCTCCCCGCTCAGCTCGGTCTTGGAGGCGAAGCTCATGGAGGAGGCGATGGAGCTCAGGCTGTAGACGGAGATGGCGTCCGAGGCCATGGAGTCGCCGCCGTAGGTGGGGGAGAACGGCGGGTGAGGCTGCCCCAGGGGGTTGGAAACCGACTGAGAGGAGGAGAGAGACTCGAGGGACGAGGAGCTGTCCAGGCTCAGCCTCTTGGGAAGTTCGGTGGAGTCTGGAAAAAAACATCGTTAAAGTGTTGAGAACCCAGACGCACACACTTTCCTTTGCCCTTTGGCCCACAGCTCTAGAAAGGCAGCCAGACAGACAGACGCGGAGAGGCCAGGGTCGGAGCGAGGACACAAATATAATAATACTAATAGTAATATTCTACTACTAATAACAATCCTTGCAGTTTCACATTTTCCTGACGTCTCAAAGCGCCTTCACAGAATATGCTGTAAAGTGGATTGACTGTATATTTGTGGGCGAAACGCGGCAGCCGATTGCGCACAGCAGTTATAAATCAAGAAAGTGGTGGTGGGGGGGAGCTGGGGGCTTGCGGGGGGGGGGGGGGGGGTAAACACCATTGGAAACACACCATTGGTACATATATTTGCCCAGAAAAAATGGGGTTACAAGTAAATCCCGCGAAGCGCTTTGAGATGTCTCGGCTGTTGTGCGATACTGTACTGCGTCAAATGCAGCTTAACACCCCTAATAAAAATGAATAAAACCCACACGTACAAGTTATTCCGGCCCCTCACTCTCACACGCGCAGCGATAAGCCGGTGACAAGCGAATCGATTGTAGATTTGGTGGTCTCCCCAGGAACATAGTTTGGCGCGATTGGGAATGCGCAATGCAGCCCGATCTAATTACACAGGATCCCTTGTTGCCACGAGCTCTTGAGCTGGTGATTCATTGCAACCGAGCACTGAATGGTCGAGGTTCTGTAAATATCCAGCTCTGTCCCCTGCCCCTGCCTGCCTTAATCGCATCTCCCGATACATTATAAATGACTGATCTGTGGCATCCTTCCGTGCCCAGCCTGTGTCCGGATGTTATTAGTGTACTGCGAATCCTTTTCTGGAGCGAGATTGTATTAAAAACCGATCCGTTTGCGATTTAAAACCGTCTCCGACCAAAGGTCAAAAGTGAGACGCAAGGAAATGCAATTTCATTTTGAACCGAGGAAATAGTTTTACGCCTGGACGCGCGATGATGGAAGTTCCCACTAATACGTCGTCTCGCGGAAGCCTCCGCAGTGGCCGCCACCGAGGTTCAGGATAGCCGAATAAGAAAAGCATTTCACTTAACAGCGGGGGAACAGCAGAACAAAGTGGACTGTAACGTTCCCCCCACCCCCCCACCCCCCCCCACTCGCCACTGTCCTCCACTGACTCCTGCTGGGGTATAGTTCCACTGGGGAGGCTTTTGTCATGCGTGAGGCTTGTCATGCGTCAGTAGCGGTTCCCTGATCGCGCACAGAGGGGGAGCCCATAGCCAAACCCAATCCATTACATCTGCCGACTTCTTGCCCACACCAACCTCCCCCCACCCACTCCAGATCCCTCTGAAATCGGTGCACATTGATTCGAAGCGTCGGCCAATCTTCCCTATTGACTATCGCCCGCGCATTTTCGAGTCGCAAGGCCGTGATGGGAATGTGAATGGAACTCACCGAACAATGCCAGCAGGGACTGGAGGGCAAAATGCATGATTTTCCTGTTTGCCTGTTTCCCTGTCTTGAGCACCACCTCCTCCTGACCCACTTCGCACAGATCGAAACCTGCACAAGAGACGGAAAAGAAAGACAGCCGTACGTCAAACGCTAGCACCGCGTACGGTAGATGTGTAGCAGATCCTGATAATAATCCTAATCCCTCCAAGACAAAAAAACCCTATAATAAATTGGTCGTTTCAATCCACGACTGTTTGTTGTGGGGGGGGGGTGGGGGGGAAATGCTGCTGTGCGTAATTGGCTGCCCTAAGCATTTCGTCCACAAATATACGGTCAATTCACTTTATAGTCTATTCCGCGAAGCCCTTTGAGACGTCGATAAGATGTGAAAAGCTGCTATAATCAAATGAGTGACGGACAGGCGGACACCCGATGAGGCACAGAGGGTGCTTCTTGTTTTTTCCGTTCACGCAATCTCTGTTCCCATCGTTCCCCAGGATTTGACGCGAGTTGTCCAGCGAGTCGCCGCCCTCGTCCTCCGGGCCTTGTGCGATGCCTGGGAGGAAGGCCTCGCCATTGATGTCTCGTGGAGAGAGAGAGAGATCCGTTTGCAATACAGTACGCCCGTCCTTACCCCCGGCATATCACCTGCACCTCACTGGCTGTCTGGGTAACACACAATACATCCAAACGAGGTGTGGAGTGAGTTGTGTGGAGGCTGTTTAACAAGCGGAGAAGTACAATCAAATATCTATTTACTTTTCCTGCCGCTTGTGTTAAGCCACTTAAAGAGGCACGAGGCGGTGGAAATCTGCCGTAGGCTGTGGAAGCTGCTGATGTAACCAGGGGAAACGGGACTTGACAGAAAATGTTCCTTCTGGGACCCACTGGGCAAATTCCTCGAAAAGGTTACCAATATATCCTGCTTATCTGTGACTCAGAACACTCGTATTTAATCATAATTATTCCTCCGCAGACCACTTGCCAGCAGTTTAAGCTGCTGCATATTAAGCACCGTTCAGCGCTCGCACTGTTTCGAGAGATGAAGGTTGAATGGTCTCGGCTCTTCGGGGTCCCAGCCAACAATTATCATCAGCGAGGCAGTCGTGTGTGAGCGACGCAGAACTCAGGATATAAGACACCCTCGCAGTCTGTGCGTCTTGATTGCAGGGAAACTGCATAACTCATCACTCGTCGAGAGAAATAATAATAATAATAATAATGATAATACTGGCATTTGATACGGCGCCTATCACATCTTATCGACATCTCAAAGTGCTTCACGGAATACACTGTAAAGTGAATTGACTGCGTATTTGTGGGCGAAACGTGGCAGCCGATTGCGCACGGCAGCGTCCCCCACAAACAGCCATGGAGTGAAATTACCAATATTTATTATTGTGTTTTTTGGTGGGGAGGGATTATTATTAGGCGCGCGTGTGTGTGTGTGGGTGGGGGGGTAAGGAAACTTTCTAAAGGTTTCGCGCTGACCTGCTTGGATTCGAAATACAGGTCGTGTCTCACACGTGTAAGGCGAGTGCTCTAACTACTGAGCTACAGGGGCTCCAAAGGAGCCCCGCGACAGAGGCTGGTAGATGCAACAACAACAACTTTGATTTATATAGCGCCCTCCATGCCGGACGGCGTCTCAAGAGCGCTTCGAACGCTTGGGGGTCTGTGTCAAACGCTTCGGAAACAAACAAGGAGGCCCGCCAAAGAAACACCGCCCCACAAAAACAATGTTCTTCACCAAATTCTAGAGCAACGTTTGAGTAACGGAGAATGCAGGGAGGATAGATCAGCTGAGATTCACTGCGTTCGGTAACTGGCACAGTCAGATACAGAGAGTGTGTGTGTGTGTGTCAGGCTGTCGGGGAACGGTAACAAGCACTCCCTAAATCTGTGCTACAGTTTCAGACTGTATATCAATCAGCCTCACTCAGCCTCGAATTATTATTTTGTAAAATTCCTTAGTATTCCCCCTCCTTGCCCCCCCCCCCCACATCCCCACCACCCCTCCCCCCACACCCACTTCCCCACCCCTCCCAGACACTCTAACCAAATGGGGACACATCGAATTCAATCCCAATTTAGATTGCAGAGCAATGCAGCCCAGGTCTGATGTGTAACTAGCATCTGCTTGTGTCACTGATAAGGAAAAATGTGTCAGCCACGAGAGGGAGCAGATGACAACGGCAATTTCCGGGCTGTCAGCAACGATCTGGGTTTCTGACGAGTTTATTTGGAAAAGGATCCTATCGAAATAACTCGCTGCAGCGTTGCGTTCGTCCGCGGCTTTTGCGTTGACGACACACCGCGCGATCGTTGCGAAAAGCGCAGCAAAATTAAAGCAGGACGAGCAATCCTCCCGCCGGGAAGGTGACTGCACACGCAGATAATTTTCTCAAAGTCACTTTAGCATAAATGGTGGCGATGATTTAGAACAGAGGAACGATCGGCCGGGCCTGACTGCCCATCACCACCTCATTTAAAAAGGCAATTTCGATGTTCAAAGGGACGTTCCACCGATACAGTTCTTTCTTGGAATTAAGGAGGCAGTGTGTCTTAACTTTCATGTCCGTTTAAAGAAACTAATTCGGTTTTTAAAAAAATATATATATAAAAGGTACGCGATTTACAATGCGGCATGACCGGAACAAGGGCTTTAGGGTGGCTTCCGGAGAGATAAGTTTCTGAGCTAACAAAATAACAATAATTATAATATTCTTTGCGTTCGATAAGTGGCTCGTCAGGTCATTGAGGTTTCACAGGATACAGAAGCAGTGGGGTGTGTGTTTTGTGGGCGAAACCAACTGCGCACAGCAAACAGTCATGGATTGAGTGACCCCCCCCCCCCCCCCCCCCATATTATTATTATTTTTAAAAAATTTTAAATAAAAAAAACCTTAACAAAATTACATTTATAGAGCATCTTTCACGTCGGGAGGACGTCCCAAGGTTGGGATCCGAGCAAGGGAGAGAGGGGCAGGGCAGAGGAGAAAAATGGAGAGAGAGAGATAGTGGAATAAACGGGGTGGGAGAAAGGGGGTGGGGTGGGCTGGTGTCTTAAATAAGGATCCAACTCAGAATGTCATTCAAGTAGCTTTTGCAACCTGCTGCACCATGTTGATTGTAATTATTCCCGAGAAAGCGATCTGCCAATTGTCTCACAACCCGGTTCCTGCTCGACTGCTGGATAACATTAATAATAATAATCCTTGCATTTGATACAGCGCTTTTCACATCTTATCGACGTCTCAAAGCGCTTCACAGAATGTAGTATAAAGTGAATTGACTGTATGTTTGCGGGTGAAACGCGGCAGCCAATTGCGCCGCACAGCAGCGTTCCCCCCCACAAACAGTCGTGGATTGAAATGACCAATTTTATTAGTGTGGATATAATGAAAAACCAAGGATCTGTGAATTTCAATCCCAGCCCCCCCCCCCCACACCCCCCCCCCCCCCCCCCCCCCCACTCTCCACCCTCCACACACAGGTGAACAGAGGCGTGTATGTGGGAGGTGGCGGAATAGAGAGGCACATTTTGCCATATACATACCCAGTGCTGCCAGGAACTCGTGACACCCTGGCAAACGCCACAGCTGTACGCTGATGGAGACTTGGATGGGCACAGACGAGTAATCCTGCTCCTTTTCTCCGGACTGAAGCTGAACCAGGACTTGGTGAAGCTGTGGAAGGAGAGAACCATTATTTATTTTACACAAACACAAAATACAACGCACGTCACGTGGGACTGCCACTCGCTGACTGAGAACAGTGCAATCAACGTTTGGTATCAGGAGGTAATCCAGTTTTTCAAGAAAAAAATCAGGGCTGTGGGAGGGGGGCAAGGGGTGGGGGGGGATTGTAATTTGAATTTGCCCTCGAATAATCTGCACTGAGAATAAGTGAGCTCGCCTCGCGACTGCTGTGTGTGTGTGTGTGTGTGTGTGGGTGGGTGGGTGGGAGGGCTCACTCTAGCCCGATCTCACCCCCTCTCTGGAGCCCTGATCTTTGAGTGTTTGGGAGTGTTTTCCAAAGGGTTGGGGTAGGTAGGTGGGTGGGTGGGTGGGTGGGTAGGTGGACAGAGAGGCTGAAATCTCAACTCAATCTAACTTTCCTATCTTTGGAGGATTTGCAGAATTGAACATCCCCTTCCTTCCAAATCAAGGCTGAACCTTGTGGAACTTTCCATTCCTCTTAAATTCGAAAGACAAAATGGCTTTACCCAGCTGACGCTCGGTGGATTTTTGACGTCGGGAGGCAGACTTTGGGAGCTTCAGAACCCCGCGTTTTCTAGACCTGTCACACGCTGACAAGAAAGCAATTTTCTCTCTCGCAAACACTGAGCGGTGCGCTCCGCGTTTTCCCGCTACTTGTCTCGAATGACTCCAGCTTTTTAACGCTGATAGGAAACAAGGTTCCAAAGTGAATTTACCACAGTGTGACACACTGAGTTCTCTCACTGTGACGGAGTGGGGGGGGTGGGGTGGGGACTGGAGGGAATTTTGGGCTGGTCAGTGCACCGAAAGACCTTGGAGGATAATTCCGCTCTAAGTTCGTTGGGTGAATCATTCACTCGGGTTATCATACACAGACAAACCGCCATCTCCAATTCACGTTGCTCACTAGCCCTGGACATGGTCAGTGCAGGGCAAACACAGGCAGGTGACGCAAGGGTTAAATTATCCTCGCGTGAGAGAGAAATAGAGACAGAGAGAGAGAGAGAGGGAGAGAGAGAGAGATACACACACACACATACACACACACTAGCTGGTTATCTGATTAAACATCTTCGATCTTAAGTATCCAATAAGCTGGGTTCAGCCCCGATTGCCTGTGAACTTGTTGGGAGGTCGGATTTAAATTGAACTGTCAGCTGTATAACATATAAACCCGCTGACAGACGCGGCCGGTTATCATGGGAAATTTTGCCATGGGAATAGCACGGGAAACCTATCACACAATCACTTGCAGTCCCATCGCCAGAGGACCCAATCTCTCAGAGACTCGCTTATACAGACAATGTTAACCTGGGATTATTATTTTCTCTGTTAAGTTTGAGTCGGTGGGGTGGGGGGGGGGGGGGGGGGGGCAGGGCTGTAATTGTGCAACCCCCCTCCCCCTCGCCATCTCCGCTGGCTCCCCTATTCCCCCACAGGATCGTGTTTAAAAATCCTCGTCCTCAAAGCTCCGATTTCAGCGTTCGCTGAACTCCGAACTCCGGAATCCCTCCACTTGCCACCCTCCAAAACCCCGCCTCTCAAAGCCTTTCCTCTTTGACCGCGCCTTCAGCGGCCCCTCCAGCCGCACCCCTCCCACCCACCCCCCCCCCCGCCTCCACCCCCACCTCCTCTCGAATCCAACCCCCCCCATCAAGACTCAAAGCCTTTGACTGTCCAGGGCCCGGGGAATTTGTTATTTGTTTATCGTTACCTCTGTGAGCGACAGGGGACAGAGTTCGCCCTGGTTTATAGAGGAAGAGACGCTCGTCCCAGGATTTCAATATCCGCGCAGCGATCAGTGCAAAGAGCCAGTTTTTGTTTTACGATCGGGGACAGCGACGATATATCTGCGGAGTCTAAACGGATTAAGTGCAATAAACTACCAACTGCAACCAGAGAACAGAAAATAGCACTGAGATTGATAGCGGAGGGGCGGGCAGATGGGGGCTGGCTTAACACCTTACTGCAGAGATCCAAAAGATTACTACACAAATAGCCCTCATTCCGATTAAAAGAGAAGGCACGATGGATAAGGCAACATAACAAAGAGGATGTTTTGGGGGCAAATATTAACGCGGGCTTTTGATTTGAGTTCTTGGCGGGGAAGGCCAAATTCCCTGCTGACGGGTTAGAGAGAGAGAGAGAGAGAGAGAGAGAGACAGAGAGACAGAGGCTATCTGCGGAGGTTACACTGGAAACTCCCGGCCTGAAATTGACAGATTGTTCATCAGGAGAGAGGATGAAGCGAAATCAATATTGCATCCGGGCGCTGAGATTTACTTTACGGGGGCTCCCTCTACTGGTTGCAGCCACAAGGTCCGCTCACCCAACTACTGTACAAGCATCTGGGGGGGGCAGGGGGGGTGGGCAGGGTGGCAGGGGGGTGGGTGGGCAGGCAGGCGGGTGGACGGGTGGTCTTTGCTGTTGCTTTGGGGGCGAGACACGATTGCGAATGGGAAAGAGAAACAAGAGGGCGAGGGCAAAGCATGGGGCAAGACAGACAGGGAGGCAGACAGAGAGATAGAGAGTCAGACAGAGAGTCAGTCAGACAGACAGACAAAGGTAAAAGGCTTTAAAATACTACAGCTAAAGCTCCGCTGGGAGGCAAAGTGGCTGTGTGTGTGTGTGTGTGTGTGTGAGAGAGAGCGAGAGCGAGAGAGAGAGAGTACAATATATGAGAGAGGTGGCGGGGATGAGGAACGCGAAGATACACACACAGACAGACAGATAGAGAGAGAGAGAGAGAGAGAGAGAGGGAGAGAGCAGAGGTGAGGGAGATTGTACGTGGTAATGGGAGCGTAAATTAGCGAGGCAGTGACAGAGTCACTGTACACATCTGCCTTGTGTATGCGTGTGTGCGGGGGGGAAGGGGGTGTGAAGGTTGGTGGGGGGGAGCAAGGAGAGGAGGGGGGGGGGGGGGGGGGTGAAACGATGGGGAGAGGAATCGTTGCTTTATGAAGCAGCACAGTGTGGGGTTGCCAAGTCGATTAAGAGGCACTAAAATTTACGGCGGTTGGGGAACCGTTACCTCGGTCATAAACAAACACGCAGAATATAAAGATAACACCTTTTAATAGACTGTTGTTTTTATCGTGGGGTTGAGCACTCGAGCCCTCCCGAGGTCTCTGGCAACAGGATGTTGGGAAGCTGCACGCCTCCGCACAGTTTTATGTCCCATTTGCTGATGTATTGATTTAAATCGTCTGCGGAAATGAGCCCGAGCATGAATGTTCTCAGAGACGCAGGATGTCTGTCTCGAGGATGTCGGGTCACTGACAATGAGGCAATTTTTTCGACAGTCACAGAGAGAGAGAGAGGGGGAGAGAGGGAGAGAGAGGCCTTCTCTAACTAACGCCTGAAATGCCATGCTGTGTACGTAAGGTCATTTTGTCTCGAAATCTAACATTGAATTGGTGCGAAACGTACCAATTCAAGATGGGAGGACGAACCCATAATAATAATAATCCTAATCCGTGCATCTGACACGGCGGTTTTTCACGTCTTCCAGACAAGACGGCTCAGTGCGCTTCGCAGAATATACTGCAAAGTGAACTGACTGCATATTTGTGGGCGAAACGCGGCAGCCAATTGCGCACAGCAGCGTCCCCCACAAACAGTCGTCGTGGATTGAAATGGCCAATTTTGTCATTATCGTGCTTTTCTTTGGAGGGATTATTATTAGGCGCGTGTGTGGAGTAAGGAAACTTGTCCAAAGGATTATTATTATTATTATTATTATTATCAGAAGTGCGGAAGGAGGAGCCAGTGCCTGGACGCATGAGGGAGTTGGGGTTAATTGCGATGCCTCAACTGCAGTGTCAGGAGGGAAGGGAGGGAAGGGAGGGAGGGAGGGAGAGAGGGAGGGAGGAACTGGGTGAGGCATAGGTTGCCGTCATGTGGACCCCTTTTTCTAACAGTGTAAAACAAACCCCAAACCTGGTGCGGGAAGTGGAAACTGTAACATCAAGTTAGCCCGAAGTCTACAATTTACACAGTTTATATTATATTAAAAGAAAAGCATATTACGTCGTGAACCCTGCAACACAAAAGCGTGTCAAAGGAAGGAAGCCACAGGGTCAAAAAGGTAACACAGTTCAGTGCAACAGCCATTGGTTTAAATACGTCAGTTCACTTACCATTCCAACCATATTTTTAACAGCCTTCAAACAGGAGATTAGGAGAGAGAAAAACAACAAGGCTTTAGACACATGCATAGGTTACATCCAGGCGCAGTCATTTAAACAGCAATCAACAGTCAAGCTAGAAAATCACACACAAATGGTGAAAGATGAGCAGATGGGAGGCTAGCACAGTGCATTAAGCTGCATTAAAGGCATATTTATTTAACCGCTTGTGCTGAGAGCAACAGTGGTGTGCAATGATTAACCATAATAATAATCCCTGCGTTTTCATCTCGTGCCTAACGCCCTCGACGGGCCTTATTTTTTTTAAATTGAAAAATAAAAACGCTTCACCAGGTAGTTACTGCCAAGTGTGTAGCTGTGCACATGGCAAATAAACACAGCAGCGAAGTCACACGAAACAAGGGCCCGCAAACATTCGTCAAGTGAATGAGCAATTTGCGTGCGAATTACAAAAATGCACCTCGCTCTCGTCAAATAGTGCCATGGGATCCTTAACAAACAGACAGAAAAAAGAGCCACTGTTTAACGCCGTTATCTGAAGGACATCGTCACCACTAATTGTGCAGAGTGAACTCCCATCCCATCTTCCCGAAAGCCTCCCCACCACACCACCCCCCCCACCCCCCAATACTGTACTGGACATTGCGGAGAGGAGGTTCTCATTGGGTGTGTGAATAACTTCCTGGTAATAGCGATATTGTAGATTCAGACTGGTAAGCTATTGGAATGAAGGGAATACAGTAAAACGTCTGACTGTCCAGCGGCTCGAGACGTCCCCCTGATGTGAAAGGCGCTAGATACAATTGTAATTTTGTTGTTGTTGTTGTAAAAGGGAGGGAAAAGTCATTGGAGGACAAGGCAACGGGAAGGGATTGAGTGCAAGTTACATGGCTAACCGGCAAGCAACTCACGAACTTGATCATATTCCGGGAGATGTATTTAGGGGCTCATTGAAAATTTGTGCCTGAGGTTTTGAGAAGAGTGAGCATTGCAATGCCAATTTATGAAGAGTGGCAAGTAAATAACGTGGGGACTGGAGGACAATCGGTTGACATGTGGTAGGGACAACATTTGGAAGTGGGAGAGAGAGAGACATAGAGAGAGAGAGAGATAATGAAATGGTGGAGAAACCGTCCCGAGAGAGAGAGAGAGAGAGAGAGACTCTGCCGAAGTTTATGGGAGTGAGATCAGTTTAACAAATCCTTTGCAGTTTCTTTGAGGAAAGAACAGAACTTGTGCACAAGGGGAAACTCAATGGCAAGGTTACAATTAGATTGATAGCTGGAATTAGGTTTCTGAGTTATGAAACCAACCAAGCTGGGAACGTTCACACTAAAACACAAAATGGGCTCAGGGGAGAGAGCTTATTTAAGGTATTCCGCGTGCTAAAGTGTGTAAAAAAGCTGTAGCATAATAAGTTTAACAGTCAAAAAATCGACCGGTAAACGGGACTCGAGATCAGATGAGGGATAGTGAACGGACAGTTTCAGTTTGAATTATTTCACGCAAGAGAGGGACGAGTACACGGAAATAATAATCAACAATCCTCGCATTTGATCTAGTGCCTTGGCACGTCTCAAAAAGCGCTTCGCAGATTATACTGGCGAAGTTAACTGACTGTACATTTTTCGTGGGCGGATCGATAAATCCGGGGAGGTATGGAACTGGGCTCACTCTGTTTTGAGAGGTTCGGAGAGAAGAGTAGCATAAGGTTTATGGTCTTAGAATAAGAGGAAAAAACTTTTCGAGAGACCAGCCGGATAGACAGTGTGTGTGTGTGTGTGTGTGTGTGTGGGGTGGGGGGCTAATGTATTGTACTATTCTGTTGTGGGAACCTGCCATAACGGAGCTAATATTCATTTATTGATCGGGCAAAAGGCCTCCTCGCCTGGTCACCGGCGGCAGAAGAAAGTAGCTCCGCTCAGCAGCTCGAATCGGCAGCTCAATTTAACGGCAAATTTATCTCCATTCCTTCCTATTAAACCTGTGATCGGCCCCTCCACTGTCAGGCAGGGATAGTTAACTTCCTGAGTGGTTACAGCCATGCGCGCAGCAAAGGCGCTGAGAGACAGCCAACCGAACGGCAGTCGTTTCAATCGACGCCAAAAGGCTTCGGGCAGGGAAGGGACGGGAGGCAGTGGCGCGAGGCTGGGGAGCGAGGGCTTATTTGGGAAAGATTTCTGCACCGAGCACCCCCCCCAAAAAAATAACACCACGTTGCTGCTTTGAATACGTGCGAAGAGATTGGTAACATCTAAAAAATGTCAAATGGTTACACAGGCGTGTCGAGCGTTGCGTTGGCCGTTCAGGGGATGTGGGAGCTGGCATCTATTGTCTGCTAATGTCAGGGCTCGCTGGGACACTGCGCTTCGTGAGGTGCGAAATGTCATTTGGGTGGGCAGGTCGCTTGCCACAGGAATCATGTATCGCAGTAACCTTCAAACCAGGTTGGTGTGCAGGTGAAATATAAAGGAGATTTTGTTTCACGCGCTCGCTCGCTCGCTCTCTCTAACTCTCTCTCTATCTCTCTCTCCCCCTCTCTCGAATCCTGTCCTCTCCTGTCAGCAACGCTAAGAAGCCTCTACAGAACCCGCAGTGTTCACTCGCAGGTCCGTTTATCGGGTGGGAGCCGAGTCGGGGGAATGAAGTCAGAGAAGAGGACAATATGATTCAAGCCTAGCCTCGTCTAACCCCATGTCCACCCAAGCTCTCAGCAGAGATGGCTAGATAAGAGAGGTGAGCAGAGAGAGTAAGGACTGGTGCTCAGGGAACTGAAGTCAACTGTGTGCCCCATATGATGTTAAATGGATTAATTTGCCCCCCACCCTACCATGGATGTCGGTGACTAATAAATCCTTTCCCACCACAGCCCCCGCACCACACATCTTAGAGGTCACAATCCATGAGAAACATGACAAATGCCTGGGGGAATTTTATACTGTATTTCACAAAAATTTCATTAACTAAAGGTTTGAGGGAGAAAGGCTAGCATTTTCCACCCTCCCCTCAACTCCCCCCACCCCCACCCCACCCCCAAACAAAATCCATTCAGTGTAATTCATTACGTTGTAATCATTACACGGCATGTTTAATAAGGGACAATTAATTAGAATCTGGAGGGTGATCACACTTTTTAAATGTCAGTTGAAATTGGTAACCAAGAGAATATTGGGGATGGAGGGGGCTGGTGGGTGGGTGGGGTGGGTGGGTGGGTGGGGTGGGTGGGTGGGGTGGGTGGGTGGGTGGGGTGGGTGAGTGGGTGGGTAGGGTGGGTGGGGTGGGTGAGTGGGTGGGTGGGTCGGGTGGGTCGGTGGGTGGGTCGGGTGGATGGATGGAGAGGCAACAGAAAATGGAAGGCAGTCTGTATCCTTTTGGTTTAGCCCGTGTTCATACTCACCCGATTTATCAGTTGCTCTCCGGTCTCGGAAGCAGTGATAAGTTTGCAGAGAGCCTGGAGTGCAGAGTGAGGCAAACCTGCAGCGAGAATAAACGGCAATACATAAACACACTCACACTAGTCCCCCCGCTGCTCGCTTCCATTTAACTCTCCTCTGGGAGATCACTGTACAGGCTCCTGTGGCTGTGGCTGTCTGCGGCTATGGCTATAACAGTCTGGGCTCTGCACACTCCAACAACACAAGCAACCGCCTAATAATAATATTAATACAAACGATAATCATATTAATAATGCTCAACTTGATTTAGGACCTGATCATATTGTCAAAGAATCTCCAAATGCTCGACGGGGAATGACGGTATATTCTGTAAGCAAACCTGGCAGCCAATTTGGTACTTTGAAATTCATTCCTTGCGATACTCTACTCTCACAACAGCCATAATAAATACATAACAATAATAATCCTTGCATTTGATATAGGGCTTTTCACGTCTTCTAGACGTCTCAAAGCGCTTCACAGAATGCACTGTAAAGCAAACTGACTGTATCTTGCTGGGCGAAACCCAGCTGCCAATTGCGCACAGCAGTGTCCCCACAAACAGTCGTGGATTGAAATGACCAATTTTACTTATTGTGGTTTTTTTTTGAGGGATTATTATTATGCGCGCGCCGCGTGCGTGTGTGTGGGTGGAGTAAGGAAACTTGCCCAAGGTTTCGCCCTGGCCTGCTTGGATTCGAAACACAGGTCTTAACGCTTGTAAGGCACGTGCTCTAAACACTGAGCTACAGGAGCTCCACAAATGAAGTGAGTGGCCGGCCGGGCCGGTTTGATTTGGGGGAATGGCTGAGCAGGCACACAAGGAGAAATTCGCCCCAAATTCCAAAACGTCGGTCTTAATCTGGAGAACCGACAAAAGGTCGTCGATCCAACACGTTCACGTGCTTTCCTCTCTCCATAGATGCTGCCTGACCCGCTGAGTGTTCACCAGCCACTTCTACTTTGATGTCGGATTTCCCAGCCTCCGCGGCATTTTGCCTTGCTTATACGCGAGTTTCGAAAAGCAAACCAGCTGCCAAACTGAGCCGAGTTATATTTCACCCAATTCCTCACAATCCCGAACGGTGAGACGAAAGGCCTTTCAGAGCAAGGCGGCGGGGGCGTAATTTCAAGCCTCGGAAGATGTCTTAAACATGCGCCTCTAATGTAAATATCATCGGCGCAGACCATCGCTCATTGTCTCTGCGACTGACGCACGGAGCTCAGCGTGTCATTTATACTGCGATCCCGACAGGATTCTGTTCAGCTGAAAAATATCAAGCTGATTCCACAAATGTCAAATATATTCCAAAGTTCTTTTTAAAGGCATCGAGGGAAGTGGGGGGGGGGGGGGGGGGGGGGGGGAGATAAGCTATGAGCAGCCTTTCTTTTAATATACAGTATATATAAAAACACATCTGAATACAATGCTAGACATCTCAGGTGCCTCAAGCTATTATTAGTTTGATCTCGCTGGCAGGGTAAAGATATCTAAACCACAGGACCATTATCTGGGGATATTTTCCTCCCTGTTTTTGTTTAACAATAGAGTCTGCTTAGCGCTGACTCCCGGCAGCTCAGAGCGGTGCGTTGCTCCTTTATTTAGCGTGGCACGGTTCCCGCAACTGTATTTATTGAAGGGTTTCAGCGCAAACCTATTTAAAGCCGCACCGACTGCTTTCTTTGGCACTCACTCTTTGGCGCCAGCGAAGCGGCGTGAGATTTACGGCCTGTCGTCGCCGAAGTTGTTTAAAATGCACTTAAATCTGTTAGTCTCCTCGCCCCAACATTCGACCGAATGTCGCGACAGTA